>OZ020552.1:44500133-45100133 GCA_963971465.1 Lepidochitona cinerea
GTTAAGGGGGCTAAAAAAAACATGTCTTACAGAAAACTCAATTGAGCAAACACAATCTAATAACTGTATTTCGAACAACACTACATGGATATGATATTATTTACTGCAGGTGTATAATGGATCCAGATAAATACAGATTCCTTTCAGTTTTGCGTTACTTCTTCATTCAATTAAAATTTACCAAAGCATAGGAAACCAATGAAAATGTTAGATAAAATTAAAATGCAAAATACTCTGCTTTAAAAGTATCCATATAAAACAATTATAAAAAACAGCCAAAACACTGATGACAATCTTGAGTTAAACTTAAAAGGAAAGTGGCTAAGCTGTCGGTGTGATAAAGCAGTTTATTCTTCCTGTGCAGAAAAGCGTTAAGGGCCTTTAGGATTGTTAAGGAGGGCTATACTAATGAGTCTTGATCTATCGTGATTATCTCAATCAGATCAAACAAGTCGTTTACCTAAGGCTAAATGTCTACACTTTTAACAATCGTATCTACAGATGAAAAGTACCAGTTTTTTTACCGTGGATATACTGCGAAAAAAAAGCAATTCACATGAAGGCTACGAGAACAGTTTTATAACCAACATGTTGGTTCCCGTGGAACAAAGCATTGACAAATTTTTGATAATTGTCTCTAAGGCGTCATTGTAGATTATTTCCCTTAGATGTATTGTTACATCATTATGTATATTTCGGAAAGAACCTAGGCTTTTTTCATAGAACACTTGTGGGTTTGATTCAATGGTTGAAATAAATACCAATGTGAAAGATTGAAGCCAAACTTATTCATGCATCTAGATTTATGTTCTAGCGAATGTTAATACAGATTTTTAAAATTGAACCATGGGACTGTTGGCGGGGAAAAAAAATAAACCTGCTTACCCATTCTTTCCAAAAAATGCTTTAAAGTGGCATGAGCTGCCAAAATTCACACTTTTTTCAAAATTTCTGATCGTCACGACAGTAAGAGGCTTTGAGGGCCATCGAAAAACTAAATGATTGGCGTTGGAATGAGGGAAACCCATAAAGTCTACTACCTATAGGAACCAAAATAGTGTCAGAAAAGCAAACAAAATTTAAATAACCAGGACGACCATTCATTCATTCTAAGCCAAAGTTGGTTCAAAACAATACTTTATCGTTCATTCTCGAGACTAGAAGCACTGAAAAGCTTCTGAATTATAAGTCTTGAGAAAAATAGCCAATAATTTCAACATTCTGTTTTAACGTCAAAATATCGCCATTTTGGCAGCTCATGCCACTTTAAATAAACACTTCTTTTTTATTTTTGACCAAATGCATTAACCAGTTGGTATATGATTTACATTCTGTAGGGGTTACAGAGTGTCTTTTCTTTTCTTTTCACTTATATGGATGTGCCTAGGGGACTTCCAATGGCAACTGCACATACTACTGGTTCTAAAGTACGAAATAATGCGCTTTTGATCAAACGAGCTTGACATGATTTGGTAAAACCACAATATTTGAATAAGCTTTGGAACTATCACATGATATACTTCAGGGCACCTACATGTACATTGTACATATGTATGGGTATATTGTAAGTCCACTGACATATTACACAATGGTAGGAGCTATGCAGGGGGTACCTACAAAATCACCATTGAGTAATTGAACTAGCTTATAAGTACCTCAGGATCAATACTAAATATCTTAGTTGAGATACATTAAGTTTGAATGGAATAAAACGATTATGATATGAAAAATTACAGTTTGGTGTAAAGTTTTCAAATAGCTGAATTTTTTTAATCAAAATTGTCAGAACAATGCTTATGATGGTTGTTGCAAATGATTGAATGTACTTGGGAGTGACTGCACATGTATGATGTCAAACAAGTTAGAAAAGAGTCAATTGTATATCTTCAGGACACCAGCTTTGGCAATATTCCTAAATCATTCGAAGTTGTTTATGATTCATATCTGATGAATACAAACCATATTTTTATGAAATCATTCTTATAATGAAGTTTAACAGCAAAAACATGGATATGCTAATTTGAAAAATCGCAAATTTAATAAAACTCTTGAATTCAAAACTTTTCTCGTTTTATGACTTTGTTGCTAGTACGTGTAATATTTAATTAAATAATTTATATATATAATACACAAAAGATGTAAATGGGTGCGTACAAATATCCGTAGAAATTAAAGCCCAAACATCTTTTTAAAAAGGGAAAAATGTCAAGGAATAAAACATTTTTTTAAAGCAACCAGCTGTACAGTCAGATGTTAAATATGTTAAAAAAAGGACTGGGGTCAGTGTAGTACAAGTCAATTATGAGCAGGGTAAAAAAAAATGTAAAAAAAATCCCCAAACAAAAAGAAGAGACAATAGATAGAAATGTATGACTAGTTGATAATGTCCAAGGCAGATAGGAAATATATACAGTAGATATTATCTACATACTAACTATAGCTTTACCTACATGGAGGCCGTTATTGTTGACATGTATACCTGTGGTCATATTGTCTGCTTTACCTGCAAGCTTCGTCGATCAAAATTTCATACTCCTTTGTGGGAAAAATCACTAAAGCATTTCCTGGCAGCAATAAATATATATTTTTTCAATTGACAATAAGAAACATCATGTAGATGTGTCAAGTTGTTGTTAAATCATTTACACATATCGTAAAACTAACCGGTTTACTTATCAAAATATATGACAAGGCAGTGGGTAGTAAGACTGGCAGGTCATGAGTTTTACTAGCACTTTCTAGAAACTTGTATTCAAACCCTTCTTACATACTTTCTCCTCTTCTCCAAAGTTTATTTAGAGAATGCCAGTACTGATTTCTCTTTGTACTTATATCAGTATGGTCCCATCACAATAAATGAAAACTGTGTTGAGTGTTTAATGTCATGGTGAAGATTATGTGAAAGTCCTGTAGGAAAATTCTGAAAATCCTTGTTAAGTTCTCCAAAAATAAATCAAATTTAAATTTGAATTAAAGCGAAGCATTTTAGAATTCCAGATAAATCTGCTGGAACGACAAAATTCTTTTTGGAGAAATGTAAATAAATTGCTTAATGGAGACATTTTTCTATTAAAAAAAAGACAATTCAAGACAATGAATGGGATAAAACGTATGATACTAAAAAATTCCTTTCCAGGTATTTAAATAATTAACATTTAAAGTTTGCCTTGGGGTTTATTATTCAGCCTCTATGAAGTGGTTTTCAACTATGTCTAGTTTGCCAAGAGTGATTAAAGCATGTGTTACGCTGTGAACAAGGGGAATGTATGGTCCGTGTACATACATAAGTACAACACAAACGTCTATCCACCTCCCCTTTTATGTTATTAATCACATGGAGTTACACCTGAAAGGTACTGAATTAAAAACACTGATTAGGTGTCAATTTATTTAAAAGAAAGCATCACCATTTTACTCATCATAAGCCTCTTGACACAATGCTTTCTTAACAGTTATACTTTCTAAACAAAGCTTGTGCGAGTATTTTTACAGGAAATCTAAAACAACAATGACCTATTGTCAGTTTTACTGGTACTTTTCTATCAACTCCTAATCTACTCTTATGGAAAAAGGAGTTTTGATCTGTGGAGGAGGGCATGGTGATTTGTTTGACAAATCTGAAGTGTAGGAAGTGGAGGTTTTCTGGCTGTTTGATCAGTGATGCATGTCGGAGCTGGGAGAATAGCTCATTAGCCCACCCACCTCATCAACCAGCCAGCCAATGCACTGTCATGAAAATGGTCAACCCTGTCGGCTATTTTAAGAAAGTGACAGAAGAAAAAGGGAATTCCTTCCCCTGGAAGTGACCAAATCTTATCAATATGCTGTTGTCTGATAAAAGGGCTAATCACCCTTGACGACAGGCTCATTTCACATCCACGGATCTACTGTCATTACCTGAACTTCTCATTCCCCTAGTAGTGACTGTGCTTTTACAACAGAATATGTACCTGGACAATTTGAGGATTGTACAGTGATGTGACCACAAAGAAAGGTAAAGTACTATATCCCGGTCTTCCAGGCCATCATCGTTTGCTTTCTAAATATGGCAGAATTTTGAGTGTTTTTTACATACCTTTTTTTTTTGGTTAAGTTTTCCAATCTTGAGTGGATAAATGTAATATGTATAGGGGATAAGCCATTTTTGTAGGTCTTTATTACAAAAATGGCTAAATTCAATATTGTTCAACTTAATGAAGAAATTAGGATTTATAAAAGATATAGAAAAATATTATTTGCTCACTTATGCTCATAACTTCTTTTTACCATACAAAACCACTCCTCTCTTTTTATTTCAAAACAAACTTCCTCAAACAGTGTGACCTGATGCTCCCAGTAAATACTCCACACAGGTTACCATGGGATATGATCGTCACATAATATAGAGTGAGAGCTGTTTGAATTTTTTTTACCATTGCACTGAAACCTGACAGTCCGAAAAAAACTTGATGTCTCAATCATAGTATATTTACATGGCTACAATTGTTGTGAGGTAATGAGGCAAATAATAGAGCAAATATGAATGAATTCTAGACACAGGCGCAGTTTTTGTTGCATATATCTCTATTTACTACCCAAGGTCTCTTTAATTTGACTGTGATCGAATGATACGGTTGCAAGTTTTACTCTGATGTGATGATGATGATAAAAGAGTGAAGTTTAAAGATGAGTCCCTTATTTCCAACAAAATTGTTTCCTTGCCGATGTCATGTTCACCTATTTATATGCTATATTTTAGACAAGAAGATTTTCCCTGCGCCCGTGAGTTTTAGTGTTCAAAAATATTTACATGCTATTTATACTTCTTTATGGACTTTATTAGTGTGGTTAAATTTTATACTTATAAGAAATTCCCCTAAATAATCCTATCCTTTTGTATCTTATAACATTGGGTTATCCGGTGAATAAGTTTCTAGGTGAATCCTCAGTGAGATACATGTGTGTTGACACTCCTAAATTAACTGTTGCTGAATTGGTTATAGACTTATTTAAGTTTTCTTACATAATATAGGGAGCTACTGATCAAAAGTTCAGAATTTCATCACTCGGTGATACCTAAAGAATGTAGATCTGTGGCCATAAACAATATGTGTATCTTATCTACACCATTATCAGGGAGGTTTATGCTTTATGCTTTGTCCATGCCCCTGTCGAGGTCAGTTAGTGATAAAAATGTAAGTATTAGTTTCGTTTTGGTGTGTATACGGACATTGTATCACTGAAATCAGGTCCGGACTTGACATATAAACTGAACTGCTCATTTGTCAAATTGTGTTAAGATTTAGACCTTGTGGGCCGGCAATGTAGAAAAAAGGGGGCCAAATAGAGTTCATTTGTCGTCAGAGACTGTTCACTTATTGATAGACTAGAAGGACCACACTGGATTTTACCTAAGCTTGAGGTCTGTACCATATTATGTATCGATGGTCGGGTTAACAAAACCTTCAAATTTTCATCAAGTGACGAAGAAAATGTACATGTAACTGGTTGGAAAAAAAGGTACGATGAAATGAGCCTTGTCACTCTTTTTTTCTTCGGCTATTTTATAGTCACACCCCCTCCAGGTTGAAGTGGATCTACTAAGGCAGGTGTAAACCAGTGCTGTGTACAAGTCTAATCTACAGACTGTAGAAAATGGAATTATAATGACATAGTCTAGAGCAACAGGTCTCAAAGATGGCACTTTGCCCAAAGTTGGGTCAACAATGAAAACCTGAATACATGCTCGTGAACAAACCCCTCTAGCCCTATCATATGTTTAAGTCCACTGGATAGATCATCCCCAGGTTAACACAGGGCTAATCGAGAGCAATTAGCTGGGTTATGTCTACTAATGAATTAGAATGATCAAGGATGTGTGGAAAGTACTTATAGAGCTCAGGAGAAATTTTTAGAATAATACCTAATTAAAAAATGACCAGTAAATAACCAACAGGTAAGTGATTTAAAGTTTGACACCTGATATACACCTTGCATACCCCCCACCAGAGCCTCATTTTATTTAGAGATAATCTTGAGATTTTAAACCTGCCTTGTCCCAATTTCAATCCCTCTTACTTTCATCATAACCAGCAATAGCTTCATTCATAGTCGCCCATTCATTGAATAGCCTCTTTGGGTAGTGACGGAGAACTGATGAAATATCAGTACATCACTATTATATGATCAGATTTCAAAGAACTTTTTCATACCCACACACAGGCTTCAAGCAAACCTGCAGTACTTCAGGTAGTAGTTCTGTTCGTGCAGTTAACATAACGATCCTTAAATACTAATTTATATAACAATATAAAATCATCTAAAATATGACAAAAATGTTTAATTATATATTACAGAGCTCGAAGAATTTCTTATGTTTTGGGAAAATCCATGTGTGCCTTAAAATTTAGTTTTCAAACGGTTCTAGTTAAAACTTTTATTACGATATTTCACATAAAAACTGGCAAATGGTCACAATAACTTGAAAAAATTTCAATAAAAGTGTATTGCATACATGGTAAAAGGCATTTGTCTAAATAATTATATAAAAAGAATTCACATTTTTTACGATCTAAGCTTTTAAAATGGCCTAAGCTATCAGAATCTTTAATTTTTCTTGTCAAATAAAAATCTAAAATTGTTCCCTATTTTTCTCAAGAACAAATTAGATTCATTTTAGTGACACCAGTCTTGATAACTTATTTAATGCATTGGAAAAAAGTAACTAAGGTCTGAAATGAATTAACGTTCATGTTGATTATTTAAATTGTGTCTACTGTTCGAATACTATTTCAGTTTACACAAGCTACAGACTATATGAATAAACTAATTCCAACCCAAATCATAAATTTATTCAACAAACTTTAACCCCTCCTAATTCTAGCGCACACGAGAGGATTCAGATCAGTTGCTCAGCTGTTTCTGTGTGCACAACAATTTTGGTGAGATTTTTGCCTCGTGAGACGTTTAGGAAAGTGTCGAGCATGTTTAATATTTTCTGCCTCACTGGCAGCTGAGCTGAGAGAATGGAAAAGCCAATCATGTATGCCTATTAAAACATTTTTGAATATTGCGTAACGCGGGTAGTGACATTGATGTACGTCAGTGAACATGGGGTGACCAGGATCTTGCAACCGCCTAGAGCTCATCGTCTATGGTGAGATCTGTAGAAGTTTCCTCTGCCGTGCGTGCATTGCAGCTCGGCCGTATCCACTCATCTGCACTGGGATTCTTTGTCTTCAAAACCAGGCTTTTGCAAACTTTGAGGCTTGAAATTAAATATATCATGGAAATTTCTATGCTGATTCTTCATATGCACCGAATATATACTTTAATGACGTGTATAAAGTGACATGAGTTGCCAAAATTCACACTTTTTTCATAATTTATGATCGTTACGACAGCAAAAAGCTTTGGAGGCCATCGAAAAACTAAATGATTGGCGTTGGAATGAGGAAAATCCATACTTTATGTGGCCTGTACGAACCGAAAACGTGTTCGAAATGTAAACAAAATTTAAATAACCGGGACGGCCATTCATTCATTTTAAGCCAAAGTTAGTTCAAAACAATACTTTATCGTACATTTTCAAGACTAGAAGCACTAAAAAGCTTTTGAATTATACGTCTTGGGAAAAATAGCCAATAATTTCAACAGTCTGTTTTAACGTCAAAATATCAACATTTTGGCAGCTCATGCCACTGTAATGACTAAAATTTGGATTTTTCTCACTTCTATATGACCATGATTATCTAATAATACACAAATAAGTCAGTTATTTTATGATATATTGATGTGATAGCTCAAATTCCATTACATGAGTGATTTTTAATTATTTGTTATTATCATATGAGAATATGAATTTAGCGTTTAATGATAATATCCCGAAATACCCGTAGTTAACCGTGCATGTCAGGTTGAATTTCATATATAACATCAAGTGATCCTTTTCACATGTCTTTTTAATATTCTGATCTCCAGACCATGAAAAATTGAACTGTCATTATGATAATTGTAGCGCTGCCAATATTTCACTGATATGGCCTTATTGACATGTTTTAATCACATAAAAAAACAACTACATGTTTGATTCAACACCAGAAAATACATGGCATATCTAGGGATATCCAGGGGCGTGCATGCACTAGTAAGTTTGCAAAGGTTATAAAGACAATATTGCTTGTGGTTTAAAGACACACTTAAAACCTTTTTCTCCCAAATGGCCACTAAGGTCAAGGTTATTGAGCGATGTAGCTGGGCTCTGATTAAGTGAAAGAACACCCCCTCCCCCCCCCTGCTTTGATAATTTTTGGTAACTAGCAACCAATCAGCCAATATCAACCATATTACATGTAGAACCTGCTAGATAACATTTTTTGTACTGAGTAGGAAAACTGTAAATCTATTGACGAGAGGCTTTACGGAGCAACCAACATTACTGCTACTATGTCACAGAGGCCACAAATGTTTTGTTTTAAGGCCGCCTCAGCTTTTGTTTTTTAGGGGAAAAGGTTAGCCCTGAAAGAGCATTGTTGTTTTGACAACTGAGCCAAAGAGGCCAATGTCCTCCCAAATGACAATGTTATGCTTAGATTGACTTCATCATCCATAGTCCACCATTGTACAACTTGAAATCTTCTCAACTGAAACATTTCCTTTAAGTGGCTGCAAAAACTTAAATATTGTTTGATTGACGTTTTACGTCACACTCAAGATTATTTCACTTTTATGACAGCATTGCCAGGTCTAGTGGCGGATGAAACCGGTCTGTATTTGTGGAGGTAACCCTTGACCTTCCACGAATACTGGGCAACACCCCCACATAGTAAAATAAAAAAAATCTAAATTTTTCTAATTCTATTTGATCTGAGTGGGATTTGGAATTCTAGATATTTGTTCAGTTGAGAGTTCACAAATACTGGTTTAATATATTTCATAAAATAATAAAATATATGGTGATTAAGTTTCCAGGAATTTTTGACACTGATACAGGCCGATAGGTTTATGGTTCACACTATTAAGTCTAATGAAACTTTACAGAGCTATTTTAAGGAGCTGTTATTAGATTACAAGAAAGATAAAGCAGTGAGATATACATAGATTAGTATATTGACTATCCAAGAGTTTAATTTATGCTGAACATTAGAAAAAAAACATAACTGAGTTTAGGGAATTCTCACTGACGCCATTACATAAGCAGGTTACATGTATAAGTAGGGCACTTCCTATATGGATGTTGATCTATTAGGTCTTCTCTCCCCATCACATTGGGGATAGCCATACATGTCACACCCATTTAATATGTTGAATAACATTGCAAAGAATTTGACAGTTTCAAATGATATTTTTCTTGACCTACCAGGTCCCAGTAACATCACCAGCAAATTGCGAGTTTTTTAAGGTAAGATTATTACTATGTACTGAACAATATTATCTTTATGAGCATTAAAACACAAAGATACATGTATCCTCTTGACTAAAATAACTATTGAGCTAAATTTCTAATTGTAGTAAAAAGGTGGGTGGGTGGGGGAGGATGTCATTTAGATCTTTTAGCCCAATCTAGGCTGTTGTAAGAAACCAAACCCCAGGATATTTCATTAGGTTGAAGACACACAGCAGTTTGGCAAGAATATCAGATAAGATTACACCAACTTTGATCATGGGAAAAGAAAGGAAAAATTTGGTTCCTTCACCAGTTCCTAGGTAGAAGAGAGATAAGGGAGTTTAGCCCTGCCTAATAGTAGATTTTTCAAACTCTTGTTCTTGATATAAGCAATGATTGGCCTTTGGCTCAGCGAGCCATTTTACTTATGTAATTATCATTTGTTTGGGAGGCACTATAGTAACAGGTTTTTAATTATTATTTCAACAACAACCTTTTTAGCTTCTGATTGCATAGCATTTAATTTATTACGTATAATTTTCCAAATCATTGGTTTAATGATAAGTTGTCTAAAGAAGACAGGTAAAATGCATGTTTTAGTATTGCATCTTTAGTAACTATTCAGAACCAAACATAGGTAAATTAATAATTAGTATACCAATTTTTTAAATAGCCAGAAAGCACTGGATTACTAAAATCTTACTTAGAACTATGATATATAATGATGATGATGAAAAGAATGAAGGTACATGGTTACTTCTAGTCTATTAACATAGGTGAGGCTGAACATCTACAATGTAAGTCAATTAACTCATGATGGCATAGGCAACCAGGCAGCAATAGCTTGACCAAAATACACTTCCAAGGTGTAGCAGTGTTTGTATGTTTAAAGGGAAATTAAAAGCCAATAAATAGTGTGATGGTCGATTGTTCATTTCCTCTGGCCTGTTTACACTTTATTTCAGAGTCTTTGACAGAGCTCAGTAAACAAAGCTTTGTGTACTCAAGTTGCTCTACAGTTTTATTAGCTAAATACACTTCAAAATGTCCACTTGGATTGATTTTTCCATTCTGGAGGTCTCAGTTAATGGCTAGTAAATAAGGCCTCATTAAAACCACACCACCAGATTATCATTGGCCTTTTAACATTGCTATTCTAAGATAATACAAATGATTATAAAGCCACATGATTGAGACTATAGCATGGAACATGGGCCAGCCAATGAGGTCAGGACTTGAAAAGATCAAACCATGCTGGATTTCTTTGGCCGTTATATAAAGTTAAACACAGCAACTTTAATAGTACCTTTGACAAATTTAGACAAGGCAAAAAATGTCTTATTCTCAAATCATTGAATTAGCATGGTCAGATTATAAGATAATTGAAAAAGAGTTACAATTGACCTAAATTCTTACTTTTTTATGATTTTTTTTACAAAATTTACCCAAATCACACTTTCTTGAGAAAAATTCATTATTTATAATGTAAATTTATGTATAAACTGACATAAAGAATGGGTAAGAATACACTAGCAATTTTCAAATTTCAATTTATTTTTTTTCGTTTTGTCCTTTTATTAATCAAATTTATTACATCATTGCATAGGTCGCATTAGGGTGCAGGGATGCATTTTTTTTCTGTGATTATTAATAAATGCCATTCCAGCACCTAGCTGTCAATCAGAAACGTTGAATCGGTTTCGTATATTGAAACACTGGTAACCAACCGGTACCGATGCTAGCATATATCATATACTGGCTTTTCTGATGGGCAACGAATTATTGTTTCCGTAGCTTTAGAACAGCAGCAACAATAGGCTACCGAAACCGATCGTTACCGTGAAATCCTATAGCTTGTCATAAGCCGTGGAAACAATTTAGTTTATCACATGTAATGAGATGCAATGTGATAAATCGGGATTCTTTCAAATTGATAAATTAAATTTTGAAATACAAGATTCAGGCTACTAAGGCATGTGTCCAGCAATAAAATTTCACAACCATGTAGATGACTGTCAAAAATGGTTATTTACAATCCCAGCTTTAAAGTGAATCATTGTTTTGAAAAATAAACACAGTATTTGAATTTCTGAAAAGGAAAGTAAATTCACCTTCAGGAGTTTAAAAATGTCATTGAGGATTGAAAGTAGGTTAACTATTTGAAAGTTGCATGAAGGCATTCTCCTTATACATGTAGATAATATCTGTTTATGTACATATTTTATATGAGCTTTAGTAGTGAGATAGCATACAGTTCACCTGGCTGACCTCTATCTTAGTTCGGTGGGTGTAAACACCTAGACTCTCCCCTTCTACCTGTGCATAATATACCAGGTTATAGTTACTCTTACATATCGTCTCTCATTTAACACAATATCTACTTTTCAAAGTGGAGGATTTATTGTTAAGACATTATAAAGATCTGATTCCCATCCAAAAGAGAACTATAACCGATAGTTGGCATGTAACAAAAACCAAGTGACCCGTAAAACTCTTTGCCTTCAATGGTTTGCAATAATCTTGCCGTGAAAACAATATTATTTATGAATTTGAGCTTTTGTTAACTTTTTATTAGTTTTGAACATATCTACATGTATATGGTTGAATCCCAATTAGACTTCAGCTATAATCAGCCAAACTCCCGTTTCATGCAAGATTTTTTCGCATTACTTGATTTACAGACATAACCTGTTACAAGATGGGGTTTCTTTTCTAAAATATGTTGTAAACAAAATTAATTTTTTTAGTTAAAAACCGACAGATGCTCAAGAATAGTTTTGTACATGTATTAAATGTCTTTAGATACCCTCATCTCATTTGTGACTTGTAGTTTTAGCAAATTTTGAAAGTTGAAGTGACCTGCTAATACACAGGCAATTAAGAAAACTATCAATAGGCTATGCGATGTCATGTAACCTATAAAATAGGAATTATTCAATCATGTAAAACATGTCTATTATACTGGTGGTTCTATTCTGGGAAAAAGTACAAATATAGCTTCAGTTTATCATGACAATCTTGAAACTATTGCATTTATAATCCTTTACATAGATAATGAAAACATAGTTTTTCTCAGGGCCCAAGTAAATTCTATTTACTCAAACAGTTTGATGATTTTCCATTTTTTTTTTTAGCAAATTCAGGCGAATCCAATGAATTTTTTAAATTTCAAAAGGTAGGCATGGCATAATGACCATTCTGTTCTTATTCCGACGTCCCTGCCCCTTTTAAGAAATATTCTTCAGTGTAGACAGAATAATTAATGTCATACATAAGGCAATTAGGGGGTCTTTGATTTTATTGCTACATGTATAGGAATAGGGATAAGTTACCAACAGAAGGTCGTGGGTTTCCTCCAGGCATAGAGCCCGGTTTCCTCCCACAATAAAACTGGCAACATTGCCATATAAGTGAAATAATCTTGAGCGCGACGAAAAACACCAATCAATCAATCAATCTGTCCGTCCATGTTTCATTTTTTCATCCTTATTTACTTACGTCTTGGAGTTTCTTCAGTGACAGACTCCAAGAAGTCCTGCGGAGTCATAAAGATATTCCCATCATATTCAACAGAAGCAAACTGCTTGAATCTCAGCTCCCTGTAGCTTGTCCTGACTCTTCTTTCAACAATGGGGGCTTTAACATCCTAAATTCAAAAATAAACAAAATTTCATCAATGAAACAAATTAATCATTTTTTTTTTAAATTAATTTAGAATATCTTTTCTCAAACAAAAAATGTTCCTTAAAACAGTCAAAAAAACACTGGCCAACTTTACTATTTTCATTGATACATATGAGAGCATCACTGTTTCCATTAATCCGCAATAGGGCCACACAAGAAAGCTTTTCATTATTTCACATTATCTACTTTATGTGGCCACTTTTTCCAAGTTTATCATAACATATTATGTTCTTTTAGTATTCATAAATATGGTATGTTCTAATCATTCCAATAAGAGGGAAAATAACATTAAATTTAAAGCCTGAAATTAAAAAGGGTTAGCAATTTTTTTTACTAATCTTTGATATCTTCTCACGGTCTCATAAAAGAGTACTCCGCTAAATGAGAGTAAGTTTATTTGGAAACGGAGTTTGGATCATACAAAAAGGAAGCAAATCTTGTCCCACTGGGCCACTAAGGATGGAATACCTACTTTAACAGGAGGGAGCAAATAGCTGCTTTCACCCTCCAATTACAACAATTGATGGGAAAATACGGTCATGTGGAGAAAGTGTGAGAGAGCTTGAGGAACAAAATTTAAATAAACAATTTTAAAGCCATTTACTGTTTTGTCTCCCTGCATACTTTTCGCCTTGGAGCAAAATAGATTAAGGCTAAAAGGTACACATATGTTCAGAGCAAAAAAACAGAGTATGATGATGATGTACATTGTACACAAAACTCTAACATTGCTATATAAATCAAACAATTTTTAGTTCAATAATGCTTGGAAACTGCCAAAGTTAGTGCTGAAAAGTGGCTGTTAGTAATGTTAATAATGTTCATCTAATGGCTGTAACTGGAGATACTGTATCTACATTTTATTCAGCTTGAGGTAGCAAGTGCCATAGAATGCAAGTTTCAGGAGAAAGAAACCCTCAATAAGTTTAGCAAAAAAAGTCAATCAACTATAGGTATCAATACAAGCTATCGTCACAGCCAAACATCAACCATCTGGTAAACACATGTAAATTATATAAGCAGCCATTTGTTAAATACGGTTATACCACTATTCTATTTTTCAGCGTTTCTATTATAACTACATGTAAATGTCTTAAAGTTCACTAAACAACGAGGCCGTAAGGCTAAGGCCACCCAGATAGGATGAATTTTTCTTGTTTTATGTTATGCTGTATATTTTCTGTTAAGAAAATTTGTATTGTTTTTCAGTAAAAACAATATTTACAGACCCGCCCAAACTCTTAGGATATTATTGTTAAAGAGCTATTCGGCCAACATCTTTATTTACAAGTTTCTGAAAGCATAGGGGATAACCCGCATAAGCTCATCATATTGGGTTGAACACACTTGTATGTAAAGACAAAAAGGATTAATAGGTGCCAATACTAGGATATTGTCCATAATGTGAACAGTCAGAAATTATGAAGCATATAATCTTCTCATTGTTTACAATCCTTGGCCTTTTATTATACATTGTAGGCTAAAACACCCAATTTCTGTTATTTTCAGCCAATCAACATTAATCTCGGTTATGCTAGAGCTAGGGACTGGCTTACTTAGAGATAGGTTTGTAGCTAGGTTATTTGAATATTGAATTGAAACTAATGCCAGTATTTTTATTTTGAACCAATTTTTAAAATAACACTTTGGCTGAGAAAATGTAAGCTTAAAATTGACATAATGACGATACCCACGTTGAATTGTGTGTAGCGTGAAACTGCCATGGACTACATGTATGTCAACTTTATTTGGTTGCTAAGGATGTCTCGTGTGTTGATCTATTTGAAACTGGAAAGGAAACCTTAAAAAGATTTAGGTAATTAGTCACAAATAAATATGTTAACATTACCGCAAATGGGAAATTAAACTGTATCCTGCAACCTATAAGATGTTGAGCTTTTTATCGAGAAAACACCCATTTTTATTTTTTTCAAACCAAAACTTGAGGCTATTTCATACCTATGACGTAATCATATGTCCAAAGTGAATATTGTTAGCCTCAAGTCAACTAAGTTCAAAGAAAAAATACTATAGATGTTAAGAGTACCATCTGCTACTTTTCCCTGCAGACGAAAACTCTTAAACAAAGTTGGCAATAGTTAGAATCTACTACAAGTAGTTCTCTAGTAGGTAAAGTCTTCTTTTTTTTGGGGTAGACGAAGTAGAGAGCAAAAAACTTCAGCAAGTCTCTAGTACCCCAGGCTAAATAGTTTGAAAAAGGCCACCCTGCTGTCAAAGAATGTACAGAAATAGAAAGTCAGAAATAGTGACACCATTTCTACAAAGCACATTTATTGCAATATGCCAAACTCATCTTCAAAATTCTCGCTGCTATCTTACCAAAATATCACCAATATGACTGGGGCGTGGAGTTCACTAGTTAGCATGGCCTGGTCAGAGAACAAACTTCACATATGTATGTCCACAGCAAAGGCTAATTTACCAAATGCTGCACTCAGCAGTGGTGAAGTGTAGTGTTTACTATCAAGTCTACATAAGTAGCTGCAGAAAGTGGGAAATTTGGGCTGTCCGGGACTCATCTTTGACAGTGGTTATGACAGCTCTGGACACTCACTCAACAATTATAGTATCAAACTTCACATCTAGAGCCTGGGGGTCAAGTCTCCCAATGAATGGACTGACCCACAGCAGAGAAACATACACAGATAAATAAAGCCATCAGTTGGCAAGACAAACAACATGTCAAAGTAACACCAATCCTTGCACTAATACAAGATTCAGGTTTCAAGTGATGGAAGACTATTCCCTGAAGCTGGTCAAACCCGGCCTCACCCATTAGAATCTTCCCAGTCTGCTAAATTATCCCGCCATCAAACGCCTTCTTGCTAAAGGAGGCATCCATGATCAGTCCCCAACCAGGGGGCCGTTTCACGAAGCCGTCGCAAAGTGCAATCAATCGCAGTTGGCATGACTCGGTACCTCTTCACTATGGTAACCATTGGCAACTACGCTTGGTGTGTGATACTTTGTGAAACGAGCCTCAGGGCTAAAACCGAAGGACTGACATTGGGTATTTTCTGCGGCTGGTGACGATGTTTCTTCAGCAGTTTTAAATGAGAGAAACAGAATATTGACACATTGACACAAACTTCAAAATTTAACATGTTCTCTAAAATTTCTAACTACATTATCCCCCTCCATCCCTCCCTTTTATAGCTATAGCTTGTGTGCATAACTTATGTTCCAATCCCAGTCAGGGTTGACTGGACAATAAAATCATATCATTTCATACACATCAACATTATGTATTGTCAGAAGTCTATGAACAGGGAAGTGTGAAATGTCGCATTACCCTATATTCAGGGCATTGGTCCCTTCAGCCTGCTTATACTACACTATGTGACGTTTATGCGCGGTAGATTTTGAAATTGTCAACGGTTGCGCAATTTTAAATCAGAAAATAAATGCATTCTCCACTTACTGCATCTATCGGCAATTCCAGTAACCGCAGTTCGGAGAATGCATTGGTTTTTATAAAAGCTTTACCGAACATGCGACTCTAATATCTCCATTTCGACTCAAATCCTTCCAAACTAGTCTTCTTGTCTCATTCTCAACTTTATGAAGTTCTTCGGAAACTTTAACTTTTGCTCCATCAAGTACTGTTGGCATATCTTAAACGTTCGCCATGTTTTTTTTTATGCATCCCATAATAGTTCATAGGAGAAAGTGAAGAAAAGCCACGCTTTCTGACTAACCGAGAGAGGGCTCTGTGTATGGTGACCTCTGGGTCAAAAGGCGCCAATGCCCTGAATACTATGTAATGGGACGCTTCACACTTCCACATTCATAGACTTCTGGTATTGTCCATAAAAGCAGTTGAATCAGATATGGATTACAATAAAAACTTACCAAAAAGTGGAGTCAGAAAGTTTACTTTCCATCTTTTCTCATATTTGAAATTGTCAAAAAAGGTTCTTATTTGGATGCTATTGATTTTCTTGTAAAGAAAAAGGAGTATTTGAAGAAGTAAACTGTTCCCATGAGAGAGTTATGTCATATGCTAATACAGTTATAATCAACCCCTAACAGTTTAATCTTTACTTGGACATACTAGTCTTAAGACTTGTTTATTTCTCCAGTAAAATGGACATGCACCCCATCCCCTTTATTGACATTGATACCCTGAGTGGTTTAAAATCAGTTGTGTGTTATTTTATGGAGGTAAACATATCTGTGTACAAGGTAATCGCAAGAAAACGGCAAAGTAAACTCAATTGGCAGTGATGGTCAAGACACCTGCTGTGCGTTTGACCCCCACCTGTAATATGTAGATAACTCTGAATGATTGGCCTTTTTTTTAAGCAGTAATTTGCACCCCATCGGTGGCAGGCATTCGCCGGAGAAGAAATGCATAGCCAAGATAGGTTACCTGCATTACCACCAACTAGCCCCGATACAATAACACATGTATCATTCGATCTGAAGTTACACAAGTTTTGATACTTTTTTACATGAAATTATGAAACTGAAAATTTTAAAAACAGAAAGAGGGCTATTATATATCACAGCATATCCTTGGAATGCTTGTTAAATTTGGCAGTTATTATTAGAAACAGAAGATCTTTTGAGGAGGATATATTTTATAGTACTATGCAAATAGCACTTTTCTGTACCTTAGTACATGCAATGTTTTATTTTTACAAACCTATTAAAATCAACTTTTTGATTAACTTTAGTACTAATATTAAGTCAATCGGATTTTGTCTGAATAAAATGATTATATAATATGTGGTAAATTAGTTCTGATATTATGATAAACAATCCCAATTTGAGTAATTTGTGATTTTTGAAGATTCAGGGGGGGGGGGGGGGGGGGGGGGGGGGGGGGGATTTTAGGAATGTCCTGTGCTCCTAATGAAACTAGTATACAGGAGATACCAGAAAGAAATATGAAGTTGACAAAATTTTATTTTGTTATTATTTTTAAGAAATTGAGAGAGTTTTCCACATAAACTCATTAAGGAATTCTCTGTATATATCAACTATTTTAAATAGTAAAATTAACATAGTAAACGGTGAAGAAATTTACTTATAGATAACAACTTCTTGGTTTATATGGGGACGACGTTTTGGTGTAGTTCTTAAATCATTGTCTAAGTCAACCACATCGAAGTCACCCAATAAATCAAGTAGTTGTTATCAATTCACCTTAATGTGACCATTCAACTTCTAAATGCCATTGAAAGATTTGAAGGATATCATAAGTCAATTGAATAATAATAGTCTGAAATGTTCACCATATTTAGGGTATTAAAATGAAAGAATTGTGTAATAGCTTCAAAGCAGGATGTCTTACGCCTTATCTTAAAATAGAACAAAAACTTTATAATAATTGTGTTGCTTTTATTGTTTTTGAAACATCAAGCAACAAGGTCAACATCAGAATATTAAGACTAACAAATTTGCCTCCTTAGTTTACTTTGGCTGGAGAAAAGTCATCAATAGGGGTTTGCTGAGAAAACAAACTGGCCGGAAATCTGATGCACCTTCCCGGGAACAAACCTAAAAACAATAAATTCATCAAAACTGGCTTCTTCACTAAGTGGCACAGACTATTAATTTAATAAATGCATGTTTTACTTTTATTCTCAAAAGGTTATCGCTAATTTTTTTTTTTCATCAGCCTTTTTATGTTAATACAGTATGAGAAGTATGAACTATTTGAATACATGTATTAGACCAGCGTCGGACTCGACAATTCAATAGATGTATTGCTGATTTCTACAACTTTTAATTCAAAGTTGTTTAAGTCGACAGAAAAAAATGTTGAGTTTTGGTACAAATTAATTAACAATGGGATCCATAAACAAAAATGGTTGTTTGTTTGACTTAACCCATTCATATTCATATGTATCGGTTTCCAAAAACTAGTACAGTAAAATGGAAATGATTAACTCATTGATTCATCATTCAGGGTCTATCTTAAAGTACCATGAGCTGCCAAAATTCACACTTTTTTTCATAATTTCTGATCCTCACGACAGTAAGAGGCTTTGAAGGCCATCGAATAACTAAATGATTGGCATTGGTATGAGGAAAATCCATACAGTATGTGGCCTCTACGAACCGAAAACGTTTTTGAAAAGTAAACAAAATTTAAATAACCGGGACGACCATTCATTCATTCTAAGCCAAAGTTAGTTCAAAACAATACTTTATAGTACATTCTCGAGACTAGGAGCACTAAAAAGATTCTGAATAACACGTCTTGAGAAAAATAGCTGATAACTTCAACATTGTTTCAACGTCAAAATATCAACATTTTGGCAGCTTTAAGACAACCACGCTTTAAAACATTAACGCCGGTTACCAAATTTATTGATTTTAAAGCTGTTGTACAGAAAATCCAATATCCAGATAATGTTCATAATTGACGCATAAAAACTTTTTTTTATTAACTTCTGTTTATCCGCAGTGGTTCGCATATATATCATACCAAAACTATGCATGTAAGCCCTTGACCTGTCAGATTAACTGCGGTCAGGCAAAGTTAAAACTGTTTTGTCTGAGAGTTAAATGTTTATTTAAAAAACAAAAAACACACGCCAGATTGGCACACGCGACATCCTGCTAATAGTAAACTTTAAATGAACTCATAACTGTTAAATATAATAATGACCTAAAAGTACCACATTCACCCAGTTTTGTCACTCATGTTAAATTTTTTACAATTTCAATAAAAGTCGTGAAAAGAAATTAAGGAATCTGCAAGTTTTGTCAGGGGTTTCCTTTGGACAAAATCGACATCTTCTCTTCGACTAAACCAGACAAAACCCGCCACAAGGTAAACTTTACATCAATCAATCTATTAATCCGGACAATAAGCTGGTTGCCTGAACAAATAAAATTCTCCAATCAAATAATATCATTGGAAAATGTTTTGTATCAATCAATTCCTTCTGTAATCTTGTTTTCTTCTACTTATTTTTTGCAACAAAAAATTGTAAACTTCTTCAGGCTAATTAACCCTTTTGCCACATCAAAAGGGTACTCTATTAAGCAATCAATTAATTCAAATGCTAAACAATGTGGCAATGAGCTGAAAAATAACACAATTTTCTGGTAAATTGAAAATCAACTTATAAAGAAAGATCAAATTAGGTTGAAGTAGTCGATGATAGGACCTGGTATTGAGTAACCAAAGAACTGATTTGTTTTGAAAAGGGTTGATTGGATTCCCACTGTTAAATCTTCTTAAAGAGAATAGAGTTAGTGGATAACCCACATAAGCCCATCATATTAGAATGTCATGAACACACTTGTATGCAAAAACAAAAGGGATTAATAGGAGCCTTTGACTAAAACCAGGGACAGGGACAAAGTGCATCTCAAGTCTTAAACTTAAAGATCACTGTCACATCAAAGTTAAAGTCTTTCTTTATTCTCCTCTCAGCACTATCAAATCAAACAGCTCATTAAAACATATACAATTTCTGAATGGCACTGTCCCTATCACACTTTGATATATTTAGCAACACTAAAACACATGGGCATAAAGAAAATCTTCTTGACTAAAATAGCCATGGAGACAAATTGTATTAAATAGACCTTTATATCACACTTTTATATATGTTCAAGAAAGTTTGTTTTAAATCTTAATAAAACAATCTAAAGGGTTTCATGGGAAAGTCAATTTAAGAGGTCGAATGTTTTCCTAAAAATGACTGTAAAAACTTAACTCGAAGCATAAAAATTTAATTGCAAATAATATGGAATTTAGTACTATAAATAAAATACTCAATTTGACTATCACTTTGAATTGGGACTTTATATATATTTCTTTCAACTTAATATCTTCTCAAAAGAAACAAGCAGCTTCCTGTTTGAAAATGGTGTACATGTATATTTGTCTCAAAGTTAATTTCGATTTCGGTGTTAATCTGAAGGTGGTTGAAAGCAA
The DNA here is from genome assembly GCA_963971465.1 of Lepidochitona cinerea. Classification (NCBI taxonomy): domain Eukaryota; kingdom Metazoa; phylum Mollusca; class Polyplacophora; order Chitonida; family Tonicellidae; genus Lepidochitona; species Lepidochitona cinerea. The sequence goes on from OZ020552.1 coordinate 44,521,106, forward strand.
CTACTCAACGATGGCTTGTGCAGCTGGAACAAAATAGCATTCACAGAGTGGTTTTCAACCATCCTCTTTTGGTCGCAGGGATTTGGAGATCACATGACCTGCAGTGCCTATCATGCCCAAAATCGAGAATTTCAGAAATTCAATATCAAAATAGAACATATTTTGTTTATAGGAAAATTACCCTAAAGTTTATGAATTGTCATTGTACTGTACAATGTATATACCGGGTATATGAAAGCTCTATCACAATGTATCCATTTTTCAAGTGTTAACAAATCCATACATGTTTATGATGGGCCGAGGCAGGGTTTTCCATCCTTTTGAATGAAGTAGGTCGCCCCTGCAGAATTTCATTGTTAGGTGACCTAGAATTTACATTTGATGGCAGAGTTCTGTCCCCTTACCTGATATTTCTCATGACAAGCTATAACTTTGTGCTAGTAAATGTCACTGAGAGATCGTAGTAAAAGGACATAAATCTCTTTATAAGTGAGACTGAGGCTCCATGAAACACGAGACCCTGATTTCACAACAACAAAATTTCACTCTGAGTTTGAACCTGTCCTGTGGGAAAAATATATATAGTTTTTTTTAAATTCCAGGACTAAGGATTTTGTACACAGGTTTCATCAGCTCATTTTATGTTTTTCGAATTAAGACTACAGTACATATTTACTAAGTTTAACATTATAACAACTTATGATTGGGTATAAACGATAAATGATATGCCCCCTTTTTAACACAATACAAAACTTGTCTCCCTGGTTATTTTGGACAAGAAGATTTTCCCTGTGCCCGTATGTTATTGTTAAAAAATATATTTTTATGAACTCAGTCCCGCCAGTTTTTGATTTACTAGTAAAAATCGATACAGTTTGAACTTCAAAAATCTTACTTAATCTACAACACTGTCACTGAGTTGAATTGCTGTTAATCTACATGTATTATTCTCGAAAGTAGGCCTACAAATTCATGTTGCATTTAAGTCTACTACATTTCCCTCACAAAGTCATGAATTTTAATTACAAATCATAATTTCTCATTCTCTTGGACAAGGTTTATGAACTATTGTGCTTGTGTCGTGTATTTATTATGAGACACAAACTAGGACATTCATAAAAATTATTATAAATTTTTCTTTTCTTTATTAGGCCTATAAAGTATAAGTATATGTTTTATGTTTATTTCAATCATTTGTAAATTCCACGACCACTGTGAGAAAGTGCAGGCCTACATGAAATTTAATTTACTTTATTATTTTATAATAATATATAATAATTATAATGTATTATAATACATGGCTGTGTATTGGCCTTTACTGTTTTTAGTGTTTACACCTGCGGCCTGCATTGACAATTTGTATATAAAATTAATAATTATAATCTCGGCACTCTCACAACCTCGGTATATAATCAAAATAGTTATCAAGCTGAATTTAATAAAATGGACTGCACACAAATCTCCCATGACCATCTTAAAAGTATGATGTCGACAGTTTTAAAACGACTGAGTGCATATATGCTTGCTGACTTAATATTGGCCAGGCTGTTTTTCCTACCTCAGGCCCGAGCTCCTTAGCATATACCCGAGCGGTAGAGACTGGTTGTTCATAACCATTCAGAAGTCGTTTCTTCCCTAAATACAAAGATACAGTGGCAGTAACTGATGCTGCTACAATTAATCTATTTCGTAGAGTATTGTCTTTCAATCTGTGTGTACAATTCGTGTGCACAGCACGACAAACAATCACAGTCGATCTTCCCAACACACGAGCCGCCATATTTTACGCGCATGCGCTCGAGGGTAGTTTTGTCTCGGACTGTCTCGTCCAGACATGCTCGCTCGCACTCAGCCAGATGTATAGTGAGCTTTCAAGTTTAGCTATATTAGAGCGACGGGAATTATTTCAGAAGTATTTGCCAGAATCTCTCCTCACGGTCTAAGTGTCGGCTGTCCCTAGCTTCCTCCGTATATCGATATATGGGGATGAGATAGTGATTAACTTTATTTAAAGTACTTTTTTCTACTTTCATTCATTGGATTGGTATACAGGAATATGTCTATGTAGGTCTAATACATAGTATATTACCTGCCTATTTGATCAAGGACTGAGTTAGCAGTTTTTACCTATACCAGGTGATCTGAATTGGAAATTGGACAAGACTAGTTATTTGATCTTACCAGAAATTCACAGTTGTACGAAAATCGTAAGAAAATCGCCAGGATTTTGTTGATCAGCTGATCCAGATACGCTGTGTTAATATTAAACGGAGATTTGCTGGAGTGATAAACTTTTTGGACTCTACCCTTTAAAATTTCATCGACAAAAATTACCGTGTCCAAATTTCCCATTAAAGCCCAGGATAATTTATGTAAAAGTCAGGCTTATGGGATATAATACGTTCGTGAATTTGGATTGTATGCTGGATAGAGTTGGATTCTTTACGGACCACATAAGCAGTAGCCCGACCCTCCGGGGCGCAAGCTATAGCGGGCTGCAGATCGTTCCTCGCTCTACAAAGATGATAGACTCTCCGAGACAGGTAATGACAACCTTCTGCCTCCCATGGCTCTCCGGTTTAGTAGACCTACGCCTTTATTCAGGGTTACTTCCAGGGGGCCTTTGCTCCGGGAGTATACTCTAAAATGGAGATTAAAAAATTCAGAATTTGTTTCTTTTCTTAATTAATTCTTAAGTTTTTACTTTAAAAGCCACTTCCGTCATTTAAACAACATTTCTGTTTCTGAAGAGAGAAAGTTCATTATGAAGGTACACATGCTGATACCTTCAATGTCCAATTCAATTAATAATTTATTTATTTTTAGTTTATTTCTTTTACTTTGAAAATTGTTTTAGCACCGAAAGTAGAATGCATGTAGTTTAGCGTGCCAAGCAAATGCAAATTGGGGGTAGGCTACAGCATTTTGCGTTAAAATGTTCATCTCAGAAGAGAATATACATAGTTCATTCTTTCAAGAAAATAACTGTGTAGGCCTAAATGTTGACTTTGTATATAATTGTACTCAATGTACACTTTCCTTTTCTTTTCGTATAATTTCGTTTTTTTTTTCTCTGGGTGTATTTCTCATCAAGTTAAATCCCCCCAAAATACCATTACATGCAATTATTATTTCAATTCCTTTCGATCTAACGAACAAATAATTATATATTGTTTCGTGGTACTGTTGAAATAAGTTTATAATGCAATGTTAAAAATTCAAGTACGCTACAAATAAAATCTTTATCGAACTCCGTGTCCGTCCATGAAGATTTAATCCCTTGAAGTTAGTTACCCAGCGACCTTTGTATAAGAGTTTCAGTCCTCTTGTTAGCTTATACAATGAACATATCTATATTGTACATGCTACATATTAGGTCGTGTAACGACGACAAGACCCAGATATATTTAAAAATATATAGAATTGGCTTTCATATCGAAAATAGTACTACCTATTATGCACAGTATGTATTTGTATGGTTGGTTCTGAACATACACTTTGTACCCCATGTCAAGTATAGCTGAACTACAGTTCCAACATGTGTTGACGACCACGGAAGCTAGAGTACAAATCGAAACTAATTCCGTGTATGGCAGAATTGAAATCGCTCTATACAGAACAGATCATATCATGCACGTATAACAGATTTCTTGTCATTTTTATTTTCAAGTGTGGCGCAGCATTTAAGTAAGTCGCAATGAAATGAATCAGTCCTATATATAAACAATGACAAAAATATGATTTATAAATCTATAATGCCTAAATGCACATAGATCACTGTTTTACACAAAATAAGAAATCTTAAAAAATATATCCACATTACTCTGTTGATAGAACTAATTAATGGCCGTAATTAGGCTTAGCATAATTAATAATACACTCAAACTGGTAGAATATCTATGATTGACAGTTCCACTCCCTCCCTCTATTAAATATAGCTTCTTGCTGGTCTAAGTAAGGATAGTATTAATGTAGGTGATTTGCTGTCTATGTATATATGTGTCCTGGTTGTTAGCGTCACGAGATACACCTGTAGACGTTATTCTATTTCGTCTTCAATTGGCATTCTTATTACTCTATAAATAATGATAATTAATGACCGCTATAATGATTGTGACTATTTGGAATTCCTGATTGGTGTGTATATATGACTTTCAAAGTGTATTAGACACGCGTTTCGTCTTTTTTTTTCTCCTGTCTAAACGTCCACCATATAACACCAGCACTTTTCTGTCGATCTTAATTAACACAAAAACTCACAAAGCCTTCTTCTCAATTAGGTCCTTCACTTAAGTGTGTAATAGGCCACCAGTTGAACGCGAAGTAAGGAACCTGTCTACTTCACACGGCGATGGTGAGGTACCGTGTTTTCTGTTGGACTTATGACACCCCACCCCCGCACAGCTGAGGGGCTATACAAACACAGACCTATGCAAGAACATACAACGCATCCAGACAGGTTCTTCAATCAATAAAGGATTTCTTGTACGATTAATCTAAACAGCGTATAAACACCTATTGTTAGACAATTAGATTGTTTCAGATACAGCTAACAGATGTGAACGAACCCGTAACGACATTTTACACCTATACAGTTTTCACGCCTGCACTAAATAGCCGTCAGCTAGTCGTCTTTAAGCGGTATATTTTCAAGACATTTATTGACCGACTCTTTTTCTCTTGTTGTAGGACTGTTAACGAAGGAAGGTTTTCCAAAATGAACTTGGAGTTTATAGAGACTGTTAGCAACTCTGTTCCATTACACTACTTCATACGGATACTTCTGACCGGCTGTTCGAATAGACTCACAGACGAAGTGGATTGGCCATAATTCAAGGAATAATACACAAAGGAAACTTACAACAGATTATATCATATCTTCGAAGCCTTTGTCTTTTGCTCCCTCACTTCTTGTTTGCGAGGGATGAGAGCGACTCCTGGATGAAAAGGTTAACTGATTCGTTCAGAATTTCACCGCACTTTCTGTCCTGGTGTATCACTTTTTTGCTCACCATGGGCGCCATAAGCCCTGGTCGGACTTTTGCCCAGGACTTCGGTTTTACTACAAATTCACCTTTACCTGAGTACTGGCAAAATAACTCCACTCCAACAAAACTCTACTGCAGTGGTTCCGGCAAAAATATGCAGATTTTTCCCGACGGTATTATAAGTGGAGGTGACCAGGAAAGCAAATATGGTAAGACTTTAATTCTTTGAAATAGTTTGATCTGTAATCAGTATTGTTTTATAATTATTGAATATCCGATGGCTTTTATACAAGACACCTGTAATCAAACTTTACTCATTAAAATATCCTCTTTTAAACACTAACATAAACTTCATGGATATTTTAATCGTTCATATAGCTATAAAAAAATGACTGTACGATTGTTCCGTTTTAATAGAAAACTTGGGAACAGACACAATTTTCTCCAAAATAACTTTCTGAGCCAACAGAACACTTAAGTTGCCAACTGAGTTTACCAAGATTTCGATCAATACCTCTATCAGTCTATTTAATTTACTAAAAATTATTTCTAAAAAAAAATAAGATGTTCCAATATTGTTGTTTGCAGCGAATTTTATCATTCGGACCTCCAGCAAGACGCCTAAGAATATTCATTCAGTTGCCATACAAGCCACTGAAACCAAACTGTTCCTTTGCATGAATGCCTCATCGATACCTTATTCTCGGGTAAGTCTTTTTCAAGGCACGATTTCAATAAATAGAGAAGAGGTGGAAAAACAATTATAGATTCTACTATAAAAAGGGTTGTAAATATGGGCCTTAATATATAAGGACCAGACACAAAAGGTCGAACATCCCCTGCTCGACCATCCAACAAACAAAAAAGTCAGATTTTCACTGCTTCAAAATAATGGCTGCATGCAGGCAACGTGGTTTTCTGCAACATAAAATATTGCACTTGATAACGACATCGGCATAGGTGTCGAAAGCTCACTTTAAAAACACCTACCTCGTGGTGATGCTTTGATTACTACGCATTAAAAACGATTCTCAATTTTATTTAGTGGACTATTCAAATTTCAAGATATCTCTGCGGCATTTTTAGTTGTTGCTGAGATTTGAATCTACAATCATTGCAGTACTGCCCATGGTCGCGTTGAATTACCAGGTCTCAGCAAGCGATCGGCTTTATATCGCTCTCAAGCGGTTGAATATCACTTTCACATTCGATCAATGTCCATTTGAACATAAAATAACACACTGTATTTGAAATTTAAAGATATTACGGTTATTGTTGTTGCATCATATATTCTAATGTGACTGGCTTGTAGACGCGATGTCCCATTCCAGAGTTACAGCTAATATTGGTTTTTGTTCATTGTCTGAATTTATTGAATTATAGTATAGCCACTCTCTCATATTAAAACCAGCTGAGCTCCCCCCCCCCCTTCTGCAACCAATTTTAGATATTTCATAAATCTACATTTCCACCAACAGACTCATGGTAAGCCAAACAATTTCTTTGTAATGTCATATTAATTATCTGTCTATTTCTTTTGCCTTTTCAGCTTGTCTATTTAGCTAAGGATTGTGAGTGGACAGAGATATTCCTTCACAATTTCTTCAACGTCTACCAACATAAACACCACATGTGGAAAAAGGACCTAAAGAAGGGATACCCCCACGATGTACCCTTTATTCTTGCTATGAGCGAAGGTGGCTCAATGCTACCAGGTGATCGGGTAACCCGTGAAAGTGATTTGACTCATTTTTTGAGGCATGATAAAAAATCCTCGGGCAGTGAGATAGAGACAACTGTTGCGACCCCAGCCCCAAAGCGTGGTCGCCCACCCAAATTGGGATGCAAAGGAATTAAAACAACTTATTGTAGAAGAATGCGGAAATTGTTTAAGGAAGGTCGAATCATTAAACGTGCTAAATTACGCAGAAGGTGTCGACACAAAACATATAGAAACTTAAGCAAAAGTGCAAACCCCAGAGACAGAAAAAGGGCTCGTCGTTTAAAGAAAAGGTGCAGGAGACTTGCTCGGAAATACAAAGCACGAAAAGACACCGTTACATAGCTGTTGGAAAGACAGCATATAGTTGTTCTGACAAAATAAACAATTGTTATAACGGATATATTTTGACAAATTAGACTGAAGTATGAATTTGGCTATGAAGTTATATCGTGTTTTATATAGGTCCCTGTCTCTTACCGCATTGGGTTTCAGTCAACCGTATACACGTTCAATGCAACTCCCACTTCGATATGCCCTGTATGATAATGTTCATATTTATTTCATTAATATGTTATTTATTAAATTATTTCTGTGAAGTAAGCGGACATTTTTCTGTGTAAGGACATATTTGTTGTGGTTCCCTTTTGGGGTGCCTCCGAGTGCTTTCTGTGGTCTAGGCTATTTGGAGATTTGGCCTGGATTTGGAGATTACTACCATCTATAACTTGTGTGTGTGCGTGTGTTTCACTGCGCAAAACAATGATCCAACCTCATGTGTTTTTAACGGACCACCATGTTCATTATACGTTGGCATAACGACGTTTCAAGACGTCTCAGACACTCATCACGAGCGTTAATAAATACTGTGCGTAATTGTATATATGACAGTATTATCAAATACAAACATGTTCATTCAATCTGTAAGTTTGGAATTGGTTTCTCTTCATTCCGGAATTATGTATGATCCTGCCTTTCGTTTGGTTTTTATTTGTTTAAAATAGTACCGCCTAACATTGTTTCCACTGCCCGCCATACTCAAGTATACCGTGTCCTTCAACAGAAGCCACAAGATTGATCTTTTTATAGAAAAAAGATAATAATCAGATATATAGTGTGGTATTCTGTCCCGGATCTTATACTATAGATGGGTCGAATTCAAATGGATTTGTCTAACACGCATGGGCAGTAATATTACTACTCTAGTTAACAAATATATTCACTCTATGGTAGATACACAAGTCACAGAGTATGTCAAACTTTCAATGCAAGCAGGTTATACTGTGATATGAAATATTTCAGACCGCACTATGTGTTCATAAAAAGTTCTTAACATTGCAGGGGCAACGCTAGGCCATACAGTGCAATAGCTATTCTCTTTGACGTAGTTTACTCCTAACTTGACTGTAGACCTACCCTTTAACAAAAAACTGCTGATCTTGATTATGAAGGAACTAAAAGAAAACAACTTGCATTTGCATTTAAGAATCTTTCCCGCCGAGTAAAGTAAATCTACGACAACCTTAACAAGTTTTTAGTGTTGCAATATTATACGTCCAACCTTTGATATGATAAGCTTTCATATGGCCTTACATAGACTACAAGTCAAATACGTTACAGGGATCGCCAGTCCTGTTAGATGGAATTAAGTGGGGGGGGGGGGGGGGGGGGGGGTCTTACTTTTGAAAATTAGTGAAAGAATAATGTTAATAATTGCTATAATTACTCTGCATAGCTCACGAATTTTATTTTCTGAAATTTAAAAACATATAATAAAACGTTGCATAGATTCAAGTTCCGTTTTCTAAAAGTTATGACAGAACTTTCCCTCGACCTGTCCGTTTTTCTAGACAAGAGGGGACTTAGAAGTAAGGTTGTCGGGAGGAGGATAAAGCTCCCCTGTCTGGGAAATGTTCTATATAGCATGTAACACTTCCTTCTGAACCAGGTCCAATCTCAAAGTATTACCAGCCATTGTCTTCTATAGCCTCATTTTGTTTTACGCCCGTTCCCACAATGTTGTTAGCCGATCTTCTCGGCCATATACAGACATAAAGGATAGCTTTGAGATAATTTAAGATCACATCTATAGGCTTGTCCAATCCAGACTTCACTCGAAATGCTCCAGCCGAACAATCTCTGCAAATCCGGGATTTACGGAAGGGCAAAACCTTTTACTCCGTAAACCAACGTAACTTTTCTCAATCTCGTTTCTTTTCTGTGTTATATCTTTTCACTGCCAGTATGTTTTCCTTTTTTTGTTCTATTGTGGACAAACTTGCGGTAATTTCATAAGTCTTTCAGGTCTATATATCAGACTCCATTTTATCGATAGTTGGAACTCAACAACGTTTGTGCGTCGTCGAGCAGTGTTTGGAAGATAATAAGCTACCATTTTCTTGAGATACTTAAATGACCATATTGACGGTAGCAATACAATGAACACTTTGCAAGGAAATTTTGTACTTTATATACATATGTAGCATACGTTTCTCTATTGTATATTATCTCTTCAGAAGATCGTGAAAGTTTCGTCATATTTGCTATATAAAACTTATAAATAAATAAATATTCTTGTATTCGAGTATTGCCTTTATTTCTTGCTATTTAGCTTTTTTTAATAAGATACCCTGTTTGCAAAGAAGGTCAAATATATGAGTCATTGATTTATCAAGAAGAAATGTCACACTCATCTCCCATTCCAGGAACCCCTTCTTCGATTTATCTTGGATAGCAAACAGCATATCCAGACAGAATATCCATATAGCTACGATATTGTTTGGCTTTCATATATTTTAGCTCTAAAACACGGTTTATATTAAATTTCATTTTTGTGGCTTTAGGTAACATTCTTCCGTGTGTATTGAATATATGGCTTCTTAAAATAAAGCCAACGAAGTTTAAATATTGTTCTTCTACTAATTGTACGGAAGAATGTTTTCTACCGTGTTATTAAAGACCAACTAAGTCTGTTACGAATATTGGCATAGTGGTACTTTTAAAAAAAAAATCCCGATTGTCAAGAGAAGCTGGGCGTTTGAGGTACCTTGAAAACTAATGGATTTGCGCTGATATAAAGAAAGAAAATACATCGATCGGTAAAGCCAGTAATACGTAAGAACCGAAGATGTATTGTTGGTTGGTTGTTTTAGCTTATTGGCGCGTCCATTCGTATGAATGATGTACGCCAAAGATGTGTGTTAATAACGCACATAATCCAAATAGCCAGGATTTATGAGTAGATTTAAGGGGTTTGTTGCTTATGAAACCTTACGATACATAGCCAAGCTTTGTATCAGTGGAAAGATGCTAATTTTTTACTTGTTGATTAAAATGTTTTAACCACTATATTTGCCAGTTCATACCACTTTAAGTATAGATGTTTCTGTTACTTGCCTTCCATCGCGTTCACCAAGGCGGACAAGAAAGCGTTATCATATCTTTACGACCGGCTAGAGTTATAAGATTAAGAAATAGCATTCACTCTAAGATTTGAATTAATTATTGTAATAGCAAGAATTGTTTGGTCTGTTATTCTAGTGTCCTGAAACGTCTATACTATCACTATAGTTTGGTTGATACCAAGTGGTTTTTGCTAGCCCAGGAACCTGAGAGATGAAGATGCTCATCCTAGCAGATGGTTAAACAAACACATATTTGCCTATTTGGCTTGCAGGCCCCAAGGCAATGGCTTCTACAGCATATGTGAATATAAGTTCAAAGGTCGATTCTCTGTTCACAAACCTAGTATCTTTCTGCAGTTAAATATTCCTGACCGCATCGCGTAGGATTCAAATGGTATATTACTTTAACGAAATCCATGCCCTACAGGGTTAAATTTAACATGAATGTTATTTTAGGTAATTTGGGCCATGCTCATTTTTGTCGTAAGAGCATCAATCTGATCTTAAATCATACAACAACATTGCTGATAGAAGGGTGTAATTACAACGCTGCAATGGGAAAGTTGCGTCAGTTGCAATTCTTTTATTGAGTAAATTGGAAGAAACTGTCGGTAACTATAGAATATTTTTCTTGTTTTAATTAAGGGAACAGATATTGACCACAGTGTATATTTTATCTAATTTGCCTTTGATATGGTTGGGCATTGAGCATCCAAGGAGTAATAGGTAGGCGGGCGAATTTGGGGTGGGTAGATAATTGTGCTGGACCTTCTATCGACGCAGAGACAACCATATGACGACGTCCAAGTACTACCAACAAACACATGTTCCTGCAGTACCTCGTTATGTTTGTATATTTTCCTAAGACAGGGGCAAATTTGAAAATCAGTTCACTTGGGTACAACTGTGTACCTGGGGATGAAAATGGGGAGGGGACTTTGGCTGACGGCCCGGCTAACCGCAATTTGGTTTCAATAAGTCTAGGCCAAGCAAGGCTTGAAGATCTGGGTTAACTTTGACCCGGTTTCGGTCCTCTGCCTAAGTTTACAAGAGGAGAGAAGATGCAGAGACGCAGGCTGTTCATAAAATGTCAAATGAAACGCGAGACTTGAATTCTTTGCAATAAACTGAACACTACCAGAGGTATTCACACATCTTGGTCTGGTTTTCGCTGTTCACCAAGCGTGGAATTTGTAGCATATGTCATCCACGATGAAGGATAAAACGCTACAACTCTTGGAAACCACCCGCTTGTTTCTAAGGGAGATTGCTGGGACCAAGCGCCGCCCAGGTCTTATCTTATCTGAACTCAATCTTTATCATCGAAATCTCACAACCTAATATTTTATTTCACTTCTGCGAAATATATAATAGAACTAGACTTTGGAAATAACCACTGTTTTCTATATATGTTATCTATTTACCTGATTGTGGGAATTGTAAAATAGTTAAAACCAGGGGGGGGGGGGGTATAAAAGAAAAAGGAAAGATACCAATTACATCGCAAACATGTGATACCGTGTAATGATTTAGGTAAAAGCTTTTCAACCATGTTACAAAATGTTTGTCATCTAGTGTATATTTTACAAGACAATCAAGTTAAAACCCGAACAAGGACCTTAAGTTGCACATACTTGCACATTCAGGGACATCTGCTGGTATTTATGCCAAAACCAAACCATGCATTAAAGTATGTACACGAGGTTTAAATCCGGCTTTAGCTCTTTAATATGTAATCCTTTATGGTCGTTATATAACTGCATCTTATTATGAATGAATATACTTAAAATCAGACCTTGGGTTGTTTAACAGCTGACACGAAATAATAACTTGGCTAACTAAACTATTAGACGCGAGCAAAGACATGCCCAGTGTCAAGATTGCTTTCAACTTGGTATAAAGAAAACGCTATCACTATAGTATCATTGACGCCATGATTTGTCACGAGACCGAATTGGGGGAAAGGGATTTAGTCTGGAACGTATTGTTCAATGCTTTGAATATGTATTTATCGCCTGCAGTTAAAAGCATTGGACTAGACGCGAGCACCGCAGACAAGTGAGACCTTGTGACTAGGCCAGTTAAACCATGAATTTACCTTCCGCGGAAAACACAATAGAAGCAGTTTAACTGCTTTATTGAAACCTTAATCTATTTGAGGCAATTTGTCATTGGTTTATAGAGATCGAATCCCACACAGGCCAAGCTGTATATGATTATTTCGCTAACCATTCTAATATAAAGGATCACGTGAGTAGGTAGTAAACGACAACAAATGATTCCGTATATCGACAACACCCCTTGCACCGTATAATGTGTACAGGGGTAAATATAACAATTAACGTTTACAACATCTATTGCTTTGTACCCACACCCACAAAAATATAAAATGACATTTGCCGCTTTTCAATAAGCTCCTTTCGTGTTCGCCGAGGTCACATGAGATCACGCGAGACCAGTGTTTGGGGGTATAACCAGATGTAAATGAAGGATATCTATTTACTTCTGATATAAATTATTAGCAGTAGTGATTTATTCATAAGTACTTCTGTCAAAAGAACAGAAATAAAAATTTTATAAAAAATTACTGGAAAAAAACTCTATTTATTGAGTCTCTGATAGGTCAAAATCTATATCTGTGTAAAGAGTCAAATTAGAATAACAAGTCAGATTGGAATTAAAAATACTTATCTCTATATCTTGCGTTTTGTTTTGTTAGCCTTTACATGTAACGAATGGACGCGACAATAAGCTAAAACAACCAACCAACCTTTACATGCATTCCCATAGGTGACAATATCTTCTTTTCCAAAATAGGTTTCTAAATAAAAAGGGATATATCAGTTAGACCTTCATACCCAATCATAAGTTGTTGTAATAAAGTAAAACTCATGATAATTCGTTAGGTTGAAGACAGGCAGGAGTTTGGCTTTTGTCAGTACAGTTGTTTAATGTACAAAAATATATAGCCAATGTTTACGCATCTTCAACCATGGCAAAACTATCGGGAAACTGAGATTGAACCCAAAATGATCATTTTGGTCACCCAGAAATACCCAGGTAGAAGACAGACAAGGTAGTTTAGTCCTGACTAGTCATTCTTTCAAACACCTGTTCTTTTTAAATTTATGATCACTAAAACACACGGACACAGGGAAAATCTTCTTGTGTTCTTTTTATAGCAATGGCTGGCGTTTGGGCCATGTTATTATGTATTCTTCTACAACATGTATGATTACTTTTTATATCAGAAGACAATGACTCTGTTACAACCGACACAATAATATGTAGACTGGAACAATCCCATTTACCCTCATCAGCTCTCCAACATACATTTCAAGTTTATTATAAACTAAATTACTGTGGTCTTGATGACTACCAAAGGCGTTTTAATTAATTGATAGAACAAATTTAGATTACATTGATGTCACACCCCTGGTTGTACTCAAAAGTAACAAACATCACATGTGGAAAGTTTGAATGTGAATGATCTAGTCTTTCAATACACCGTAAACACCCTTTGTTTCTTGTTAATGGAATAATCTTGCAACCAGAGGATCTTCAATATCAAGACATCTTTTCTTCTGTATTTCCAAACTCATCGCTCTTTTCTTGATAGCAATGTACAGGAGAATTCACTTTTGTTTCTTATTGAAACTTCGTGTGGAAAATATATAGAACGCCATCGCCAGGGGGCAAAAATCCAATGCTAATGACGATTCACTGGGGAGCATGGTCGCATTCTAGGTTCATTTGGTTTGTGTTTTTAAGAAAGTGAATACAATTGATTGAATGAATACATCCGGTGCTGGCGATTGGTGGTAGTGGTTCGATTCCAGGCCTTAGCATCTCCAAAATTCAACAAATGATTTCAAACATTTTCTAAGAAAGTGTAACCCAACTGTAACAAGAATACAGCCTATGTACATCTCTCATAACGCATAGACGTGTTATCTACAGGGCTTCTCATATTTTACGTCAAGTTAATTTTTTCCTCAAAAATGAACTATATCTGTTATCTGTAAATTGCGTTGCTATAGTTTCAGAGAAGAATTCACACTTGTTACACGGTAGGAGATCCATTTTTCTACATGCGAATACAACTCGGTTTTCTACGCGATGTTCAAGAATCTCGCTGTACCATGACCTCAAAACCACCAAGTTAGTCTGAGGAAGTGCAAATTCCTTATGTGTTACTGATTTCTTGGATGTATCTTATAAAGGGTTTCTAGTTGTGAAGTTATATCCTGGACTATTTTTCGATTAAATATTGTTTAATGTTTGAATTTTGAACTAAAATTGGGGATTCAAATGCAGCGTGATGCCGAATTCCACTAATGCCCCCACTTCAAGTGCTTTGCCAAATTCGGACGTTTGAACTTTGAAGTTGAACAGATTGGATGCTAATCAGAGACTTGTGCACGTGAGAAATCTTAACCCAATTTGATATTTTAAATGAATTCGGACAATGCTAATAAAGACATGCATTTTGGTTTAATGAATGATGGAATTCTATTGCCAATTTAAATAACCGTGGCGCAATGTCGATCTTTCTTTGTTTTCAAATAATCCTGTAATGTGCACTTCTGCAGCTGGGATTAACGAAATTCGTCTAATTTGTAAAGACACCAAACTCTTTTTAAATTCGGATTCAGAGAGCAATTATCCAAATTTGGTAGCTTATGTTATGTTAAATGTCTGCATTCAGTTGGCGTATTGCTAATACTTTAATTTGGTTTTCGTTTATCCTAGTGTACATAGAGTACGTGGATAAGACGGAACACAGTGGGATACCTTTGCTCTCGATTTAGAAGGCATCCAACCGATCCTAATGTGTGGTAATAGTTGACGCAAAGAGACGCTCTTATCAAATGATAGATCGAATAACATACCCCCTATCTCCAATAGCAGCAGTAGTAGAAGTACGAGATGGTTTCTGGTTGCAGACTGAGAAATACAATCCTCATAACTTACCGACTGTCTGAACCTAAGTACAGAAGATGTTTAACGTGAAGTTTGCGTAGAACATCTTTACCTTTACGACAAAGATTTCAAGCTTTTTTAGCAGGAAGGTCTTGAAAATATATCTATATTTCAATAGGAAAAAAGCAAATATTTCCAAAACGAAGCGTAGTTGGACGATTGACTTGTATAGATATATATATATATAACACTAGATGGACCAACTAGGCAAACAAGCAAGCACCTGTGTGTGACCCTCTGCTATTATAACACTTGTTCTTACCATAACCCCACCGTCATATCTAAAAAATGTCTTCAGGAACAAGCCATACTATAATTCTACGGACTGATGCCAAATTCCTGTCAGTCGTCAACCTAATGAAATAGCATGAATTTTACAACAACTTATAAAGGTCTAAATGATAGACTCCCTTTTAACGCAATTAGAAACTTGATTCCATGGTTATTTCAGACAAGAAGATTTTGCCTGCTTGCTGTGTGTTTCAGTGTTCATAGATATACTAAATTATCAGCCCATCAAAATGGAAAAAATTGTTACACACATAATCCTTTGCATAAAAGTAATGTTAAAGGGACATGAGCTGCCGAACGCAGGAGAATTTCGTTAAAACAGCATATTTGCCAGGAAGTACGAAATATGAGCTTGGATATGTACATTAAGGGCCAATCACTCGCTATTTAGGGATGTTAAAATAATTTTATAATATGGCCGTAGAAATAATACTGTAGCGAGAAAAAGACGTAAAAGGCGCAACGTTACCAGAAAATGTGTGGAAAAAAATGTCACCAATGTTTTCCAAAAACGTGACATCTTGTTAAGTACCAATAAACAAAATGGCGAACTGAGGTACATTTTACCCAGAAAGCTTTGCGTTAATCTACAGTATGTGACGTCATCAGGCTCGGCAGTAATTACTATCTAGATTGAAAAACATAGAGCCTTTAGTCAAATATGGCGTTCAGTAATTAAGAGGTTTTACAAGATGTAGAAAATAAAGTATGATGGAGTTTCATTTTCATTTAACTGTAATGACTTATTTTGCGCGAATTCAGTGAGAGCAGAGACATCAAAATTATATTTATGTTATACGTATCATGCCCATCAGGCAAGGCAGAAAAATAATTTGAATGTAAGATTGCGTAGCACTGCTCCTCACAATACATACATACATTGGGAGAAAAATTAAAAAAAATGACATTAAATCTTCATCAAATCGGAGAAATTACCATCTTGACACCAATATGAATTTTACGGATACAAGATTGACACGTTGGAGGCAATACGAAATTCTCTCAAATTATTTGATTTTTGGAGTTCTATTTAAGGAATTCTAACCAAGTTCGCCCCATCAAATCATTGATAATAAAAGTTAAACATATTTATCCTGGACAAATTTAAGCCGAATGAAAATCATGAGCACATTCCCCAATGGCTAAAAAATTCTAATTTATCGTTTGTCTTCTAGGCCATCCAAAAACTTTATCTTAGCCGTGCCCTTAAGCTAAGAGGTACGGGCGTCTGATGGTGAAACTATTACGTGTTCTCTTCGTCTTGGTCTGACGAGAGCCTCCCTAAAGTTTTAACACATAGACCTAATGTGTACCCGAGGATATGTGACAATTTGGGATGAAGCAACAGTTCGACACATCATGTTAGACGGCAATTAAAAGATGGAATAGGACGAAATTCAGAAAAGTCAACAAGTAATGTTGAATAACAAGGACAATCGGAATATAACATCTTCATCCGAAAGATATGAAAACGACACCGAGTTCAAAATAATAAAAAACTATTTCACATTTAGAGGAGAAATACACAGCAAATCTGTCTTCACCTCAAAAACGTCCGCCGTTAAAGAATCTGGGAATTTGAACAAAACGATGTAGGTAAAATTAACAGGAAACAAAAGATATCTCTTCATGTAAACTAGCAAAATATTTGGATGAACTATTTATTTTTCAGAAATGACTTCCATCGCATATACTCAACCCTCTGTAATCCCACAATATATTTCTTTCTTATAGAAAATGTATTATTTTGCTAGCTTATATCTCTAACAACACTACCAGAAAAAATATCCCAACAAATAACTATTCGAGGACGAGTAGTAATCCAACAGTATAATCTGATTTTAAACTTCTGATGGTATTGCTTGAAGCGGTTGGTTGGTTGATTGATGTTTTACGCCGCACTGAAGATTATTTCACTTATATGGCGGCGTTGCCAGGTGTAATAGGAAGGAAACCTTGCTCATTGCGGAGGAAACCCCCGACCTTCGGCGAGTACTTGGCAACTCTTCCACATACGGCGACCGAGTGAAAAATCCACACAGAAATTTTTCAATTTTTTGTTTGAAGGGGAGATTTGATAATAAAGTCCATATGTAAACATGTATGATAACGACCAAAGACAGAAAATTAAAAGCCAAAAATAATTAACCACAATTGATTCTTTCACAAGATATTATAGGAACGGCTTTAGGGGGTCCCAAGTAGTTCTACAGAAACCAGTATTCTATAGGTTAGTTTCATGCAATGTCCAATTCAGAATATTAGTTATATCAACTAATCATTCGATAATGAGAAATTTTGTCTCAAACCATCAGACCACGCTTCCTCTACGACAAAATAGTTCGCACATAAGAGAATAAATGAATACACTGTACAATGTTGGTGTTCTGTAGTGTTTTAATCATTCTCAATTCAGCCATAGTTGAGAAAAAAATCTAACAGATAATTGAAAACATACGGTGGCTTTTAAAACGTCACAACCTGTTCGTTACTTATATGAAAAATAATAGACAAAATATACCCGTCACATTTGCTTAAGTTGAAGCTCATAATGCCTTCTGATTTTGTAATGTATACCGCGTTGAACGCTTTGTGTGATAGGTTGTTTCATGTTCTGTTCATATTTAAAATGAATGCCCTAGGCAGCTACTAGGAATAAGTCTTGTCTAAAAAGAAAATAAACTTCTAATATTCCATATGGGGCATAACACTTCGTTATGTTAACAACGGATTTATTGCGGTTAATAAGGGGCGACATGTGGCCATAAACCATTTAATGTTGGTTGGTATATATACATATAGTACAAGTTTTTTAAAGAAAAAATGTCATTCAAGTCGTTGTACTATAGACTGGTACTAGAGGTATAGTGTTTCGCCAGTATTTATGTCATCGCCGGGTTTTTTGTTGAACTTTGTCGGTAGATTATTAACATTTAGAGTCGATTGTAACGTTGGCGACATCTTAACTGAAAAGGATCTTCGGATTAGATTTATTTGGCTTTGTTTTTTATTCATTATGTTTATCAGGCATATATCGTAGTCAGAGTAAGTGGTGTAACTTTTTAGGCATTGCCTATAGTTTTTACATTCCTCTTCGATATAGCGTATAGGAATCGTATGGTCATTTGCAAATCAGAATTTGTCAACCTGATTTGGATAGAAAACAATTAAATGTAATATATATGAATAGTAATCCACAGAGTGTTTGGCAATGCATTAAATGAAATCCGGCTTTTCGTTTTTCGTCAATTTGAGTTTATCTTTGCTGACCAAAAGCTATCTCAAACGGCGACTATTTATAAGGCTTTCCTCAAGTTTATCGAGTTAGGTCTATGTGAACTAGGAAAGGAGCAAATCGATACTATAAGGTGTGGTGTATTTGATCGAGTCCCTCTCCCAGCATGGGATAAGAACCGTCAATCCACTCTTATCATCTGGGGTTTAATTCAACCCAGGCAGAGCTCTCTGTTTGCTTCTGCAACTGGCTGTTAAAGCTCTTAAAGGAAGATTCTACGGCCACACCATGTGTGAAGTGTGTATGATAACACTGTAGCCGTTGACATCCCTCAGCGAGAGGGTAGCAGGGGTCCTTAATTGATATTTAATCGTCTCAAATTACGTGAGAAATTAAGTTTTTGATGGCGGGTTTTGAGGTAGAAACAGGGCTGTGAAAATGTCTCGCGCTAACTCGTACCAGTTTGTCTTTCATATGACATGGAAGTAACTTCTCTAAGAAACCGTATGAGGTTTGCGCCAAAGAAAGTTTTCCATTTGTTTATCAAAGCAAGACTTTTTTACACTATAGACATATGTATTGGCTGCAGCGAGTTGGTTGTATGTATGTATCCGACCTGATTAATTGCATGCCCCGACATCCAACACAACTTACACCTCATTAAACGTTTACTTACATTTTTTTACCAACAGGATTAGGGCTTGTAATAAATAACGGCGGTATTAATTCAGAGGCCCAAACATTTACTTACACAATTTAAGCTTGTTATAAATATCTTTTTATTTCACAGGCTTTAAACTTGGCAATTTTTTCTGTGAGTTGTCGAAGTTACATTTTACTTGTAAGCAATCTTGCCTAAAATCCTTAATGGGGCAAAATTTCACCATTTTTTAAAATTAAATTATATACTTCTGATAATATATAAACGGAGTAGAAATAAATTAGAAACAAAAATCCCTGGTAATTTCTGCCTGAATTGTTTTTTTTTTTAGATTTCAACTGAGCGCAAGACACCCTTTTCAAAGCTAAATGAAAATATAATGACTCGGTAAAGGAAAATTAGCTTTAAAAGTGGGTACCTGTGAACAAGCTGTGCTATATCGTAAAATTGATCAGAATTATTATTGAACATAAAAATAGATCAGATTGCAATAAGAGAGGGACATGCTCAATTGACAGTAAACTAATGAATTCATTTATTTTTATTAAGGAATTTGTCTAATTATCAACGTCTATTTACTAGTGTGTATTTGGTCATGCATTGTTTCAAATGGGATTCAGACATTTATCTGACAAAGTAATCACTAATTGGAACAATAACTAGTGAACTGGGGATATATATTTATTTCTGGTCAGATTAAGACGATTAAGTGGTCTATATATAGGGTTTAATATACGCGATTAGGTTTATAGACTAGTCAATCATTCTCCGTTATACAACTCGGTTCAGTTTATTTGTAGCGTTATTTTTGATATGCCTCTTAGCTCTACAGAAAACATGTATGATTTTTCTCCAGATAACTAACTTTTATTAACATCTTTCTGAAATTAATAACAGGAATTTCAAAGCCTTGATTAATGAAAATATTTAAGCCTCCGAAAAATGTGTGAGGTATACATGCCTGTGTCATATGTTGCCATTCAGCAAAAAGGATATACATACATGTAAGTAATAATAAATTTTTTTTTAAGGTGACGTAATAGATCAGAAACACACTTTTGTCGAAAACCCTTTCTCAATCTGGTTTAAGGTATACATGTAGATTAGAAGCTTTTGTTAACATCAATTTGAAAAAAAAGATATGTATATCAAAGAAATTTTGATTATTAATAATAAAAAAGACCAAAAATACAGGATAAAGGTATTTTGCTCGGTGGGGGGGGGGGGGGGGGGGGCCTTGGCGGCCTTCATCAGTGTTCATATATTGACCAATTCCGAACACTTTAAGTGGCTGCCGAAATTTGATTTTCGAAACAATTTGAATGTTTGAGGATAATCGAAAAAACAAAGGATTCGCCTTGAAATGAAAAACATATTCAGCGAGCGTGTGGCATGTGATGAGGAAACGCTGTTAAGAAAAGTTAAGAAAAGCATTAACCAAGATGCATTCATTCTAGACCTAAGTCAATTCTCACAATATTTCAATACACCTTCTGTAGGCTGAATTCGCTATTAAGCTTCTAGTTTGTGTTTCAGTATAAAAATAGCCGGTACATGTAGTTTCCTGATTTTGTGAAGACGAGTGTTTTGGCAGCTTATATCACTTTAAAAGTTGTAGACATTATAGTAAGTATTTGTTCAACAATAATGACGTTTACTTATCGATAACGACTTCGTGGTTTATTGGTTGACGGTGTTTTGAGGTACTTTGATGACATCGTTATCCATGCCAATGATGGAAGAACTAAATGGAACATATTGGCCTCACCCATGCAGCCAATAAACCAAACGTTTTATATATTTCTACTCGCAATGCACCCACCATTCGTCCAACTTGTTATTAATGAGAGACATGATAATTATTTTTGATATCATCATTTAATTTAATCAGTCTGTTATACGATCTGAATAAATAAAAACTTATACATCAGAGGATAAATAAGGATTTTTTTCTGGGGGATTTTTTAAGAAAAGAAAGGTGGGATCTATAAAGGACACAGTTTGCCAACTTGTCCAAAAATAAGATTCTAAGAGATTATTAATATTTTCCTGTTTCACTTTCTCAGGTTCGTCTAGGGGCCGGACAAACTCGGCTCTGGGTCACTTGTATTGGCTCGAACAACTGAGATCAAAGCCGTTATAAAAGCGTGAAAACAGTTTGTTTTCTTATTGTATTGAGCTGCAACCGGAATGTTTTTCTTTATATTTACATTAGGTTCTCTCCCGTTCTTTGCCAATAAAACTGGATTAGAGAGTTGTTCGACTTTTCCTCTCTGGGCCTACTGACCGCTTTGAGAGTGTGTAACCTACGTCTAGCCAACTACATCGACAACTAAGGCAAAAAACTGCGAGATTTGCACTGTAACAATACTGTGAAACATAATCAAGAAATCGGAGTTTGATTAACAGAGATATTATTTCAGCGAATTATCACATGTAGCTGCATCTCCTCTACTGTTGACATGTTTTGTTTAATAAAATATTTAGTTAGCCAAAGGCGAAACAAAACGTAATGATTTTACTGATTTGTTTATGAAAAGTAAACAATCGCCACTTTGAGAAGTTGAAAATCCAATTCAAATCTCTGGCTTTGGTATGTTTCCATTCGCTCAATGTTAACCTTTGGGCACTCTGTGGTACCTTAACTGAAATCTGCCATATTTTCTAAGGTTTTTGTATTAAAAAACAGCATTTTTAATTTTATATCCCAAATAGATACTTAAATGTAAGATATCCCAGCTGAAGAAACTGGATACTCCTGGACCTCTAGTCAAAAGGGAGGAACTGATCAGAGCTGATTGATGTAAATAATTGTAACTAACTAATGGATAACAATTTAATTTGCCAATACCGAAGTTTAGTTAGTGACTATTATTTTTGATTTACATCATGCGGTTCTTTATTTCCAGGGCTTCAGATATTTCTCTCATCGATATATTTCCAGAGTGTAATACGGCTGTTTGATTTGTCTGGTGTCTACAGTTTAAACATACAGATTTCCAGCCAAAGTCTGTTAAAATATTACTCAGAATATATCTGTGTCAGTGGTTTGTATCCTGAATTGTAAAACTGTTAGATATAAAATGAAGTATTAATAGAATTGTCAGTAGTTTATATATCGGATTTGACTTTTTACTGCTGCTGGTCATTTCATATAATTTTGGTTTCATAAAATGATAGAAAATAGAACAAGTTTTGCAATGTTTGAATGTATTTAACTTTGGGTGTAGATATCCATTTAATGGCATTTCCTGACTTTCATTGTATGCTGATTATTATGACGCCCTGGAATGTAGATGAAATTGACTGCGAGGGAGGAAATAATAACTGCATGTATAGAAGCTTAATCTACATACTTATGCCATAATGACGTCTGCCGGCGAAAATGCTTTAATATCCATCTGAATTGGCCAATTAATTTGTGACATATTAGATATTGTGCAATAGCCTAATCAACCGTAATTATTTAGTACGGACACTGCAATATAGACCTTAACTATAGGGTCATAGAGTTCAATATTTAACATTTTCAAGTTCGGTTTAAATTGGAATTCACTTACGAAGGTGTCTCATGAGTATGCCAGTAGATACAAATGGGTGTGCGAAATTGTAAAAAATTAAACATTATCGTCCAAACTGAATATGGAAATTTTGCTGAATATTCTATATCTATATGTATATAATCTCCGTGGTTATTTTAGACAAGAAGATTTTCCCTGTGCCCGTGTGTTTTAGTGTTCATAAATATATATAATTGTTGTGCCCTTTCGGGATGCGAGTCGACTATAAGACCCTTAACAGGGGTTAGCTGCAATTGAAGAAAACATAGACGAAGAATATAAAAGTGAAAAAAGAGGCTTGGGAGCAGTCAAGGAAGTAATTCGGAACGACTTCAACAAAGACAGTCCGAATTCAGCACACTGAAATATTTCCTTAGGCGCTCCGCAAATCGGATAAACCTCAACAAATACATTATCATATGAACGTCCAGCAAAACAAAACATATTTTGGGAGTCGAAGTCAAAGTTTTCAAGAAATTGCAATTTTCCCATAGAAGAGAGTGGATCAAAAATGTGGCAAGTGTTTATACGTGAGCCTTGTAGTTACTCGGCGTTCATAGTTCAAACACAAGAAATGCTGTTCGATAAACCCAACTACTCATTTCGTTTCTCACACAGTCCGAGTTTTAATTCCGGCCACGTTTCTGTCACGTTTTTGACTCTCGACGAGAGAGCAAGTTTAACAGTTTAGCGCAGCTTTGACTCCTAACCCACCCATTCGCCTCTCGCTCCCATCTTTGTTTCTTATGGAGCCATCTTCTGTGCAAATCCAGCGAGAGGCATTTAGCCGAAGAATGCCTCGGCACCCGAATGATCAAAGGGGAAGGCTGTAACAGAAGCTTGTATTGAACGTGCTCTATTATAAGGAATAAGAGAAATACTAAGACATGCAAACACGAAGAAACACAAACAGATTGCCGATGCACCGGTTGGGAGAACAAATAATACCCAGTTGTCTTTATCTAGAGACTTAGATCACTAATTTCGTGTAGTGCAAGTTAGCAACAACATAATGCAGCTACAGGTACAGATAATACACAATATCCAACAGACAAGTCAAAAAGTGCACGGTCAAAAAGTCGACCTTTCTCAGCTCAGACAGAGGACAATTCATCTGTAAAACCCATACTTCACGTTAAGGACAAAGTTTAAAGATTGTGCCAATGTGTTTGTTTACAAATAAGATCGAGGAAAATGCTTCCACAAAAGTTTTTTCTTTAGATCTATATATTACTTAGTAATAAATTTGTATTGAGAATACATATGGCTTGGGGTTATATATTTACCTAGGATTAAAATATCTCATTTAAACCCAATTCTCTACATTGTAAAAAATATACTTAAACATTAAGAAATCGTGCGCAAAGATCAATGGGATAATATGTCTGCAGATTTATTTTATCGTTGGGAAAAAGCATGAAGAAAAAGGTAGTAAAATGAAACAAACAAAGTAAAATATTGTGATACTGGGGACCAGTTCGTATGTCACGGAAAATATTTTTTTATTTTCTACAATACTATTTTTGTACGTGTAATATCATAACACATTATCATTTCCATCATTGTTAATTCTCTTTTCAATCGACACTGACGAGCAAAAGGTGTCTATTATACTGCAACCGAGAAGCTTTAACACGCATGTAAATGGTAGCCCCAGTTTTGTAATAACGACGTGAATTAGGGCTTACATATCAAGGTCGCAGATTTTGCCAAAAACTAGTACATTTCTTGTGACCGATAAATGCGCCTATTTATAACAACAGCAAAAGAAATAATTGAGAGAAAAATTAACATAACATTGCAAGGCAGTGTGCCATTTTTTTTTAAATGTGCCCTAACAAGGTGGGCAAATAGCCACGAAAACCTTTGCAAACGTTCAAGGACCTCGAGAATTTCGGTCGTCTTTCTCGGAAGAGACGGATTGTTTTTGACGGAAATTTGTCTAAAGCGCGCGGTTTTCTGCCCGCCTATGAAGAATAATCTGAAATCAACCACCGAGGTAGAAGTCCATCGTAATTATGATAAATCGTGGAGGTACGAGGTTTAATCAACAGGGATGATATTTCCATACAAGCATGGTGTTTCTCCGCTTGATGAGTGTCTGACGAGGAAGAGATTTTTGGCAAGCTTTACCCCAGCCCTGTCTGTGGAGGAATCTAATACATGGGCTGACGGCAAACGTAAATTTATCACTAAGCAAATCAGTTTATACAAGGGTTTGTATACTAACGTTAACTGATAAATATTAGCACTTTCTATGCTAAACCTTCAGATATTTCTTTTATTCCAGTATATCATTGGTAGTTTACAGTAAAGCTTGTTTGGTGGCAAAGAGTTGAATGTGATAGATATCTCAGAAAAATTGCCCTATCGTAATTGGAACCTTAGTCTTGCAATAAATCAAAGCATTATTTACATCCGGCCTATCAAGGTGTTTTAGAAAGAATATAGTTCGGCGCCATGTTAACTCGCGCGCTATTCTCAGATACTCAAGACTTCTTAAAGAAGCAAAAATATATATCAAATCTTTCAATGGCATTTAGAAGTTGGAAGTATAAGTCAAGACGACGATTAGGCCTATACATTTTTGTCAAATCAAGACGACGATTACTTATGGATAACAATTTCCTAGGTTATTGAGTGACGACGTTTCAATGTAGTTCTTACATCGTTATCAAATTCGTTTGGTTTAAATGGACTTTGATAACGATGTAAGAACCACACCGAAAAGTCGTCACCCAATAAATTAAGAAGTTGCTATCCATAAAGTAATCGTCGTCTTGATTTGACAAAAATACATAGGCCTATTTCTATTTCTTATCGTCGTATATATAAAAGATATGCAATATAAATTATGTTTAGGATTAAACTCCAAGTTAAAGTGGCATGAGCTGCCAAAATTCACACTTTTTATTATAATTTCTGATCGTCACGACAATAAGAGGCTTTGAAGGTCATCGAAAAACTATATGATTGGCGTTGGAATGAGGAAAATCCATAAAGTATGTAGCTTGTACGAACCGAAAACGTGCTCGAAAAGTAAACAAAATTTAAATAAACGGGACGACCATTCATTCATTCTAAGCCAAAGTTAGTTCAAAACAATACTTTATCGTACATTTTCAAGACTAGAAGCACAAAAAAGCTTCTGAATTATACGACTTGAGAAAAATAGCCAATAATTTTATCATTCTCTTTTAACGTCAAAATATCAACATTTTGGCAGCTCATGCCCCTTTAACAGGCACATGTATTATGTAGGAGAATACGGGTAAATCATTGGTACATCCAAATATGTTAATCATCAGTGACTTATGTTATAAGGTACATCCCTAACACGTATAAAATACGACGGATTAAAACTTTAAACCTACGACACAGGCCTTTTTGGTTTAAATGTGCCCTCTTTTAGACACCCCTTTGTTCAGAAATCTCCTTTATATATATTTTCCATTGACAGCCATTGGTCAATTTCTGTATGAGTTTTTTTTACCGTGATAGTTAGTAACAAAAACTGCATATAACTTAAGTCATTTTTCAAAAAGCCTAATTAAACCGTGTATATTTGATTTCAATATTGTTTCAAATCAAGAAATCCCAGATGTGAAGTCCAGCATTCATCAGTATCTGGCGTGTTTCTCTTTTCTTTTAGACTATAGAGGCGCATATATATTGGTTTGATAGAGGGGAAATAAATGTTAAAGGCTTTCTATAAAAAAGCTAGATGTTTTCGAAGATTTATCGGTTTATTCGACCACACAAGCTCTTCTGTCTTTCCCCTAAGAGACATTTTAATGAAAGACTTCTTTTGTTGTGAAAAGATGATAACAGATGTTCAATGAATCCGGTACTGTAAGAAGAAAAGAGGTAGGTTTTCTTAAAGAAAACCACAGTCCTTTTGAATTCAACTGAGCCTTTTTTGATTGAAATTCTTAAGCAGGAATGGTGGCCTATTAAAATTGGAACAACATTGATATGTAGGCGAGGCATTGTGAGATAGAGGTTAGAAGTTCGAAGTCCATGTCCAAACAAATCTGATGAGTGTCGCGTGCCATGGCGTGCTTCTGTCATCCGACCAGGAGGTCATCGCTGTGTCGGTATATAACCCGTCGGCTGCTGTGGGCGCATGCCCAAATGTTCGGTACGTTTTGTTAGTTTTCCCCCACTTGAGGTAAAAAGATTTTCTATATGAATCCACTGAACACATGGTAAATTGTCACCTTTTCAATAAATCTCCAGGTGTTCAATGAAAAGCCATTCATCTATTTAAACCAAGGTTCCATTTTCTTTCCACTTGATATGTTATTAATTCCCCAGGCTAACCTGAACTATCAAGCAGTAATTACAAGAAGGAAAGCCGTGCTCGGGAATCGCATTCCATTGGCAACTTATATATTTTTCCGAATTGACCCAAACTTAAGGAAAAAAACGATTTCATTATATGACATCAGATGCACTTAAACTGTTTGTAGTTATTGTGTTATAATGTTTGTGCCATTTCATATTTTAATGTATAAGTTATGATTTAAGTCTCCCTAAATGTCAGCCATATCACCGGGATATGGATTATCCAATCCAAGGTAACATGGTACACTGTCACTTAGAAGAGATAAAATGGCAGATTTGATCTATAGGTCTGCACTTGTTTGCACGTGTAAGCAGTAGCATGACTTGTTCTGCAAGTCTATGCTTATTCTAGTCCGGGCTTC
Source organism: Lepidochitona cinerea (assembly GCA_963971465.1). Lineage (NCBI taxonomy): Eukaryota > Metazoa > Mollusca > Polyplacophora > Chitonida > Tonicellidae > Lepidochitona > Lepidochitona cinerea. Next base: position 44,548,657 of record OZ020552.1, read on the forward strand.
TGACTCCAAAATCACTATTTTTTTTATACTGACGGGCGTATTTTGGAGTCAGGGCTTATTGCAATCAAAAAGTCGGAGTAGACAGCACGCTTTTGATAGTGCAGTTTGCGGTCAGATTTAGATAGTAAATAACAACATAACTAACTCAACTTGTGTCAGTACGACATTCATTAATAATTTAGCCTTTTTTAAAGTGAATTTAACGTCTAAAAACAGAAAACCCGTTCAACAGTGTTACGTCATCAATGGCGGAGAGTTTGAGACTTGGAGAAAGCAAAAGTGAATTCAGAGGAAGAATTATGTTTACTGGCCGATCCTGCTCGTCCATACCAGGCACTGGTAGGTAGCGAAATTATCCATGAACGTGATTATGACCGTTTAGACACGATCTGAGTAGGTTATATTGCTATTTCTTTTTCTATATCGGGCCACATACTGCCCGCTTCTGAGCGGGCAGCCAACTCCGGCTTTTTGATTGCAGTGAACCCTGGCTCCAAAATACGACCGTCAGTATGAAAAAAATAGTAATTTTGGAATCAGAAACCCGGACTATGCTTATTCATTTGTGTGCTATAAAAGTTGGGACGTTAGTTGATTTGGCAGACCAGAGCCCGGAAATCCGACTCTGTGACAGCCAATAGACTGATGACCAATGCCAGTTATTGATGTTATGTATATGTGTGTATTTGTAACTGTGTGTATAGTAAAACTCGTTTCAGTGTGAACGCACAGTTTTCAGTGTTACCTTGTCGATTACTATCTAGCTCCCCGATATAACCTACGTATTATGTTGTAAACAGACTGCAACACAATATTTGGTGGAGAGCCCATTGATCCTTTACAAAGTACCTTTCGATCACTGCTCTGGCTAAACGCAAGTGGCAAACACCAAACCATAGCTGATGCAACCTAGCTTCAATGTTTGTCCAAGAGGATGGAATCTCCAAGATGTCGGAAAATCCAAGAACAAGGCACCTTTGCCACAGCCTTCTCCATTACTTCAAGAGTGACCTGTCTCAAAGAACTATATGCGTGGAAGGGACACGTCTCATTGGCTGGTTTGGATCTGACTTTGTCAAATGTGCCGCCATTGATAGTTGATAAGCTCGTGCAGAACAGATCTGGATGGACGCTCCACTATCTCCTGGTAATGGCGGCATTCAAAGCATATCAAATACCACGTGACCTCCGTTCCACGCATACAGTTCATTGACCTGTCTTATCAAGCTTATATGACTCGGGAGACGGTACAAGCCATATCGGAGCACAGGAGCAACATAATCCACGATCTAGGACAAATTTCCAGAAACAACAGCTCCAAAAGCCTAGTCTAGCCGAGGAAAGACATTGAAAGAAGAAACATGAAGGTGCCAACATATTACTGTCAGATTCAAGATCGTTGTGCAAGAAAAAAACTACCAACAAACGTAAAGATTTTTTGTTTCTTTCGTAGACGACTCTTTTCTAATTTTAGTAAATATGTTCATATATAGTTGTAAATAATTTTACCTTGTACATATTTATGACAATATGTTCAATAGAAATATTGTGCAATTTGGTGGAACAAATTCTTGTATCCAAAGGGGAAATATTGTGTTTTAATGTTTGTGCCATTTCAGATTTTAATGTATAAGTTATTGAGAGGTGTGGCTAAAAGATATGAAAGACAAAGAGGTACAGACAGCACACTGATCATATCTGCCATGGTAGCTACTGGTATTATTGGACTTATTGTTGTTTGGATGTTCTTCAAACTTCGAACTTTAACGGCTGCTTTGACTCTTTTACATCTTCCCTTCAATTTACCTTCCTTCATTTACCCATCCACCTTTAACAACTACTGCCCGTCCAACATATGTAGCCGTTGACTCATCTTCCCTTCCCATTATTTTAGCTGCAGCCATTGCTCTTTTGGTTATCATTCTTTTAATCAAATTTAAGAGAAGAATGGCACATAAGACAACATTCTATTTAAAATTATCCGATGGGAAAACTTGTGAGATGATCAGTGTGCTGTCTGTACCTCTTGGTCCTTCATATCTTTTAGTCACACCTCCTTCACACATTGACAACATTTATATCAGCGGAATTCTACGACCAACATTACATTTTGACGATTTCTGCATCACATACCTGCTTGCAAACAAACAATTAAATATTCCTACACACAAATCACTTTCATACGGAACCGATGAGGGGACATGCAAAAGAAAAAAAGAAAAAGCTCTCAAAAGATTTCGTTCCACGAATTATTAATTCGTTCCACGAAATACTATTTCGTTCCACGAATTACTATTTCGTTCCACGAATTACTATTTCGTTCCACGAATTACTATTTCGTTCCACGAATTACTATTTCGTTCCGCGAATTATGATTTCATTCCACGAATTATGATAACCAATGGCTAATGGCTTTATAACTTTCCAGCTAACCAATGAGGATGAACATTGCATATTTCTTGGCTGGCTCTCGTCGATGTAAAAATTGGTGCAAAAGGTTGAATAATCACAATGTTCTTGTACAACAACCCTAATTCAAAATACATAGCAATAAGTCCATCCCTTTCCATGTTGACCTGTACGCATAGCCTCACTTTGAGAACCTATTTCTAGGACAACAACAACGGAAGCCATAAATGAAGAGAAAACAAGGGTTTTAGTAAATTCAACATTCGACCTCCGCTACGACTGATTGCTGTACATTTTAGAAATTATTTCTTTAAATTTCAGCAATTGAAATCCTATGTTGGTATGACAGTTTTTTACTTATGTATTCGATGAACATATACAGATGTCCTATTTAGCAACCATGGGTGTTCTAAATTGTTCCCGACACACCATCTGCCCCTTAGGTATATACGCGGAAAACATTGTCAAGATCAGGTCAAAACTAAAGAAGATATAGACAAAGAGAATATTGCATAATCTACAATGGATGCCGTATTACGCAACCCAAGATATCATAAAATAAGATCGAATCAAAACTCTTCAAGTTATGAAGCGGAAGGGAACCCGGGACGGACGGCGCTGGTTGTTCCATGATACGACCGAGAAGGAAAGGAAAGAACAGTAAATATAGTAAAGGCGCAGTAAATTTTCCTTTCTAACGGTACCAAAACCATCCATCTCTACGATTTTCCGTTTATACATGTAACTGTGCGATAAGAAACTTAAGAAGTGTTATCAGAGAACGTCTAACTGACTCTGCAGCCATTTTCACGGCAAGGTTAGTTGTGAGTCCCGATCCGCCAATCAGCATACGCCAAGCTCGCCAGTCACTGCACTAGCGTAAGAGAAATTGGTCAACTCTGAAAGTCTGCCATTTAAACCTAGGTTAATTTCGATCATTTCGAGAAGCTAATAACTAAAGACACTTAAGACAGGCGCTCTATCTATTAACTCTGAAATATATGCTGGCTTGTAAATCAACTTTTGGGAAAATGTGACAAGCTGCATAAGTCATCTACGCGACTTATGGAGGTCGCTGCAGAATTTTTAGAAAAGGTAGTCTTACCGCTGACATTACAGGAAATAGTCATACAAGATACGATAAGCTTGCAAGGGAAGTAATTTACAAATACTTCTTGCTGACAACTTCAAAATGTCAAGCGGGGCCTCCATGACTCAGCTGGTAGAGCGTTGGACGCTCAATCCGAACAGCCTTCCACCAATGTGTCAGGGGTTCGAATCCCACTTGGATTGGAAAATTTTTCTGACTGGCTTTTCACTCGAACGACCTATGTGGGATGATCGTGGGTTTTCTTCGGGCAAAGAGCCCGGTTTCCTCCCACAATAAAACTGGCAACGCCGCCATATAGGTGAAATAATCTTGAGCGCGGCGTAAAACACCAATCAATCAATCAATCAAAATGTCAATGGCGCTCTCCACTGACGACCAAACACTAGTTTGTCAGACAGATTCATTTTCAGTGTATTATTTAAACTATGTGCAAGAATCACACACATGAATATGATGCTCTATTGGAGTCCGTCCGATATAATTGTATGTTTGCTTTCTCCTCATTTAAAGAGGCATGAGCTGCCGAAATTTTTTTTTTTTTCATAAATTCTGATTGTGAAAAGAAGTTCAACGTATAAAGTACCTTGAACAACTAAAGGATTGGCTTTTAAATAAAAACTATTGGTACAGTCACTATCCTGTACGAACCAATGATATGTGCTAATAATGAGAAGCCTGAAGTTAGCACCAGATTCGGGATTCGGGGTTCGGGATTCGGGATTCGAACAAAACAGCTCTAGACCATGCTTGGGATTTCGAATTTAACCTGAAATAAGTTCGGCGTTTGGAAAAGTAACATTATCGGTTGTTTAGACTAAAGTTGCTTCGTTCTATTTACTTTCATAACTTAAAACACTCTGGTGCAGAAAATCGAATCCCGGTGTTGCATACGGGATTCGGGATTTGAATCCCGAATCCCGTACATACATCCGGGATTCGATTTTCTGTATCAGAGTGTTTTAACTCAACACAATAAATAGAATTAAGTAACTATGGTCTTAACAACCAATAATGTTACTTTTCCAAACCCCAAACTTGACCATCCCGAGCCTTGCCTTGAGATGCTTTGTTCGAATCCCGTATCTAGATACGGGATTTGATTCTCTGTGTCAGTATGCTGTAGTTTAAAAACAAAAGAATCAAACAGCATATAGACACACAAGCCAAGATAATTTCTCTTTCAGACCCCGAATTTTATTTCGTGTTCAAATTCTGTTTCAGCGAAATTTTCCATACATTTGACAGCTCATGCCACTTTAAGTCGGCTGTATAAAATGGAGAATATGTTAAGTTTGATGTACCATACATATAACTATTACCAACGACACGTAACTGGTACTCTCGTGGGCCGTTATCATTCCATTCAGTAATATAGAAATACAAATATTTGTTTTACAGTGTTAAACCCTTATACAGATTTGTCAACTGTTGACGCGTAATTTCCTGTACAACGAAGTGTGTCCTTGATTCGACCCTAAAACAATAACGGATTCGTGTGGCGCAACTGTGAGCATCTGACAACGTATGACCCAGTCTTTTTCCTGAAGCCATCCTCAGACAACAATCAACATATATATCCAGTTTCAATAATATTTAAAAGACCTAAAACCAACAAACAGCTAGCCATTCATAGATAGATCACCCGGCAAGATAATACATGTATAGTATGTATATCCGCCCCCCCCCCCCCTCTCCAACACACACTCCTCTCCCGCCCCGTCAATTTTTTTGACCTAATCTTTTTCGTAATTTTATTTCTTTATTATGTACAGTTTGTGTGTGGTGATATAATATGTTTGTTAAATTTCTATAAGGAGAAGAGCCATGCGGCTCGGTCCAGTGTAAATATCAATAAGCATAAATATCTAAGGAGCAAATGATTCATTTTGATATAATTTTTTTACGGATCCCATCGGATTACCTCTTTTCTTTATTTTTTATACTGCATCTGTTCGAAATAGGTGTGTGTCGAATTCGGAACTAAAATCTGTACGACAAAAATTTACGTCAAACGATGCTATACCTACAATGTAGTAGAAACTGGCTAGAGAAAGAGGTGATTTGTCAAAGATTTAGTTAAACTTTCAGTTAGCAGGTTGACCTTTTGACAATGTTCGTGTAAGATCTCACTAATAATAGCCCAAGGTATAGTGTTTCTGCGTCGTCAGTTAGTTAAGCCATGACAGCACCCCCGCGCGAGAACGGAAAAACATGACGTCATAATGACCAAGTTAACGCCTCACCCAAAGGGCAAGCGGGATCTTATTTCTGTGCTTTCTCTGAATTAAGAAAAACACTTTAAGATCACATTGGCTACTATAATTCGCGCCTTTTTGTCCGAAAAAAAATCTAATGCATCAACCACCCGAGCAAGTTAAGGTAAACAATATCCATTAGATCCTTGGCTTGTTAGTCTAAGTGACTGTTGGCGAATTTTAAAATAGTGCACTATTTCTTTGTTTTTATTGAAAAGATGCCGAACCCTGTATGATCCGTCCCTGAACAAAGTGACAGTTACACATTTTCTCTGTCAGTAACCTCTGAGGATAATATTACATTTGATTGTCAAATCTTACTTTCATAATACAGGAAGGGTCTATTTTGGCTCACATTTATACGTATGGCAAGTAGTGTTAATGGGTGTAGAGTGCAGTGGGCGTCGGAAAACTGACCCAAGGGTGTTAAAGCGTACCCCGAGGGTCTAATAATGTTTCTAAGTTCACAGTGCCCAACTAGTCAACTCTACGTCTGTTTGCCATATGTATTGAAATCGAATGTAAATATTTTAGAATGTGAGCTAAACATTGTTAAGGGTTTCTCGTCTGAGACTGAAAAACGTGGGCTCTCCGCCAATTTACACATTCAGAGTTCATTCTACCAAACTAGTAATAATACTAAACTGGTTCTACCGACGATCCAATGTATGTTAGCATTTGTCTAAATAATGGAATTAAAATGAACTGGAAACCATAACAAACATCAGTTCTTATCGGTAAAAGACATCTGATCTGCGAAAGAAAACCCTGAAATCGTAAACACATTCTAATGTCTTTAAGTAGTAAAATGCTTTTGGATAGGCTACCCTCCACTTTCTAGTGGTAAATTAGCCATCAGACAGTTCGTATGAAGACCCTATAGATTCTGGTTTACTTGAAGAAGCTCAAACTTGAATATATTTTACTATTCCTTGGCAAGGCAGATGTAGTCCCATATATCACACACATCTGTTCTGAACTTTTTATACGATTTGGCAATGGTCTAAGATTTATCAAAATATAAAGTTAATAAAACATTAAATTGTGTTGCTGATTAAATCGGATCGTAAAGGTGATTAACATTTGTGATGATTCACATCCAAGTTGATGGACAGACGGGTATGAGGTAAATCGGCTAGCAAAATGAAGTTAATTGACAACCAGAATGGCAATCAAACTGAAAGTTGATTGACAACCAAGTTGGGAGCCGCTTGACATTCAAGCTAGCTAGAAGTTGATTGGAAATCAAGTTGGAAGTTTATTGACGACCAAGCTAGAAGTTGATTCCAGCTGAGTTTAAATAATGATTACCAAATATGAAATTTATTGAGTTTAATCGATAAGAAGTATGAAGTTGTTTGACTACCAAGTTGGAGGTTTTATGCTTACCAAATACTACGTTGCTCCGATAAGTATTAACTTGATTGACGAGCAAGTATGAATTCGATTGACAATTAAACATAAAGCTGATTGACAATCAAATACGCCCGTTGGTTGGCATCCACGTGCGAAGTTGATTGGCAACAAAATATGGACTTGATTGGCAACCAAATATGAAATTGAATGACAACCAAACGCGAAGTTGATTAACAAACATTTATGAAGTTGGTTGATTGACAACCAAATATGAAGTTCATTGGCAACCGAATATGAAATGATTGGCGACTAAATATAAAGTTGAATGAAGACTAAATATGAAGTTGATTGACAACCAAATATGAAGTTGATTGAAAACTAAATATAAAGTTGAATGACAACCAAATAGGAAGTTGATTGACAACCAAATATGAAATGATTGGCGACTAAATATAAAGTTGAATGAAGACTAAATATGAAGTTGATTGACAACCAAATATGAAGTTGATTGAAAACTAAATATAAAGTTGAATGACAACCAAATATGAAGTTGATTGACAACTAAATAAAAAGCTGATTGACAACCAAATATGAAATTGATTGACAACCAAATGTGAAGTTGATTGGCGACTAAATATAAAGTTGATTGACAACCAAATATGAAGTTGATTGACAACCAAATATGAAGTTGATTGACAACCAAATATAAAGTTGAATGAAGACTAAATATAAAGTTGATTGACAACCAAATATGAAGTTGATTGGCGACTAAATATGAAGTTGATTGACAACCAAATATGAAGTTGATTGATAACCAAATATGAAGTTTATTGACCACTAAATATGAAGTTGATTGGCGACTAAATATGAAGTTGATTGACAACTAAATATGAAGTTGATAGGCGACTAAATATGAAGTTGATTGGCGACTAAATATGAAGTTGATTGGCGACTAAATATAAAGTTGAATGACAACCAAATATGAAGTTGATTGACAACTAAATATGAAGTTGATAGGCGACTAAATATGAAGTTTATTGACCACTAAATATGAAGTTGATTGGCGACTAAATATGAAGTTGATTGACAACCAAATATGAAGTTGATTGATAACCAAATATGAAGTTTATTGACCACTAAATATGAAGTTGATTGGCGACTAAATATGAAGTTGATTGACAACTAAATATGAAGTTGATAGGCGACTAAATATGAAGTTGATTGACAACCAAATATGAAGTTGATTGACAACCAAATATGAAATCGATTGGCGACTAAATATGAAGTTGATTGGCGACTAAATATGAAGTTGATTGACAACCAAATATGAAGTTGATTGACAACCAAATATGAAGTTGATTGATAACCAAATATGAAGTTTATTGACAACCAAATATGAAATTTATTGGCAACCAAATATGAAGTTGATTGACAACCAAATACGAAGTTCAGTAAAGGTGTTGAAAGCTGGCGTTTTTCCAAAACTTACTTCGTGGTGATGCCTTTATTATTTCTTATCCTATGATACGATGTTACGATGATTTAACTATACAGATTAACTGCGAACACTTCTCTGCCTCAGTGTGTCTTATTTGAAGGTCGTCAAAAAACCACAATAATCATAGGCAGTGTGTCCCTTTAAAGCCGAGGTGTGCCTATAAACTTGACACACATTCGTGTTTCGTATCTGATATAGCCACGTGATCAAATGTCGACGAAAATTGCCATCGATTAATTCTTTAACCATAGGCCAGAAACCATAGAAGTGTCAACTTCCTTTGTATTTACTGGTTACTTACTTCAACTGCAACTCGACCAATATGTTTATATATTGCATTGTTATACATCTGTCAACAGCTTGGGAGGCTACAGTATATCCGCGTTTGTTGAAAGTTATATTTCAACTTTTAGCAAACCATTTCTTCTTAGTTCTGACTCAGTTTGCACATTTGTATAAGTAAAATGTAATGCTGAAAAACGTAAAAAATCAAAAGAGGAGAACAAGAACTAAACCAATCGTATAGATAAATGTTTGTATTGTACCTTCACAGCTTTCCTAAGAGAAATAGTTACTCATATTTATATGAAGACGGATTGGTAAAAGAAGTAGGCTAAACTATATATAATCAACATATGTTGTGTGAAGAATTCCGTCTTCGGTGTCGTAACGTACCAAGGGAAGAACACAGTTAGAAAAAGTAGGCCAGATTACTTAACACAGAGTTGGGTAAGACGTAAAGTTGCTTAGACCAATTAAGGAGGATAACACATTAGGACTGGTTTTAAATGATGGTATATTCTTTCTGTAGTATGTCAGGTACATGTATAAGACATTATGTACTGTCTGGTCGAGAGATGCTATCAGCAATTACATTTTAATGTCACACGTGTGACGAGCTAATTTTTCTCAATTGCTGTTGAGAGCATAGACATGAAACAGAAACTATCTGCAGATGTGTGTGTACAGCTGTAATTAGTAAAATCTTAATGAGGGTTCCCCGGTTTAAATTGAGCTGGTGGAATAGAAGAGCTAAGGATGGACTTATGACGTGCTACAGATGTTCTTTAACGGGGGAGAAATGCCTGACCGCTGATCGCCTCTTCTCGAGAAAACTCACCGATTCCCCACTTATTTCAGGGTGTGTTTTACAACTTTATACAGTGGTTCAACTGAGTTAGACTTCTACATGGAATATGCCATGTGCTAAACAGAATGGAATTTCTAGGGTAATGTTGTTTCGGTATATAATAGCCTGTTCATACCGATTACGCGGCACTATACATCGCGAAGGTGGCTGTGTTTATGAAGACGCCAGTAAACTATGAGTAATGGCGGAAGAGCCTCATCCAGTGGGTATCTTCTAGAAGAAGAATCGAAACTCGTATAACCCTTATATATATTCCTCACTTGTTGTGCCTTCAGGAATCTGTTGCTGTAGAAGAGACTGATTCATTACTTTACATCACTTCATTTGGCCAGTGTTGGACACTGAGTTTTATCTAATCTAATCCGTTTCTGAAGATGTGTGACGCCGCTGATACTACGACTATCCTGTTTCCCGAGGGGTTCACAGGCCCTAGCCCAGACGGGTCCACCCCTTCTTACTGGGGTCCCAGAAAAAGACTTTATAATCGCAAAGGCTATAACCTGAGTATTGCACCAAATGGAAAAGTATATGGCACAACTAGAGAATCGGACAAAAACGGTAGGTTTTTCTCAATGCTTAGTCATTAGTCTGACCGATGTTAACTGTTTTAACCACTGTAGCCATTTGTCCTGGTGTACTGGGTTTGTGGTTTGCCACACCACACAGTATGTGTATAGCCCAACTGCACAGGTTTCTTACGATGCATCTGTTTTGAAGAAACTTCGGATCTGTATGATGCTCTAATGCGCATGTGAGGTTACTAAGTAGCATAATGAAATATAGAAGGCAAGGGAGTACCACTGACAAACCCAAGCCACATCGTGTTTAAATATACTTTAAGGGGCATGAGCTGCCGAAATTCACACCTTTTTCATAATTTCTGATCGTCACGACAGTAAGACGCTTTGAATGCCATCGAAAAACTAAATGATTGGCGTTGGAATGAGGAAAATCCATACAGTATGTGGCCTGTACGAACCGAAAACGTGTTCGAAAAGTAAACAAAATTTAAATAACCGGGACGACCATTCATTCATTCTAAGCAAAAGTTAGTTTAAAACAATACTTTATCTTACATTCTCGAGACTAGAAGCATTAAAAAGCTTCTGAATCATACGTCTTGGGAAAAATAGTCGATAATTTCAACATTCTGTTTCAACGTCAAAATATCAACATTTTGGCAGCTCATGCCACTTTAATATTGGGACGAAAACTAACTGGTCGACGATGAGTAAAACACTCTGCTAATGTTCGTCTGGCAATGTTATCCAACAATTCCTGATATAAACTGGCAACAACAAAAACAACTGTGTAGATTAGTGTTCATAACTAAAATGTACTGGGGCTGCTAGAGTTAACGGAAATTAACTCTTTGTTATGTAGTTAAGGTCCAAATGATAAAGCATATGTATTTTGTGTCGTTATTAAGTACTATATACGTTTGACACTATGATGGGAAAAATATGTTGAAGAGTGAAAAAAGACGCATTTTACACGTCGAATGGAAACTAGACAGTGAGAGTGGATGATGGAAAGCTCATGTTCCTATAGCTAACCAAGTCCGAACACATGTTGCAATATATATGTCGAGAGCAGTAGGTTGCGCTGTTGGAAGCTAGAATATAAACCTTATACAGCTTAATATCCCTATGAAAGATTTGGCGACCACTTCGGTTGTGCTGAAATTTCAAACCAGGGTGGCATTTTTACGCTGACGGAATAAAATGTTTTCAAATTGCATAGTAATGGACTCCTGGCGTCTTCTTTATTATGGCTCGTATATGAGACACAGCTAACTGAGAAATTTAAGATATGACAAGTCTATCCGATAAGATCAATTAACATACAAAGTATTTTCACATAAATTTCTCTTTAAGATCTTTAACGATCCACGTTCTCGAATACTACACGGGTTATAAATCATTTAATATATTTGTTAGATGAGCTAGTAAATAAACTCATTTCGAGATAAACGAAAAGGGCTGAAATATAAGCCAATCAGAGAACAATTCACACGATAAAAATCTTACTTTAAAATGAAGGATGACAGAACATTATAGGTCATTCCTACATCTAACTCACCATTTGGTAGATTGTTCAACGAGGCTATACATTTTGAAAAATTATGATCTGGTACATTGCCTGAGACAGTTCAGTATAGGCCGTAGTTAAAGAACTGGGTCAACACCTACTTAAATCATTGGGATTTTTCTAGTTTTTGGAAAGTGTTACTGAGTTGGCCAAATGTTTTCCATGATTCAATCGATACTTCTACAGTTTCTTGGATTTCTGTCTGTATCGTAAAACAATTGAGACAATAGTTTTGACACGACAAGATGACAAAGTAATATGATTTAAACGGGATATAGATCCGGTTCTATTAAACGTATCAAGTCTTCTAGAGCTGACAGGGTGGCATCAACACCAAGACACAGACAACCGTTTACATTTAAAAAGGAAGACTCATTGTGTTGGTTTTTCTTTCTCAGCTTTTTGCGATAATTTGGTTATAGGGGCACAAACGGCCTTGCGATAATTTTGAGACTCTAAATTGGAAAGGTGACGTCTCCTGTAATAAAGCCATATGCCAAGCGTCATGTCTCGCGAAAAATGCCGTTTAGAGTCGAGAATGTATCCTCTGTGTCATGCCCTGTGAAATTGTCTTCCAGAGCGGGGAATGTATCTTATCGCGTCCTGCCTTGGGAAATTGTCTTTCGGAGTTGAAGATCTATCTTCTGTACTATGCCCTGCGAAATAGGCTTCCAGAATGGGGAATGTATCTTCTGGCGTCCTGCCCTGCGAAATAGGCTTCCAGAATGGGGAATGTATTTTCTTTTTTCATATCATTGGAGGTTGTCTTCCAGAGTTGGGAATCTATTTTCTGTGTCATGCCCTGCGAAATAGTCTTTCAAAGTAGGCAATATCTTCTCTCTTTCTGCCCTGCAATAGTGTATTCCAGACTGAGGAATGCATTTTCTCTTTTCCTGTCCTCTGAAATTATCTTCCAGGGTGGGAAATGTATGCTTTACGTCATGCCCAGCGAAGTCTCCCAGAATTGAGAAATGTATATTCTGCGTCATGCCCAACGAAGTTTTCTTCCAGATTGAAGACTGTATAGTGTGCACAATGGTCAGCAAAATTGTCTTTCAGAGCAGTCACTGTATCTTGTGCGCCATTCTCAACGAAATTGTCTTTAAGAGCGAGGAACTCTGCGTGATGGCCAGCGAAATTGTCATCTTGAGTGAGGATTGTATGTTCTGCATCATGCCCAACAAAGTTGTCTTCCAGAGTGAAGACTGTATCTTCTTCGTCATGTCCAGCTACGTTGTCTTTCAGAGTGGAGACTGTATCTTTTCTATCCTGCCCAACAAAGTTGTCTTCAAGACTGGGAACTGTACCTTTTGCGTCATACCCAAACAAAATTCTCTTTCAGAATAGGGGCTGTATCTTTTGCGTCATGCCCAGTTAAGTTGTCTTCCAGAGTGAGGACTATATCATTTGCGTCATGTACAGTTAAGTTGTCTTCCAGAGTGAGGACTGTATCATTTGCGTCATGCCCATTTAAGTTGTCTTCCAGAGTGAGGACTGTATCATTTGCGTCATGCCCAGTTAAGTTGTCTTCCAGAGTGAGGACTGTATCATTTGCGTCATGTACAGTTAAGTTGTCTTCCAGAGTGAGGACTATATCATTAGCGTCATGTACAGTTAAGTTGTCTTCCACAGTTAGGATTGTATTTTTGCGTCATTGCCAACGAAATGGCCTTCCGGAGTGAAGAATGTATCTTCTGTTTCATGGCCTAATATTTCTCATGTTTGTTCTCTTTTTCTAAAACAGCTAACTTGGTTTTTCACAGTCCGTCTCCTGGGGTTGTGTCTATAAAAGGTGAGGAATCGAACCTGTATTTAGGGTTCAATGAAAACGGTCGTCTTCACGGAATGGTGAGTATTGCCTATATTATTAACACGACTAACGCAATTTTGACAAAACTTTTGCGAAAACCAAAAACGTGTAATTCGAATTCTACAAACCATTTCTTCAATGTCAAGATTTTGTTACATTGTCGTCAGACGTTATATATAATATCAATATGACAATTTGCTCAAAATAATATCGCATTCGTTCCTCCTTGGAGCTCTGAGACATATCATGAATTCAGTCGAATTGATCCTCAGGTATGTTCCCGATTCATGTATCCTTGCATATCTACATCATTTTTATGAAAATTTGCATTGTATGATGTGATACATTTCTAGAATTTAAAACCATCTGTTTGCGTACACTATAATTAACGCCACTAGAAATTCATAGCTCAATTTAGGAGGCAAAAATAGCTTTTTCGTCACGGAAACTTAAACTGTAGCGGAATTCTGTTTATATAACACTCCTCCCATCTTAAGATCAATCAAGCCCCATCTGCCGCTGAAGGGTGATAAATTAGAGGGTCAAAAGGTATGTTTGTGTAGTTTGGAAGGGTGTTTACTAACTTAGACCGTCTCTGCCATATTAACCACATGTCTGATTTAATAATTACCAAGCCCCATTTCATAATGATAGATGATTCGAAAGTAAAAACGTGAAGATTTGTACCCACAGCCTATACAGTAGACGACAGAGATAGATTCATCTTTACTTTGTAACGATGCGTGTGTTTAGGCGTCTGTACAATTATCCGCATCGAGCCATATGGCAGCTGAATCGAGCCGTCTTCAAATGGTGTATTACGGGAACCCGCAACACTGATGAGTACTCTCCGTGTTACTAGGTCGATTGCATTCTCTGAGTATTGTTAGTATTATTCACATGTCAGATATTGGTCATTTCAAGCCGAATTAAAATAAAGATTCTTTTGGGGGTATCCTGCAGCTTTTGCTAATGCCATATATTCTGAGAACCAGCTGGCGCCATTATGGTTATTTAGAGACGGGTTCCGTTTCATTTTCAAAAGCCTAATGCAATATAGTTTTTTGAAGAATCTTGTGTCATTTCCGTTTTTCGGAAGTCTGGTGTCACATTGCCTTTTTGAGAGCGTGATGTAATTTCGCTTATAAAATAGCATTGGGTCGTTTCGCCTTTTCTTTTCGAGAGAGTTTGATACTAATTTCTTTACCATAGAGCCTGGTGCTATGTTGCTTTTTGGAGCGCCAACGCCATATATTACGTTCGGGCGAACTAATAATATCTTTTAACTTGGAAGTCACAGCGCTTCAGTATGGTGTGCGGTTCATTCAAAGATTTTTAAGTGTGTATAAAACAATAAATACTAAATATTGAACTCAAAAGAACAGAAATCGTACTTAAATGAAAAATACTTTCTTGTGTATTAAATGACGATATCAGAAGATTCCCCTAGAGCGATGTACATGTAGAATAGAGAGTATAGTTGGATGGGATGAAAATAGGCTATGTCTGTCGGCTGGCTATTTTCCATCCAGACAGATCTACTGGGTCTAATCGGCGAGTTTGAGCAATTAACAACGCCTCTCTTTGACCCGAGTACATCCCGCTCCGATCAGCCGGACCAGAGATGTGTTATCTACGACGTTACTTTAATATAAGTTACCCTATCTCCCTGCCAGTAAACAGGCTGTCGACACAATGCTATCAGATATCGAATAGCGTGTTAACGGCCATTCTATCTAAATAACGAGAGCGTTTTACAATCTTTCTTTCCTAAACAATAAGAATAATATCATTTTAAAGTGCTTGTGATAAAATATAGAAAAGCTGAGCCAAATTTGAAAAAGTTAGTTTATACACGGTCAAAACAGTATAAAATATTATAGTTAATTCAAAGTGACTTATTTAGTTCTTCGATAACCTCCAAAATGTCTGTTTTCTGATGGCAATCTGAGTTTATCACAAATTAGAAAAAAATGATAGGCTATACCACTCCAATGGTTCTGTGATTTAGGGATTAAATAATGTACAGATTTTCACTAAATGTTCATCCTCTATTGTATACGGACTTTATCTAGACTATCAGTTCCTCAACAATACTAGACCTAAGTAGAGAGTTCCATACCTTCACTTTGTTTTTAATTCAACTTTTTCGTAAAATATAATACAATACTAGTCTTGAACATATAAAACACACAGGCACTGGGAAACTCCTCGTCTTAAATAACAATGGAGACTTCTACTTGTGTTGGGGGCCTCCGTGGCTCAGTAGGTAGAGCCTTGGACGCTCAATCCGAACAGCCTTCCACCAATGGGTCGCGGGTTCGAATTCCACTCAGTCCAAAAATTGGAAAATTTTTTGACTGGGTTTTCACTTGAACGACCTATGTGGGATGGTTGCCAGTTACCAACGGAAGGTCGTGGGTTTCCCCCGGGCAAAGAGTCCGATTTCCTCACACAATAAAACTGGCAACGCCGCATATAAGTGAAATAATCTTGAGCGCGGCGTAAAACACCAAACAATCAATCAATCCAACTGTGTTAAAAAGAGATATATCATCTAGACCTTTATTCCGAATCATAAGTTGTTGTAATAAACTAAAACCCATGATATTTTATTAGGTTAACGACAGACTGGAATACTTTATAATACATTGACAATGCTTACGCATCGGTAGACTGGGATTGAACCCTTAACCCTATATTAAATGAACAAGGATAGTTGAGACAGCTTTAGCTGTCTGGAGCAAGAATCAAGAAGATTTCCTCAAAATGTATTAAAATGCACACGTCTTAAAGAGGCATGAGCTGCCAAAATTCACACTTTTTTCATAGTTTCTGATCGTCCCGACAGTAAGAGGCTTTGAAGACCATCGAAAAACTAAATGATTGGCGTTGGAATGAGGAAAATCCATACAGTATGTGGCCTATACGAACCGGAATAGTGTTCGAAAAGTAAGCAAAATTTAAATGACCATTCATTCATTCTAAGCCCAAGTTAGTAAAAAACAATACTTTATCGTATATTCTCGAGACTAGACGCACCAGAAAGCTTCTGAATCACACGCCTTAAGAAAAATAGCCGATATATTCAACATTCTGTTTCAACGTCAAAATATCAACATTTTGGCAGCTCATGCCACTTTAAATATGTAAATATTAGTGAATGAAGATAATAATTGACCGAGTTTTAGCTGCCTGGAGTCAAAGCAAGAGCCAAAAAGACTGAGTTGCGTTAACACAATTTACGCCTAACTGATACATTTAAGAGATCTTCTGACGGAGCAGGCAAACCATCAGATAGCTTTTTTGCAACATCTAGTTATCTAAGATACATTAAATAGCATACTGTTTAGGTTGATCGATTTATAGTTTCGTGTGTTACCCCGCACTCAAGGCGAAGATTATTTCACTAATATGTCAGAGTTGTTAAGCTGTTTGGGAGACGTCACTATTTTTTATATTATTGATAATCCATCCAGACACCTGCTAAACACCTCTGATACATTTAAGCTTTACATATACTTGTGTGAGGTTTAAAGGAGAAAAAGTAAGATACTTTGGTGTGCTTCGTTCATCAAAGCAATTAAGGCAATTATATTAGGGTCAAAGGGTAACATAACGGCCTGTAACGGTAAATATATAGGATTCAAAGGATTAGTTTCTTCTTTAGAACTTTTATGAAAGAAAAAATAATCAGACTGATATGTATATCTTGATAAGCTGGAACTCGTCAAAATATATAAATAGAGACTTGCTTTAATCATTACAGCTATAAATATCCAACTGTTGTCAAATTTCTTCCGCTTTTTTTCTAATTTCAGACGGAGATGGGTGATGAATGCTTGTTTCAAGAAAGGCTTCTGCCCAACTTGTACAGTGTGTATTTATCTGAGAAATACTCCGCCAAGGCGTGGTATGTGGCTATAAACAGACGCGGGAAAGCTCGGAATGGTAAAAAGACAAGAGAGGATAAGAAGTCTTGTCATTTTTTACCCAGGCACACCACCGAGGCTGTCTGATTAAACTTACATTCTATATTATATTAGTTATTATATTATATAGTTTCTACTAAGTTCTTTTTAAGTGCATATGATCTGACCACTCATTACACAAGTAACATTTTCATCACGCCTGGGCATACAGGTCACGGTAAACTCTGGCCAAACCTTTATGAATCGTGGCATATTTTGTAAATCATTGATAGGAGCGGTGGAGATAGACGGCCTTGGCCGGTTCAGGGATGTTTTAATATAACTTTAGTTTGACACTCTTCACGGTATGACAGGAGCTACAGATGTGTGCATGATTCTGTTCCATACAAGTGACACCTTAACCAAATCCAAAAGACACGTCACACCTGTGCAGGAAATCCCTCCTCCGCATTAAAAATGATCTACATAGAATAAGTCAAAACTATTTTAGACAAAAACTATAACCCGAAACAAGACCTGTTTTGGCCCATATAAAACAGAGATTGGCATGTCCAAATTTACGCATTGTGAATAAACTGCAATGTGAGGCTTCCTTTGTTTTGTCTATCTTAACAGCTGCACCAAAAGTAGTCCTCTTGTACTAAGATACTGTAACAGCAAGCTGGCCTTGGATACCAGGGTAAGTTAGATGCGTTTATGATGATTCATGGATATTTTACGCCGCTCTCAAGATTAGTTCACTTATATGGCGGCGTTGCCAGGTTTAGTGGAGAGAGGAAACCCCCGATCTTCAGCGAGTACCTGCCAACTTTTCCACATGGTCGATCGGGTGAACAATTTACTCAGAACAAATAAAATTGAAAAAAAAAAAATGAGTTGGTTTTTCACTGGATCGCAGTTATGTGAAAGAATTGCAAGGTACTTGCCTAAGGTCGGGACTTTCTTCAGTTCAGAGAACCTGGCTTCCATTCTTACTTACCCTGGCAACGCCGCCATGTAAGTGAAATAACCTAGAGTGCGACTGCTTTTTCCCTATTTTGTATTTGCTTGTTTTAGTAACCTTATGGAACAGGTTTTCAACAAGCTCTGATTTTCAAGGGAATTTCGGCATAAGAAATACTGTGGAAAACTAAAGGATTTACGTTAAAATTAAAACAAATGTTGACAAAGCGTATGGCCTGTGCGAACCAAAGATATGTACTAACAAGGGGCACATTTCAAATAGGCGGGATTTATGAGTACATTTTTTTTTGGGGGGGGGGGGGGGGGGGGTTGTTGTTTATAAAACTTCCTAAACGTACATCAAGATTGATATCAAGGGAAAGCTCTTATTTCGTATTTTTCGATAAAAATGACGCACAATTCTGTTTCACGAGAGTTTTCCCTATATTTGGCAGGTCATGCCGCTTTAAAGGTTAGTGTTTTTTATTAAATGAAGAGCATGCCAAAATCCGTATTTATGCGAATCTAATTCTCCGCTGTTTCTACTACAATAATGCGGATTCAGATTTTCGTTGAAACGATGTTAGTAGGCTATTTCTTTTCCATTCGAGCAACAAATAACATTCCGTTTCCTGAGATGGCGTACATGAATCAAATTGAAAAGTCTGGTATTTTCTCTTATTTAAGGTGGCAATTGAACAGTTTTTCAGCGGCTTAGTTGGTTCTAGCGAAAACTATTTAAAACTTGTACAGATGACGCTAAAACAAGACTTGATGCCGTTTACTCGCATACGTTTCCTTGGCCTCGTATTTTATAGTGAAGACAGCTCGAAATCTTTACCTGGCAATTTCCCAAATTGAATGGGGGGAAAAACAACATTAAAAAGCTTCGTATCATAATGAGGGATTTTTTAGTCTTGGAGACTTAAAGGTAATTGAATCACAAGGAATACCTGTTTTCAGGTGAAGGATCTTTTTATGTTTTGTAAGAGTTAAATTCCAATTTGACTTTGTGAGGCGTAGACCGCCCATATTGAACAAAAATCTCCCAAACTAACCCCGTCTGGCGGACCAATGCTTTTGGAGTGCGTAATTACTTTTGTGGAATCCGTTACAAGGTTTTCTAAATAACCAAGAGAGATAGCTGGTTAAATTGTGTTGCATCCCGATCCGTCTTGAGTGGATGCCTTGTTGGTCGTCCATCATCAAACCAGAACAGTGTTATCGTTAGCAGACAAATCTACTTCAAAATCTGCTGATTACATAGCCTTAGTTTTCGCACCAACTTTGTCTCTTGTCGATGTTTTACGGCGTGTCGGTTTTACAGACATGTTTTGAAATCTGTCAACGTCTTCATATAGACAAACTGTTGAGAATGAATGGATCGTTAACGGTAACCTGTGTACTAACTACAAGTTTAACGTCGAGGCGGAATGTGCAAATTGGATAGGATGTAAGTCTTGAAAGGCGCGTTCCACCATTCTTTATGGGATAGAGGCTTAGGTTAACGTGTAACCCATGAGTTATTAGTGGTAGGCGCCGTTAGTATAACAGTTTTAAACGCATTTTACCGCACCATTCTTCTCTCCGTTTACGTTTAATGCTATCGTAGGCTTTTGAAGCATTATTTTGCCTAACAAATTGGCCTTCTTTATATCTTCATCTTTAAGGTGAGTGTAAAAATATCAACAAAATATGTATTTTTATTATACTAATACCCCACAAATAATTCTTATTAAAGAGGTATTATAGCAATCAAAGCATAGATTTTATTTCAATTTATTAAAAAACTAAATCGGTCACACGGAAACAAAATTATTTAGTCTGTTTGTTTTTTTTAATTATGCGAGGGTCCATTTTAAAATTTGAGCTAGTCGAAACATGACAAAATATCGAAAAACAGTTCATTGAAGAACTAAATATCTTACATCCTTATGATAGTGTTTTAAATTTAAAAGACTTATATGTAGACCGTTACGCACTTTATCACCTTTCTGAAGCTGTGTTAATAAATCATCTCAATGGGGTTTTCACTCAATCGCGGTATGTGGGGAAGTTGCCAGGTACTCGCCGAAGGTCGGTGGTTTCCTCCAAGCAAAAAGCCCAGTTTCTTCTCCTACTAAACCTGACAACGCAGGCATACAGGGGGAATAATCTTGATGAAACTCATTTGGTTCTTTTTCATTGATACATTGATTTTACATTTGATACATTTTTTAACTGCTACTAAATGCAGGCTGTAATATCCATTCGAGCCCGACAGGCTGAATGGATAAAACAAAAAGCATATAGTGCTGGCGATAGGTGCAATATTATAGGGCACCGGATTTGATTCCGGTTTCGGGTCACCCAAAATTAGTGGATGAAAATCTTTCATTTTTTTTTCAAGAAAGTGTAATACCGAAAATACTAGTAAAAAGGACATAATATTTTTTTCCACGAACAATGAAATTGTCTATAATGTTGAAGAAAAGGCACCTTTTAGAAGCTTAGTATTTTATTACACTCACTAGTCGCTAAGATTTTATTCTATAGCAGTATTTATCAAGTTTGAACAGCCACTATATCCATACCGGTCTTACTGTACCGAAATAATAAAAAAAAACAGCACGCAAAAAGGTATAAATTCAAACCGAATTGAAATGTGACATTCTTTCAGCCAATTCGGCAAAAGTATTTCCGTTGGACGGTTCCGATATTCTCTATAACATCCGCTTGTAATTAATCAAACTTAGCGACACAATCGGATCAGAGTCAATGTGTAAGCTATTAGCCAGGAATCATTGTTGTTAACCGATCGAAAGGTCCAGACATAGACGGCTTGGAACATTTATCAATAGGCTTGTATTTTGCATTCTTGTGCACTCAACCGAAAATTGGCCGAGTCGCCCACACGCCCCAGACATTTCCTCAGCCATCCCAATTCAAAGAAACGCCAAAGCGGCTTAACGTTAGAATCGAAACATTGGTCTTTAATAGAATTCATGTTGGTTTTAAATGCTATTGTGGGCGATAACCGATATAATAGTTTAGGCACTTTGTGAGTAGGTGTGCATGTTTACATTAATTATGCTATGAAGGGCTGGTTTTCAAAGAACCCAACAAGGAGTCGTAACACTCTCACCAAGTACCCAATGCTAAGTGCTTCGGTTGAATAAATACCCATTAAAGTACAAAGGCATGGATTATTGCTGACCAAGCGAAAATGGAGTCGGTGACTTTCTTCGGAACAGCTTATGATGTAACAGGCGACTGCTGGCGACTTTGGAACATTGATTGGTTTTCCCTCCTATAGCTCAATACCATTGTCAACTGTTCATTCACGTTAGTGTTATAAAGTTACTTTTGATTGTGCCAACGAACTTATTCACCCCGAGAAGACAAATATGGCGCCGTACTTGTAATAGTATTTAGTGCAACTAGGATTTAGTCTGGCCATTGAGGACTATCTCCAAGAATAGACCATAACAAGATTTCCACTTTTCAGAGTTTTGGGATCAGCTTAATCCCTGCACGCTTTCGGTTTTAAGTAGTTTCAAGAAAACTAGCCATGGCCGTCCTGTTTAAACTAGTGTCGACAACTCTCCATCTCTGAGGCAGTATTTTTAGCCCTCCGGCCCTCGTCCAAAAACAATGGACACTTCCTTTTTTCTTGCAGTTATCACAGCGTATACGCAGAGAATCAATCCATTATTTCTTAAATATATCCATTCCAATATTTTCCAACCTTTGGGATAAAGCACAATTTCCTGTTGATTTTAAAATGCCTTTTCTAAAAAAAAAAGGGATTCAAATCAAGGAATGTGAGATAGACTCGCTGAGTTACTTTTGAAGCCTTGCATTGATACAGTTTGGTACAATTGGAAGTTTAATTTGTCAAGTACCCTTAGTAAAGTTTAATACATGTAAATTATGAGCATAAACACAAGTGCATGCACCCTAAATGATTTGAACAGCAGTTATATCGTCGATACGTTGACCTATTTAGGGACAATGTGAAAATACAAAGGAAGGGTTTTATTCAAGGGACACAAAAAAGCCTGTCGATATAATTCATAAAAGAAGAATTGAAATGAATTTTAATCCACAGAGATGTTATGGGGTTTCTTATGGATCGAATGTTAATGGGACATGTTATAAATGTACACCGCATTTGGTATTAGAGAGTTTATTTAATGCAAGCTGGAGTGAAAGTGCTCTCTTCAAAGATATCAGATAGGTAGCTTCGACGACGAGTGTGGCTTTAAAGTAACTAAATAAAGGGAAAATTTCGTTGAAACAGAATAAGCTGATTGTTCGACATTTTTATCAAAAGTACAAAAAAGAGGTTACCGGTAATATAAATCTTGAAGATATATAAGTTAAGGTATAGTTTTATAGGCAGCATAATTGTCCAAAATTAACTCCTGTATCCCGGCTATTTGAATTTTGCTCGTTTTTAGCCCACATCGTCCCTTCGTACGGATTATTGACTTTACCAATATATTATTTTTATTTCAACGTCAATCATTCAGTTTTTCAAGATGCTTCAAACGTTAAATTTTTCTTAGCAATCAGAATTTTAAAAAAATCATAATTTTGCCAGCACATGCAACTTTGAGCGATATCCAAATGTTTAGTTTTTGGAATGAAATATTGTAGAACGTATGCTAAGAACAGTGTTATGCTTTGAACAACTAGATTTACTATTTAGAGAAGAAAAAAACAAATTTCAGCGATTTTAAGTCGAAATGTTGACTCCCAAGGACATGTTTTGTTCACTCTTGAAATAGCAAGTCAAACTTGTTCTCATAGCATTAATTTGCCAGTCCGTATTAAATTACTGATCATTGATATCTGTTTAAAGGACAACAACAAAAAATAAGTTATACCAGGTGCATGAATGATTTTGCTGTAGTGTATTTTATTGATTGATTGATTGTTTTACGCAGCACTAGAGATTATTTCCCTTAGTTGGCGGCGTTGCCAGGTTTAGAAGGAGAGGAAACCGGGCTCCTTTTCCGTCGGCGAGTAACTGGCAACTCTTCCACATAAGGTGATTTGGTCTGAGTGGGATTCGACCCTGCACCACATCGAGGGAATGCCTGTGTCCGGTTGAGGGGTCTTTTATAGAAAGTCTAATCTTAAATAAACACGATGTTGAATCACCTGTATGAATTTTAAAAATATTTTATTCAGAATTATTTCTTGCATATAAAGATGGGCAGTGTGACATAAATCATGTTAAAATCGAATATCCATTTGTGAAGTTGCAATGGTTCATCAAATCATGTGAAAAAAACCTTTGAATGCAAGCTTGAGTGAATCAAAGAAAACCAGCTCGTCATCAATTAAAGCATTAATATAGAACATTACAATTCATAACTGTTCAGGACATTTTTCAACTCTCTAATGGGCTCATCAACAAATGTCCATTTCCAATCCTGGACATATGCACCAATGGCATTTGAAACAATAGCATTTGTTTTTAATTCGTTTGTATTGCCATTGTTTTAGGGATGTCCTTCCTACGGAATCAATCAACCAATCTTAGATGATATTCGAGAAACGTTAATCGATTGACCCAGTAAGGTAAAACGACACTAAATTAGTAAATTCTGCCTGGCTTATCCAGCAGTTGGTGGCTCGGCAATTAACAATCGGCAATTACTGTTGACGATATGGCATACCGTGGGGTGGTTATGATCCATGTTCCTTAATCGAACATCGACGATTTTCTAACAATTTTCAAAAATGTGTAATACCAAAAATAACTAGAATAAAACTAGCATTTGTGCGAATAACATTCACCCAACTGGCGTTCCTGCAATATGATTTATCACTCCAGCTATTTTGACAATATAACACATAGGGGTTTCGCAACTTACGCACATGTCTTGAGATCATTTTCGACATATAATGGGATAGTATATCTATTATCTTAAAGGCAGCGGTCGATGAAATAAATAATAAGTTAATCCTTTATGGATAGATTTCATTTTTTCCTGAGTCATGTCGACATGTTCAAAACCTTCTTTTAACCCTAACATAATAAGAGCCACAAGTCTTTTGGTGATTGGCGTGGACGTAGACTCTGATAAGCAAGATGGCGACATCCACTGGCATTTCAATATTTCTCGATGACATGGATTAATATCGAAAGTTGTTGGTTTCATCCGGCACACCACATATATATCTGACCGACCAAACGCTCCAGGCTGAAGATGCTGTTGTCGGAAGGCGAGGACAGAGCGAAATTCTACAAAAGAGAAACAAAGAAAGAACTAAATAAAAAACCCATAAACTATACGACATTTACTTATTATCACAAGCATAATATACTTAATTCAAGGTAAATGGCGGCTTGTCGACACATTGAAAAAATAGCAAAGTTCATACAGCAAACATAGTGTTACCAGAGGTTTGGTTTATTGATTGCAGTTTAACGACGTGTAAGGTTTTAAGGCGACGAAAGTACCAATCGAAAAAATAACCCTCCCCACCATTCAGTGAGTTTTCGATATTAGGCTCCATCAGACCGCATGCAAATCACTTTCGGGAGAGGTTATAGTAAGATGCCAGTTTATTGATGATTATTAATCAACGTCTTCCATTAAAGCGACACGAGCTGTCCCAATTATATCTCTTTTTTGTCATAAATTCGGATTATCAAGATAATAGACTGATTGCTTAATGACGTCACAGGACGGATAGAAATGGCGTTTGGAAGTACATGTAAATCTGCACACAGAGGTATATGTGTAAAGTCATGGGCGTTGCTATGCTACAAAGAGCTTAACAAATCAGTCATCAGGCAATGGAGATAAATGTGATATGTCTTTTTTATACTTCAAAAACCAGTTTTTAGTATTTTGTGTTTCTGTCAATTTTTGTTTAAAAATGTATTTTTGATGTTAAAGAATCTGTCTAATCTAACTTCTTTTCGCCGCCATATAAGTGATATAATCTTGAACACGGCGTAAAACTCCAATCAATCAATTTATCGACGAGATCAAATCTTTCAATGCATGGCATTTAGAAGTTGAACGGATACAAGAAGGTGAAGAATTGACGCAATGCGAGGAACACTATGGTTTCAATGTGAGATATTGGTAGTTTTTTAGTCCAGACGGGACACATTCTTTTGGTTAAAGTGTGCCACATGCTTTTTAAACTTATTCATTCTCACGTACATAACTATACAAATAAGTCGTTTCAACAAAGGACAATGTTACGGAGTATTACATTTGTTGGCAGGTCTTGAAAGCGACATGGGGGAAGTCCCTGTTATTTCCTAATCGATGTATACAAAAATATGCTGGATATTTACACTCTAAGGGTTAAACAATCTGAGAAACACACCAACACAATCTAAGTAAATATGTAAAGGGATTAATACTGATTAATAGTGAGGAACTCCCTTCGGCTATCTTCGCTCGCTGCCGGTCGCCTTTGACACGCCTCAGACACTCTGCGCTTTTTATACGGTAAATCACCGTATTTTTGAGCTGAATACAAATAGTGTCAAAAGTATACACCAAAATACTTTACTACAGACGGAAAAATAAAATTAAAATTGTAGTAAACTGATCCAACGCTGAAAATCTAGAAAGATTTTTTTATATATGTTATATAGCCCGGTAAAGCACATGTTGCGTAACGCAAAGAAGAGACGCAGTTTCGTACATTTCAGGAAT
This sequence comes from Lepidochitona cinerea, assembly GCA_963971465.1. Classification (NCBI taxonomy): domain Eukaryota; kingdom Metazoa; phylum Mollusca; class Polyplacophora; order Chitonida; family Tonicellidae; genus Lepidochitona; species Lepidochitona cinerea. The sequence goes on from OZ020552.1 coordinate 44,574,887, forward strand.
CCTCCAATGCTTCAATTGTAAAACTGATCGAGCCTGAAAGTTAACAAACAGAGTATTTCGGTCACTTACATTATCACGAGGACACTTTGTACGTTATACGGCTACCTTTTTGGTCGCCACATTCAAAATGACCTGCAGTCTATCAGAGGGTATTTCACGCACGTAAATCCCCTAAGTTATCAGACTGTTGTGGGACGTCACGGGGATATCCAGCGTCTCTTGGTTGACTGACACAAGAATTATTCTCTCTTGATATCGAACACCTTTGGTAAGAAAAAACTCTTTCGGTGGTATTTCGTAAGCCATCTTGTTGCCTAAAGGCACATTTTACAAAAAAAAAAAAAGGTTTTCTTTATTTCTCCCAAATCGAAGAATTTGGATACATTGTGTATGATTTTTTAGTTTTACATTTTCAAAGTTGATTTGTTAAAGGGGCATGAGCTGCCAAAATGTTGATATTTTGACGTTAAAACAGAATGTTGAAATTATTGACTATTTTTCTCAAGACGTATAATTCAGAAGCTTTCAATGCTTCTAGTCTCGAAAATGTACGATAAAGTATTGTTTTGAACTAACTTTGGCTTAGAATGAATGAATGGTCGTCCCGGTTATTTAAATTCTGTTTACTTTTCGAACACGTTTTCGGTCTGTATAGGTCACATGGTGTATGGATTTCCCCCATTCCAACGCCAATCATTTAGTTTTTCGAGGGCCTTCAAAGCCTCTTACTGTCGCGACGATCAGAAATTATGAAAAAAGTGTGAATTCTGGCAGCTCATGCCTCTATTTGTTAAGCACCTGCAATTTGAATAAACGATGAACCAAGCATGCACACAAGCACCTCAAATTTGGTTTGTGGATTGACGTCTAACGCCGCACTAAGATTCTTGGCTTGTCGGGAGACGTTGGAAGGTTTAGTATATGGGAGGAAAGAAGATAAATTTGAGATTTTAAACTAAAAACAAAAAGATCCAAAGTGAGTGCAATTTAATATAAGTGGGCGTATAGGTTAATTTTTGTGATATTACTATTAGTACTAAATTAGCTTTCTTCACAAATGTCAGAAAGGCTACAGCAGTGAGTGTGCACTTAAAGGATGTTAATTTATCAAGCGTACGCATTAAAGGATGTTAATTATCAATATAAAGTGTACGTATTAAAGGATGTTAACTATCAATCTAAAGCGCACGTATTAAAGGATGTTAATTATCAATATAAAGTGTACGTATTAAAGGATGTTAACTATCAATATAAAGTGTACGTATTAAAGGATGTTAACTATCAATCTAAAGCGCACGTATTAAAGGATGTTAATTATCAATATCAAGCGTATGCATTGAAGGGTGTTAATTATAAATAGCAAACGTGCGTATTAAAGGATGTAAATTATCAATATCAAGCGTATGCATTAAAGGATGTTAATTATAAATGTCAATTAAAAAAAGAACACGAAACCTTGAATAATTCATTTCATAAACTTAGTATTAAAGCAAAGTAGTTTCGGGAAATTATCAAATTATAGCAATAAAGATTAAACAATTTTATCGACCTACTTCACACAGACCAGGTCACTGGCAGCTCCGGAATAAACCAGTTCCAAGGTCAAAACATTCAGCAGCAGGTGTATATATTTATTAACAATTTCCCTATGACATAACGGTATGTGAAAGCTCAAATTTCCTCCTAGGCTTGTCACACACTTATCAGAAGGACAACCTAACCTAAAAATAACCCCTGACAAAAACCATTAAAACATATATATAAGTACCCCCAACAAGGGACATCTAAAGGGGCATGTATGGTTTGGCAGGCAAGAATGGATTTTAGGTAGTAAATCAACTTATATGTATATGCCATACAACACACCCCAATGATTACAAATTAAATGTCACAATGTAACTTCTCAGATCTGGCACTCGGGCTAAGGTATCAAGCTCTTCGATTTATCAATACCAGCGCTAGAAAAACAAACCTTGGTCCTTACAGGATAACCATGAACATACATGAAGAGAACTAAGTCTAATGGATATTAACGAATTTTTAGTCTTAAATTTATGAATTACTGCTGCAAAACTCATTTAAGTGCATTTAGGAATCGCTATGATAAACTCTAAACGAACCAAAAACAGCTGCATTTCTGATATCCGGCAAATCTCAGAAAAAAAGATATACAAAGCTCATAATGGTATTTAGATTAATTGGACATCGTCGTTCCGGGGGCCGTTTCACAAAGCCGCCACAAAGTGCGATCAGTCGCAGTTGCCATGACGTGGTATATCTTCACTATGGTATCCAGTAGCAACCAGGCTTCGTTTGCGTTGCGACTGCTTTGTGAAACGAGCCCCTGGTCTGGATTCTGTGACATTTATCAAACAGACAAACTTTTCAGAAGCTAGAATAGTTGACTGATTGGTAGATAGAGAAGAAGTAATTAAGAATTTTTGTTTAGCGATAGACAGTGTCTGGTTGAGATATCATCGAATCATAAAGCAATCCGAGGTATCACAGAAGATTTTAAAAATTTAAACGGGGGTCGACTGGGCAAGGGCTACGGTTTCCTCCTGTAATCAAACTGGCAGCAGCGCCAACTATACTTTTGTGTGGCAAGTAATTATTCCAGCCAAAGCATGGTAGTGAATCTCCAGAAAGGTGAGTTGGGGGTGACATCTGAGCCCTTTTCGGGGTTTAAGAAGGCTAAGCGGAAAATGATAAGGTTCCTCAAAACACCTTATATACCGGAATGAATTGTGACAGCATTGGAAAACCAAACCCTTCTGTTAATATTGAGCCAACACCACTACACATACTAAATTGCGCTGGAATTCTATCACTATGTTTCAATTTTAAAAGGTGTTAAGGAGAGGTATTCAAATTCCAACCTTCAGTGTGAAAATATTGAAACGGACATACTTTACCTTAAGTCCCGATGTTTATAATTGTTTGTATAACGCATGGTTGTTTATCATGATATACAGGACACGGTATTGTTTGTGGTTCGACCACAACATCAACAGGTATTCTGTTACACAAGTTGCTTGAATACATCGCCAGGTGTGCCCTATTAACATATGACTTGTATAGTAAATACAACAAACACAGAGAAATTCATGGGCAGAATTCTTTGAATTAAAAGCTCTTGATAAATGTATACTTGGTCGGAATGCACCGAGCTAGAAAATTTAGGCATCCATAGAAATGTACGAAACATGTCTGGTTTTTAAAGTAGCATGAGCTGCCAAAATGTTGATATTTTGAGGTTAAAACAGAATGTTGAAATTATTGGCTATTTTTTTCAAGACGTATAATTTAGAAGCTTTTTAGTGCTTCTAGTCTCGAAAATGTACGAAAAGGTATTGTTTTGGACTTACTTTGGTATAGAATGAATGAATGGTCGTAACGGTTATTTAAATTTTGTTTACTTTTCGGACAGGTTTTCGGTTCGTACAGGCCCCATACTGTATGGATTTTACTTATTCCAATCATTTAGTTTTTCGTCTGCCTTCAAAGCCCCTTACTGTTGTGACGATCAGAAATTATGAAAAAAGTGTGAATTTTGGCAGCTCATGCCACTTTAAACAGAGAAAAATATTTGTAGACAGGAAATACAGAAAACAAATAAAAACTTTAACATCTTCAGGATTTGCAAATTCAGATGAAATATTGACGAAAAACTGAATTATTTTGAAAATGACTGTCTCATGGATATTGTGCTGAATTGTCTTAAATAAGAGAATCTTTATAAAAATGTCTCATATATAGGTGATTCATCGTTACGATGTTATCATATTTCAAAGTTTAAAAATATGTGGTATATATGTCTTGAAAAATGAAAGCTGTGTGAAATGGTTCTAACTTAAAGGGGCATGAGCTGCCAAAATGTTGATATTTTGACGTAAAAACAGAATGTTGAAGTTATCGGCTATTTTTCTCAAGACGTATAAGTCAGAAGCTTTTTAGTGCTTTTAGTTCCGAGAATGTACCATAAAGTACTGTTTTGAACTAACTTTGGCTTAGAATGAATGAATGGTCGTCCCGGTTATTTAAATTTTGTTTACTTTTCGAACACTATTCCGGTCCTATAGGCCACATACTGTACGGATTTTCCTCATTCCAATGCCAATCATTCAGTTTTCCGATGGCCTTCAAAACCTCTTACTGTCGTGACGATCAGAAATTATGACAAAAGTGTGAATTTTGGCAGCTCATGCCACTTTAAGGTGGGACTAAATTTGTTCGTATCTCACTTTTTTATCTGCTTGTTTCTGAACAAGTTCGGATCAGTAATTGCAAGAGTTATCTTATTCATTCTGATTTTCTTAACTATAATCGAACCCGTTTTATTTTCAGAAACTGTTTAGATGACCACGAAACTGAATCATGTAAGTGCATTAATGACCGCGTTCCCCAAGCCTTTGATTTCTCGCTTTACAAACGTGCTTGATAGAGCACCATGTATTTAAGTAAATGGGTTCACGAAAAAATACAGTTAACAATTCGCCAATTAAGAAAGAATAAACATATGGACGACTTTGATGTGATTAATCAAACCTGGTCCGTACTTGTTGAGATTTGGTTGACAAGGGGCTACAAGGACATAGTGGAGCGTGTTTTATGGCTACGGAGATAAAGATCAATGGAGTGAGTATTAGGTGACATCTTAGCTCCCCGGGATCTCCTTCATACGTTTACTCATCCCTAACACCCTACAACATGTACTGACACGTCCACGAGACTTCAGTCTCCAATACAATAGATCATATATAATGTAGATGAGTTACAAGACTAGCCACCTTCTTAACACAGCCACTTTTAGTTTGGCGTCCACAGGCATTCCTTTTATATATGCTTTCTTGTTCTGATTCGCCTGGCTGGACTAGAATGAAGTATAGACGCGTGCCTCCAAATAGTAACAAAGTTGACAGCTTTTTAAAAAGGGGCGATCAAAAAACACATGCACCATTTGAAACGTTGAGACAGGTCCAACTTTTCATGATTCAAATCATTAAAATAGTTTTAATCGAAATTCTAAAAAAAAAACACATATATCGCTTTACGGGGCTCGTTAAAACATGTTTGAACAACTGTATCATTTTACTTGGATGAATCTATCGCTTGGTCAGACTGAAACTGATTAGAGTATTCCCATTCCATATTTGGTACTACAAATCTTTTTTTAAAAATCATAGTCAAAACAAAAAAAAGCATGACCATGCTAGTGGTAATGTTTATTGATATTTCATTTGGACCTGTCAACATTCCATAGTTATGTTAAATATTGCCTTCAAGATAATACTCTTTGGAAACTTCTGGAAACTGGATTTCACCTCAAAAGATAACTAGGGCGTCCCGTTGCAGCCCGTTAAACCATGTTTATGTTTGAGATTAGTTATCCTAAATAGACAGATCCATAATGACGTCATAGAAAGCGTAAATCGGCGCATGGCAATTAATCTGCACATGAAAGTATAGGTGTGCAGTCAAGGGTGTTGATACAAAGGTCATAACAATATCTGACCTCCAATTCATTATTGTGTCGACTGACGTCATGAAGCTTTCCGCCTATTACCTTGACGGAGATATCGCTGCCTGATTCTTATACGATGTTCTTTCAATCTTAACAACTGGGATTTTGTCCGGCCAAATCAAGTTTCACCTTCGTCTTCTTCAAGCTATATACATGTTAAAAAGTGTTAACGTTTACGATCACCAGCGGACACGTAGGTAGATAAATGACATGTTTTACTGGAGACATGATAAGGGATAAAGATGACCCACCCTGCTGCTCATTCATTACCAGTTGTAACTTGAGGGTATATTGGGAGAGCGAGCAATAATCTGAGAGTAAACAGCCCATCAAAAGACCCATTCAGCCCGGTCTTATCAGAGATAATGTCACAAACGAAATTTGATGACTTCCCATCGGTTTGGACAGGGTTAAGGGAGAGCAAAAAGTCTGGCGTTATAACTGCTGTAGGCCATGCTCCGACAAAACCCCTCAAGCCCTTTATTACTGTCTTTATTCATTCGCGTAAGAATATGTATGCCTTGATATAGCACACCCGCCACACGTCTAAATCCAATAACAATAGAATATAAAGCTGGGTGGTCGATAGAACCAAATAAGTAACAAATCCCAGAAATTCCCAATCTGGCTAAGGCTTAAGAAACGATAACATCTCCCAAAACGAACACATTTAAATTTTGAGTTCACACTCAATACCTTCGTACAAAGGCAATAAGCAACGTTGTCTTTATTTGGCCTTTGAATTTTTAAACCATGGATCGAGACAAACGGAATTCCCCTAGTTCATTATTTTAAAATTAGTTTTATTTCCAACCCGTCGTGTCGCGCATTGCATTTTCACAGCATCATGGAGTAGCGTCAAGAATCATTCATTAACTTCTTTAAAAAGGTCATACACTGAAAAATGCATGTATAGTGCATCGTTCAACTGATACAGAAAAATCATATTAAAGAATACACGGCGACAATTAATTGGAGCCTTAAACGACAGATGCATATTTTAAACCCTTTATACCACTCCCATGTGTGAGAGAGCAAATTAGAAGAGACAAACATATGGGGAGGTCTGTAACAATATGGCCCCATTCATGAACGACACCGTTTTCTCCCAGACAAGGCGACCTTCACGCAATCTTGTAAAGCACGGCCTGTAACAAGGGTGGTAAACCTTAATGAAATGCCCTATATCAAACAGATTTTTTACGACACGTTTTTTTCAAGGCGTGTCTATTACAACACCAGTGACAGTAACGCGAGAAACCCTCAACGCGCCAATAGTAGTCAAACCGTTGTTATCGATAAAACTGCTAAGACCGATTAAAGTAGACCGATTTAGTGGAGATGTTATCAAACAAGAGACAACAGCGATTGTCGACGGCAGTCATAAACGATCAACTTGGGTGTAATAATGGGCCACCTCCTTGACTAGATTGAATACAGATGACAAGTGGAATGTCCCAGGAGGAGATTTACTAACCAGATAACAAGGGCCATAAAAAGTAAAGACAACACGTAACTGAGAAGCATACGCGGAGAATCACTGACATACCATTGCCTCTATAATCGAATACACCCACTTACCAATAAGTTATCAGCCCATGTTGTGTGCGTTTAAGCCATTGTTCAAGAAGTTGGAGAAAAAAACATATATTGCGTTTTATACGTTTCTTTTAATTAGTCGAAAGTTTGGAAGCTGATTTAAAAAAATGAAGTGAAATTTATTTTTCTTTGAGATACAAATCGAGTTTGACATAAGGTTTTAAATTGATTCCATTAACATAAATAAGTTGATAGACATTTTAGTCTTTTCCCATGATAAATGCTATAAGGACTGTTCAAGAAGATGGCCAATATATCGATTAACGGCAAAATATATTCAAATCCATGAGGTCAAATGTCAGTGGGTGTGGAAAATGAACAATTGGCCACTGCAGGACATGATCCTGTTGACAAGAAGCGATACAACGAGATGTTGACCAGGGGCCGGTTGTTCAAAAGAAAATTAGCTTAACGGCAGGTTAGATGACGTCGCGTCACAAAGGAATTTCTTTGTTACGCGACGTCATTTAACCTGCCGTTAAGCTAATTTTCTTTTGAACAACCGGGCCCTGGTACCGCCCAGTGCCATTTGGCCTCTCGGATTTGAATAAATTGTGACGTCACAGTCGTCAACCTAATGAAATATCATAGGTTTGATTTGTTACAACAATTTATGGGGTATAAAGGTCTAAATGATATACCTCTTTTTAATACAATTAGAAACTTGTCTCCATGGTTATTTTAGACAAGAAGATTTTCCCTGTGCCCGTGTGTTTTAGTGGTCATAAAGATATATTGGACATCTTGTTAAAAAAAAGCAATTAAGGCTTCAAGTTTTTATATTCTCCGCCAAATTGTTATGCAATAAATATCTTTTGAAGACTTAAGTGCCAACATGACAAAAAGTACAACATCATAATGCCAGTCGGTAAATACAATTTGTCCTCGCACACCAAATAGCCCAGCATTATACCGCAAGCGAAATGCAAAAGAGTTGTATATATTTTTGAACACAAAAACACCCAGGCACCGGAAAATTCTTCTTATTGTGTTAAAAAGGGGCATATCATCTAGACGTTTATAACAAATCATAAGTTTGTTATAATAAACCACAACTCATGATATGTCATTAGGTTGACGACAGGCAGAAGTTTGGCCTTAGTTAGTAGAATGTTCTGGAAAAGACAATTTGGCTACAAATCATCAGTATTTTATATATATATAAGGAAACATTGATCGTCAATCCACAGTAAATCCAGAACGTTTTAAGATATATTTGGCGACAGGAACTGGGTTTTATTCCAGAGGAAGTTACATTTTCTATTTATCAATTCCATCGATAAATCATAAACATCGACTAACTGGCGTTTTACGCCGCACTTAAGATTAAATCACTTATATGGCGGTCCATCAACATCAACAGAATTCTAATAAATCAAAAGATCTTGTTCTTCACAAACAACTTACTTCGTGGTGATGCCTTAATCATTTCTCATTGCGTTGATGTGATTAGAGACGTGGGAAAAATCACTTAAACGTGACTGAGGAGATAATTATCGGAATAATTTACCCTGCACCTATGTTTCATCTCTAACCAATCCTGAGGCCATATGACGAGTAAGGCGTTATATGGCACTGATACTTAGAATCACTAGGACATCCCCATAAAATTACAACCACCTTTCAAAAAATGTGGTTAAAACTTTTACGAAATACTCTCATATTTCCATTGTGTGAAACTAAGTTTAAAAAAAAAAGTACTCCTAGGGTGGGTTGTTCAAAGCGCCGTTAGCTTAACGGCAGGTTAGTTGACGTCGCGTCACAAAGCAATTTCTGTGTCACGCCACGTCATTTAACCTGCCGTTAAGATAATTTTCTTTTGAACAACCGGCCCCTGGTCGATTGCATCCATTTATTTCTTTTTGCTTGACTTACCCGAGTGAATACCGGTCTCTTCAAAAACCTCTCGAACAGCTGTATCCGCTGGAAAAATAATTTAAGAGAGTTTTTATAATGTTCAAATATCAAATTAATAGAAACATAACACATAAACAGTTGGACAGCATCGACTTTTTGTCCATATGAAATCCAAAACGTTTTTAGAAATACCTGGTGACAGGAATTGGGTTTTATTGCGAGAGGAAGTTAGTTTTCTATTTATCAATTCCATCGACAAATATCGATTGACTGGCGTTTTATGCCGCACTTGAGATTATTTTACGTATATGGCGGCCGACCAACATCATTAAGAATTCTATTAATACAAAATGGCCCCAAAAGTAGGCGTATTGGTTAGACTAAGGACCGATGAGAAGGGATTTGTGGGAGGAGTGGGTGGAATTTGGGAGAGTGGAAGGCGGGGGGGGGGGGGGGGGGTCAACACTGTTAAAGTCACTGACCATCAGCTATCTTTAATTAATTTGTAATAGAACAACACCAAACTGGAAACAGCGGTTGTTTTAATACTTATTAGTTTATACCAGTCTTTACTTTAAAGCCTTAAGCAAACAAGTATAAAGTGGTAAAAGCCTAACCTGGATATTTCATTACAGGTTTCCATGAATTGAACCTGTGTATTATAGACCATATAAGGATTGTGAGTCATTATGTACTAAGCCATTCATAAAGTTTAATACTGGATAACAAAGAAGAACCTGTCCCAGCGACCAGCACCCTATACAACTATGTCTTCATACAATCAAACGAGTCCATTCATAAATCTACCAGATCCAATTATAAAGGCTTTAATAGTATGGACTTGGTCCAGGTCTTTATGTAGTTAACATTAATTATATGCTTACTAAGCACAAACATACGAACACCTGAACATGATTATATTTAATAGTTAAAAAGGGGACGAATTTAAACCCATATGTATGGGCTAAATCAATTTAAAAAAGAGGATTACATTCGATTTAAACTAAAACGAAACCACTACAAATATCAGTTCTTCAGTCGCCAAGGAACCTAGTTAGCGACTTCATCAATCGTCCGTTTTTATTCTCGAGACATGTACCCCCAAAATACCATAATAAAACCAATGTTCCACCAAGTTAAGCTATAGTAAGACAGTATTAATTAAAGTGTCATGGGTTGGCAATTCATGTAAATAGTCGATGAAATAGAATTACTGTAGTTAATTGTTAGTCTTTTCATCCAAGTACAAAATATTAGCTCTCCATGATACCAATCCTAGAGAAGTTCGGTAAATTAAGTTTTCATAAGGTATCCTTAAAACATGAACATGCATCCAAGTAATCTGATTATGTAAGTTATTAAAACACCTCATTGGAATTAACTGATTTACCGATATTTTTTATTTCGACGGCATTCATCGCAAAGTACTACAAAATTGTAATAGTCAGAATCGACCGATTGTTTGATGACGTCACTTGGAATATACGCGCAAAGCATTTCGGGGTACTGAGGGATCTTAAAATAATTTTTAAATATGGCGGTTGGAATAATACTCTATCGAGAAAAAGGCGTTAAGTTATCCCAAAAATGTGTGGATACAAACAGGTTATGTCATCAATGTTTTCCAAAAAAGTGACAGCTTGCTAAGTACCAATAAACAAAATGGCGAACTGAGGTACATTTTACCCAGAAAGCTTTGCGTAAATCTATGTGACGTCATCAGGCTCGGCGGTAATTCACGAGAAAAGCGGAACGCCGGCAGCTCGTGTGACTTCAAACATTCGTGAAACAAAATATGATATCGATTAATCAATGTGGGTTGCAAATCGATTTTTTGATGAGGTGCATGGCGAAACAAATGAAACACGAGGCACACCTCCGGGTGACCAACATCGGGCAAAAATGCCCTGGAAGTCGAAGAGGGAGTGTATATCATACTATTTTTAAGTGACAATAACCCTGTTGCTAAAACTTATCATTTCACAAGTGTAATTATATTAGAACAAACGAAATGAAGAGGAAAATGACCAGAATTAAATCAAATAAAGGATAGGTAAGATTATTTTTCACTTGTATGGGTCGTACATCCTATACTTTATTTGTTGCTCTGAATGCTCAAGTACTTTTGATCAGTCGTATGTGTTCTTTCTGTAAGAAGATAAAACCCGACTGCCCCAGACTACCTAACTACAATCCATAGACGTGAATGTGGATAAAAGGAATTGCTTAAAGCGACTATTTGCCTATTGATGGTGTCTGGGGTCAGGTCAGGTGGACGATCCAGATACAAAAACTGGCCGGAAAGTTTTTACCTATATCTACATCAAAAAGGGCTTGACATGTAAATCGTAGGGATTGTTTGGTCTTTATCTGGCGGCAGGTTTTAGTCGGCATAAATCAAACAGTACTGTCTAGGTCAGCCATATACCGTCCATATAGAGGTTATCTCAATTCTTGAGAATCTAAACTAATACCATGCACACGGTAACTGTACATATGTACAAGGTCATTAGCCATGAATGATTACCAAAGAGAATGGTAACAATTAAAGAAATACATCTATTCTTCGCGTCATCTTCCAGTCAACTTCGCAGTTTGCTCAACAGTCCAACACAGAACAATTTATAAGAAACCTAAAAGTTAAAATGTATTTCTTACAATAAGTATCTGAAAACAAGGGATAGTTTTCGCATTATGACAAAAAATACGCAGAAAAGCGTTCAGGACATATGAAATCATTCAATGAATTAAGTTCTAATAATCGTTCTGCAGTGTACAATATCGGAATCATACACAGATGACCAGCATTCTTTGGGGCACAAGTTCTGTGAAGCCAACCTTCTGTGTGGCCAACCTTCTGTGCGGCAAACCTTCTGTGTGTCAAACCTTCTGCGCGGCAAACCTTCTGTGTGGCAAACGTTCTGTTTCATATTAGTCCCAGATAGACCAATATTCTGTGGACAAACGCTACATGGAGCGAAGCTGCTGAGGGGCCAACGTTATGAGGGGCCAACGTTTAAGGGTAAACGCTCTGTGCATCAAAAACGCTCTGTGAGACAAACGTTCTGAGTGGCAAAAAACGTTCTGTGAGACAAACGTATATGGGGTAAACGTACTGTGAAGCCAAAAAGTTCAATGAGGCAAGTGTTTTGTGGGGAAAAATATCCTGTGGGGCATGGGTAAATATAGACTAGGGAAAACAAACTGCCCACCTGATGAGGGGGAAGAGTAAGAAAACTAAGGTGGGACAAATGTATTGCAAGGCCAATAAGCACACAATTCTGCAAAAGTTACAGAATTTTGCAAATCCTTTAAGGGCACATTAAAAAAAATCGGAACTATTAAATATACTTGATTATAATAAATTCAATCAATTTTATAGAGCTGAAAAGACGTATTTAGTTAGAATGACAGAAAATTTAAATATTTCCGCTGACTATCTCTGAACTTGTCGCCTTTCTGGCGGTGTCTTCAAAGTTTGCGATAAATCAGGTGGAAAATAAACAGTACAAAAGTCGAAAATGTTGACCGATCAATCGGCTGCGGTGACAATAGAAGGAAATTCTTGGCGTCAACACTAATCATACTAGATGATAACTCTAGATTAACGGTGATTGAAAAGGCGTCGATGACAAGTCGAACGACACGGAACCTGTCGGGCAGGGAGGGGAGGTGATGAATTCACTTTGACATGCCTTTAATCGCCTACGCCGTTCTATTCTATACAACAAGGCATTTGTTATCTGAAGAGGTCGAGAGATAAAGGTATTGAAGGCAAACTGTCGATTGTTCCTCTCAATAACGGACAACACCATGTATGTATACAAGTCTTTGAAGTGTGCACACATCACACAGGTTTGAAGGATTACTTTCAATCATCTCTCACACATCTCCACCTCCCAGATACTTGAAAACGTCAATTCACTCATTAATGTGCTAACATTCTTCCATTCTCGAATATTTCTATCGATAGAAAACACACGACATCGGCATTTTAAAAAGTAATTTGTGGCAAGGAAACAATTATAATTGGGCAACATAACCAATGTTTTAATGAAGTAACAGTCACCTTCATATCAAAAGCAATTAAAGACGTGTGAATATCTCGTGTGGTGATTAAACGTTCATTAATGTGACATAATAGCTTTAGGTAATTACTTTTTCCAGGTGTTATTCTCCTTAAACCATGTCGTAGGAAATCATATCTTTCTTCAAAATTTAATGTACATATGTCAATATATGAAAACCATTAACGACAAAAGGGTAGTGCACAATTAAGAAAGATATACAGATTGTGAGGTAGACTTTGGAGAAAGGACAATAGAACGAAATGTTGTCGGGTTTACCCACGGTTGCCAATCATTTGGGAATCAAAGTTTGTTGGTTAACAAACACAGACCTCATCAAACGGCTTAACGCCTTGAGATCAACTGTCTTGGGAACCACCAAAAGCCAGAGCTGCTGTCTCTTTTCTCTCGCCCGAGATACATACACAAACGCCTTGCGTGGAGACATTGGCAATGATTAGCTCTGGGGCAGGTTGCTTTGAGCCCTCATTCAAATCTATTCAGCAAATAGCTGTATCCTTTATTGGCTAAAATTATCGGTCGTCAAATGCCCCATTGTCATGTACGGGTCCTTTCTCAAATCTTATATCAACAAAAGAATATAATTTTTCGCGGCCTCCCGTCTGAACTTTGTTGTTTTCAAACACTTTACAACTCGTCAACTGTTGACTTTCTCAGGGAAGCTGTTGCTTCAAGCCAGCCACACTTTGGGAGAGTTTCATCAGCCAGAGTCCAGCGACTAGCCAGGAAAATCACCCTCTAAATCCAGATCGTTGCTGACTGTCTGCTCTCGAATGGGACAAAGGTCAGAGAAAGGTTTGTAGTTGGCTGAGCTGGATTGCACTTTGCCAGAATAAACAACTGAGAGTTGTTACAATACACAACCTCTGTGTTGACAATCACACAACACGGCCCTCACAAAGCCTGTCGTCCTTTGGCTTAGCCACTTGTCTCTAATTGGAAGGGTTGGTCTGCTAACCAGGTGTAATATCACTCTGGTCCACAGGTACAGATAAAATATTCTGTCATCTTCAAAGGTATACTATCGCTCTGGTCCACAGGTACTGACAAAATTTCCTGTCTTATCTACACGAGTATAATATCACCCTGGTCCATAGGTACTGACAAAATTTCCCGTCTTATCTATACGAGTATAATATCACTCTGGTCCACAGGTACTCACAAAATGTCCTGTCTTATCTACACGAGTATAATATCACCCTGGTCCACAGGTAATTCCCTGTCTTATTTTCATAGGTATAATATTGCCCTGGTCCACAGGTACTGACAAAATTTCCTGTCTTATCTACACGAGTATAATATCGCCCTGGTCCACAGGCACTCCCAAAATGTCCTGTCTTATTTACACGAGTATAATATCGCCCTGGTACACAGGTACTGACAAAATTTCCTGTCTTATCTATAGGAGCATAATGTCGCCCTGGGTCCACATATACTGACAAAATGTCCTGTCTTATCTACACGAGGGTAATATCACCCTGGTCCACAGGCACTGACAAAATTTCCTGTCTTATCTACACAAATCTAGTATCACCCTGGTCAACCCCATTCATAAAATATCTTACAGACATCGATACAAATTGTTTTGGAAAATATAATATTACAAGTCTCAATTGATTATTTCACTTATACGGCGGAGTTGGCAGGTTTAGCAGAGGGGGAAATCGATACAAATTGTTTTGGAAAATATAATATTACAAGTCTCTATTGATTATTTCACTTATACGGCGGAGTTGGCAGGTTAGTAGAGGGGGAAACCGGGCTCATTTCCGGGAGGAAAACCCTCGACCTTCGGCGAGTACCTGGCAATTCCTCACACACGGTGGTCGAGTGAAAAATCACAAGTCTCTATTTACATGTAAGTGGCATGAGCTGCCAAAATGTTGATATTTTGACGTAAAATCAGAATGTTGAAATTATCGGCCATTTTTCTCGGGACGTATAATCCAGAAGCTTTTTGTGCTTCTAGTCTCGCGAATGTACCCTAAAGTATTGTTTTGAACTAACTTTGGCTTAGAATGAATGAATGGTCGTCCCGGTTTATTTAAATTTTGTTTGCTTTTCGAACACTATTCCGGTTCGTATAGGCTACATACTGTATTGATTTCCCTCATTCCAACGCTAATCATGTAGTTTTTCGATGACCTTCAGAGCCTCTTACTGTCGTGACGATCAGAAATTATGAAAAAAGTGTGAATTTTGGCAGTTTATGCCACTTTAAGGGAAAATAAAGAGCAATACTGCCGTGGGTAACGTAACATCCACAACAAAAAATATAACTAACAATATTTTATCTACAATACAAACAATAACTAACATAACAAATAATATAATGTCTCCTTAAATCATATCAACCAAAGGAAAATATGAAAATCACATAAGGCACTCAATTTAAATTAAAATCTATTTTTCTGGTAATAAGTATCACATAAAAGATAAATAAAAAAATAAAATATTGGAAAGAATAGCTTTCTTCGTCAAAACTTTCCTCTGTGTTCTACTTCGTTATATGTTTCCCGGATTGAAATGATCGCAATAAAATTTAAAACGCTATAAAATCCAATACACTGTGAAACAAAACGACTGAAGACAAGGTCATTGGCCCGTGCAATTGTGTTGTAAGCATTGATTAATTTTAAATTAGGAATAATTTTGTCCACTAAATTTTAACTAAACTTAAAATTCCACTAAAGATTGTTCCAATATCCCTGAACTCCATAAAGCTTTTGAATTTTTAAAAATTGTATAAGATGGGTATTTTGTTCAAGACTATCTTCACAAAAAAACACACTAGAAATATGACACACACTTCTCTTCGTTGGAAAGGATACATATTTTAATACTTTCATCAACAATTTATTTATCACTATGAGCAAAATTCAATTTACTTTAGTATTTAATGTAAAATTTTGATTGAGAAACCAGGCATTTTTATGCGAACCATTTTTTTAGGTTTTCTCCGCGATTTAGATTAAGATAAAATTTATTGTAACCTCTGAAGCATTTACAAAGATTTTGTAAAATTGTAAAATAACTATTTAGAGCTATAATATTTTGGCCATACATATATATCTTCTCGCCCAAACCTTTACCTGAAGCGAGACAGCATATTCATATTGTATTTTCCTTTAATTCTACATGGAAAGGGTTACAATAATTTCGATGATAGAGGCTGTATGTGTCAACGTATTTGACCAGGCTTTGTGTTCATGTGATATATAAACCATTCCCTTTGATCTGAAAGCCATGTATACAATGTTAACGTATTCCATAACGTTTAACTACATGACCCATCTTTTAACAAAAAGCAAACAACCCGTTTCAAACACAGGGCGCATTTATACACATGGTGGTAGGGAATAATTGCTTTTTACACTTGACTAATGAGCCCATTTAAACACTTTCACTGGGCTAAGGCTTCACTATTCAGTAAACACCGTATACCACATACTCTATTGTGGAGCCACACAAAAGCCGAAAAGTGGACAAATAGCTAAAACGCTGAACGTATATATTTATCAATTTCCAAATATTTTCTTAAATTTTATTTGTGGCGACACTGACACAAAGTGACATGGTCTCTAATCTTTAAGAAGCCCCCCTGTGATTACCACTACAATAGTCCAGTTATTATAGACGGTTTTTGGGAGTAATGTCTCTTAACAGAACCATTGCATTGCCTTATCAATAGGATTTTATTCCTTATAATATATTAATATACACTATATAAATTGCAAAGGGGTAGAGCCGTTCTTTAAATAAAGGAATAAGCATACAGTTTAATGGGTTGGAACTTAAAAGAAAAAAGTTATAAGAACGATCTCATCCCTTTATCAATGAAAATTTCATTAGCAATCCATTTAGTCAGTACCACATCTCATGGTAATTTGGAATTTCGACACCAAAGAGGAGCTTCTGAAATAGGAATAATGGGAACTTGGAACCTAGATATAAACGTGACAAGCGCTGCCACTAATTCGCACCTTGTCATAAGCGGCAAAATGGTCATCGAAAAAATAAATGAATGGAGGGAGATATTTTAATCTGGTATTGCCTGTTCTAAGTGAAGTATCCTTCGAAATTTGTTTTTAATGTGACATGAGCTGCCAAACCTCGAACATTTTTCATAAATTCTGTTGCCGCGACAGTACGAGGCTTTGGAATTCATCGAAAAAAGTAAACGACTGACGTTGGAATGAGCAAAAAAACATAGTCTATGCGCTGTGCGAACCAAAATTCATTCATTCTAAGCCAAAGTTAATTCTGTTTTAACGGATAACTATAAACATTTTGACAGTTCATGCCACTTTAAACCCCAAAACTCATGATTTATTTTTCAATTAGCTAGTGTCGCTATTATAAAGCAATAAAATACACCAAATGCTAAAAAAGAGATGTTAGTTAAAAGTTAATGTAATTTTCACCATTAATATCACGCCATGGTATATACAGACAACAGATTTAAATATATACATTTAAATATATTTAGACCAACGATATGTGTTTTTCATACACTTTCACTCCAAATAGTTCGTAGAAAATATTAGTAGTTTATTTGACTTCAAATTAGAAGTCCGCGTGAATGAAAATTATTTATTTGGGTTAAAAATGTTGTTTTACCTCATAGATTTGAAGTTATGCTTTGCTTGAAATATTTATATATTAGCTTGATTGTATAGTAAGTTTAAAATACCGGTATAAGAATGATAAAAAAAATTGTACAGAGGGATTTTACAAAAGTAAAACATACTCCCCCGCCCTACCACACAACACATGGTTGATTGTTTGGTGTTTTACGCCGCGCTCAAGATTATTTCACTTATATGGCGGCGTTGTCAGTTTTATTGTGGGAGGAAGCCGGGCTCTGTGCCCGGAGGAAACCAACGACCTTCCGCTGGTAACTGGCAATCATCCCACATAGGTCGTTCGAGTGAAAACCCAGTCAGAGAATTTTCCAATTTTTGGGCTGAGTGGGCACAACACATGGATGTGACCGCATGTAATAATTTGTTGATGTAAAAATTCTTCAGATAGTTTTGACAGTTTGCTGTAGACCAGTACATCAACGGCTATTTGATCCCCCAAAAGACCACCTTCAATTTACACCATTCTTCAAGTGATAACGACAGTTTAATTGATAAGAGGAGTCGATAAAATATGTAGATGGCCCGATTCTATTGAATAATTCATTGGGAATGATTTGCAGACATAAGTACCGAGGATGATCAGCATGTAGCTCCAGGGCAAATACAATGTACTGGGTTTGTTTGATAGAAGTGTAGATAGACGAAGAGAACAAACTTATCGACCGATTTCGGTCTCCCCTCGATCAGCTACCAGGGCGGTTAAATAACCCTGTCTACAAATCATCACATGGTGAAAAAAATCCTGGGAAATGATTTGCCTCGTGGTAGGTAACATGGGCTGGTAATATATCAACGTGTGGCATGATTGATATCGCTGCATTAATACAGGAGATTTAGCTCTAGTGAATATATTTCCGGAAACTATTTCAAGGGAGTTTTTTACAAATAGTTTAAAACGATCTACAGATTGTACAAATGATACATTCAATCGTCGTTTACAAGTTGCTGGACAGTTTCTTTGAATAACCTTATTAAGTTGGTTGGTGGTTCTCTGGGGAGCACTTATAATGTGTTTGGTTATTTTTATGGAAAGCTGATCGCTTGTTTTTGTAGGTTGTTTGACCATTTCGTTTGATGGGTTGCTGTTTTACGCAGCATTCAAGAATAGTTCCCTTAAACGGCCGCGTTACCAGGTTTTATTGTGGGTGAGAAGATCTAATTTTTTTTTGTGAGAGGGGGGGGGGGGGGGGACCCCGACCTCAGGCGCCTGTGTCAGCCTTCTATTTCAGGTACACTTAAAATTACAGGTGGAAAAATGAAAACAGATAAACAATTAGCCTTGTCTTCGTTAGATTTGATGCTTTGATGCTCAAAAGTTGTGGAAATCATCCATTGCAGGGTTGTAGGTTAAAGGGGATAAAACTTGGAATCGCTGTCGTTAAAGGGGCATGTGCTGCCGAAATTCCCACTTTTTTCATACTTTCTGATCGTCACGACAGTAAGAGGCTTTGAAGGCCATCGAAAAACTAAATGATTGGCGTTGGAATGAGGAAAATCCATACTGTAGGTGCCCTGTACGAACCGAAAACGTGTTCGAAAAGTAGCAAAATTTAAATAACCGGGACGACCATTCATTCATTCTAAGCCAAAGTTAGTTTAAAACAATACTTTATCGTACATTTTCGAGACTAGAAGCACTAAAAAGCTTCTGAATTATACGTTTTGAGAAAAATAACCGATAATTTCAACATTCTGTGTTTACGTCAAAATATCAACATTTTGGCAGCTCATGCCCCTTTAAAGAATCGCAGCCAAAAGCGTCAAGGGACATCGATATAAATTACCAGTAGATCAAAAAAGTATGCCAACACAATTATAACGAGACACTTCTCCTCTCAACTTGATTAACTGACTGAAAGGCACAAGACGTCCACTATATGACAAAACTTCTACCATTGGTTCGTTAGTTTGGATCAATTCAGGAAGTATCCGAGGAATCGAAGCATGTGTTTGCTTGGGCTCGTTCTACTCAGCTAGAGTAACTTTCCACCAGTCGCAAATGTGCGTTATTTTTAAGGAGCTCGGTAGCAAGTTAGGAGGCATAATTCCAGGCAATAAGTCTATGGTTACCTTGATGCTTAGAAGAACGGGTCCCAGTACGAAAAGAATTCCAAAGCGACTTAGACCGCGTTTTACCCCCTCAATGTAAGTGAAATTTAGTTTAAATGTGGCGTAAAACACTACACAACCAATTAACCAAAATGATATTTAGGATATTGCTTTCTCATCTAGGCGATTAAAGCCCACACGTGGACCATGTATATAGTAAAAGATATATACTATTTTGGAAGAGTATTACAAAGCACATTTGGGACCATGTATTTGTTAAGGGTTAATTGATTAGAATTTTCAGGGTATTGACAAAATGATTGGGCAGAATTCTCATCTAGGTGATTAAAGCCCACACGTGGACCATGTATATAGTGAAAGATACATACTATTTGGAAGAGTATTACAAAGCACATTTGGGACCATGTATTTGTTACGGGTTAATTGATTAGAGTTTTCAGGGTATTGACAAAATGATTGGGCCGAATAACAAGAGTATAAAATAACATATCAAAATGATTTGTATCGATTGATACCCTATTGTATAAGAACTGCACCCGTAAACCAACCCCTACTTGTTGACTCGCTTAGCATGAATGAATTCTATATCAAGACAAACCAGGGCGATGATTTGACCTTTGAAAGGTCAAACGCATTCCAACTAACCAATGGTTTTGTTGAAAGGATATTTCTGGCTGTGTATTTATTAATTAACATGTAGCAAGTAAGCCAACAAAATGTCCTTGGGACTGACACAGAAACTTTTGGAATGGAAAAAGAATAAAAAGGTAATATAACCGGATGTCCTGTGAAGCCTGAAGTATCTAAAATCGACAGGCTTTTGTCTGATACAAAAGAACGTTGAGATTGAGTTACCAAAACTGATCGGTAAAAACTGGCCGATTTCCAAGGGAATTCATAGGTATCGACACTTTTAAATTAATCAGGTCGAATAAGACTAAGGGACGTTCTACTAACTCAAGGTGTTTACTGGCCAACCGTGCAAGAAAGTCCTTGGTAAAGCCTTCTTGAGTTACCAGAGGTTGGATCCGCTTTTATCTACAACTCGTCACAGTATAACAATCAAATAGCACGCCAAGCACTGGGCACCGTATACCAACTTGGAAAATATATGTAGTTCGAAGCAATGCCAATTAAATCATGCTGCCTACAAAAAAGTGTATACAATTTTTTTTCAAATTACATGGCTAATGGTTGCAGAGGCGCAAGGTGGCGGCCTGTATTGGGGAATTATTTTATGATTTAGGGTGCATTTATATTTGTCAAGAAATAAGAGAAACATATTACTAAAATCTAGCTGGAAAAGCCATAAAAATATACAGCTGTTAAATCATTCTTCACTTATTCTTTACAAACTCTAAAAATAAATGAATAAAATTAGTAGGCATATATGTAGTTGCATAGTCAATTCTTGGTTCCAACGGCGTGTTCAGGTAGTTCGTCCGACCGGAATTTCAACAGCGAATCTAGTGGAATGCTTCGGTAAGTTCAGAAAGACTGGTTCAATTTCGGCAAGACTGCTCTAGCGACAGAAAACGAAGTGCCCAATTTAGGTATTTAAAGAAGAGGATTAGTCTATGCAATGTATGTACCCATTTTTCAGTTGTTTTAAATGATCCAGTAACGTGGGGCACCGCTTTAAGATATGTCACTTTGTTTGCATAGAGGCAGTAAAATGTTTGCCATACTGTACTAATATTCAACCTAGTTAGAGACTAACTGACTTTACTGATGGAAATAAGAAGAAACTACCTAGCACCGGCTATAAACCCCAAACTCGGACTTCACCTGAAAAAAATTCACAGACTTGATAGTCGGCCCACTTTGTCCTTTGGTCCGAAACACCAGCTGAAAGGTTAAAACGAGTGTTTGAAATGATTTGATACCAAGAGTTTAAGAAGCTGATAGTGCACCCACAAGGGCACACTGTTTGCATATTGAATATTAAAGACATGTTTTAACCCATTAATACAAAAAAACAGAATTTCGGCTGGAAGAACATTTTTTGCTTGCATAAAAAAGACTGGGGCTTGGTGACTGAGGCCATACTGCCAGAATTATTGAAAACCCAATTCAATGTCGGCCTTCGACACATCGCCTATTTATATACTACCTGTGCATTTTACGTGTATTTTAGAGTTCATAAATATATAAACTACCAATATCTGAAAAATAGTTTTAAAGTCATGGAGCTGCAAGTAGACGGACATCTGTAGTCAACAAATATACTCGCAAAAGTGTCTACACTAAATGTAGGCATACCGTATTGGGCAACAGCAATTTCATTTTATAAAAGAAAAAAAGGTGTTTGGCGACTCAATTGGTCCGAGTGTCAACCACAGACCGATTAACAGCCATTTCCTCAACTTATTGAATGTCAACAGGTTGGGTGACTGTTTTGGTCCCCACAAATATCGAGACCTCAATTTAATTTTGTTATAAGACACATGGTCTACCACAAAGTTATAATTCTATCTGATAAAAAACATTAAAATCCATGCATTAGTTTTAAAGATATGATGCGGACAAGAATTCGGGACGGACAGTCGGGCTTTAAGAGTGAGCAGAGAAAGACTGATCAAACAACTAGATCAATTTCATTTGTTATTTTATGTAACATCCAATAAAAG
Organism: Lepidochitona cinerea; assembly: GCA_963971465.1. Taxonomy (NCBI): domain Eukaryota; kingdom Metazoa; phylum Mollusca; class Polyplacophora; order Chitonida; family Tonicellidae; genus Lepidochitona; species Lepidochitona cinerea. The sequence continues at coordinate 44,597,301 of OZ020552.1, forward strand.
TGAGAGTATCCACAAACGTGTTGGATAAAGATGTCAAATTCGTTCTCTTTCTCCAGGTAATTTGTTGGTAAAAACGACAAGTGTGTTTAGCTATCCGGACCATTTAAAACAACGAATCACCAACAGAACATTTTTAAAGCAATATTTATTAAAACCAGAAAGTTGATAAAGTTTACTTGAAATTATTCGCTGTCTATTATCAGCATTCTTTGTCATCGGATATCAAAGTGACATGAGACGCCAAAAATGTTTTTTTTTTTTTTTTTCTTCTTTCAAATACAATTTTGAAATTGTCGAATATTCTTTAAGATAAACTATATTATTAGTAATTAATCAGTGCCAATGTACTTAAAGCCGCAATTAGGAGTAAAAGATGATTGAATTTTCGTCCTGGACAACTTAAGTTTGTTTACTTCAGGAAACCGTCTTCCAGTCTTACACCTCCGTCTCGATCAATACATTTGATTCAACATTATTATTCAACATGTATTTTTCGATGCAGGCCTATTTCTGATCTTCGCCATCGCAATTCATGTGAACAGAGCAAGTTTTGGCAGCTTCAGCGTTAATAATTTGAAATGCTTACAATCTATAACAGCTGATTTGTGAAATTGTGAGTGTTGTATGTAAATCGAAGGCCGTATTACAGACAGAGCATGTACTAAACAATCCAACGGAGGGGAAGTAACCATGTAAGAATATCCTATAACAGATAGTTAATTAGAGTGGCTTCCCCTGACCAGACAATACTATTGTAAAACGTTAACTATATGTGGAATATATGTAGAATGCATGCACAAATTTAATATTTACGGGGGTAGCGTTTTTTAACAGAAAAAAAAAATACATTTGTACAACCAGTGGGCCTAGCTGAGCCAGAGAATCGCACATACGTGGGCGCCTTTGTAAAGCTTTTTTCCGATAGGCACCTATAAAACATCACTAATCAAAACCCAAAACCAAATTTAATTTTGGGGATTATAAGACAAAGATGAGAATATTTATGTCTTTTCAGCATGTGTTCTAAAATGCAGCCATTATTTTAGCCCAGTGTAGGAAATGGATAAAACATAAGTCTACTTTCATATCAAGATTAAATCTTGGACAGCGAAATGAAAACATCTACTCGGCTACCCAAGCATTTTAGGTCTGTGCCGTGTACAACATCTCTCTGTCTTGTACAGCATCTCTTTCTAATCACATTGTATCTTTTGACTTTAATTTCAAGTCTAATTGACGAGGCTTCGTTCCACATAGGCCTACATCGGTTTATAAAATACTTAGAACATTTCTAAGAAATGCTGAATTTATAATTGTGTGAGCCTAAACAATTGATTGTTTTGCGCCGCACTCAACATTACCAGGCTTATTGGGATAGGAAACTGGGCTCATTGGCCGGAGGAAACCCCTGACCTTCGGCGAAGATAAAGACAAAGATAATAGGGCGCAAAATTTGTGGTTGCCCAGGGTGTTCAAAGATCACTCTATGCCTGCCACTGTACTGATGAGTAAAACAGGTCATCCCCTTAGAGCTGTGGAGCCTGTTTCACTAAGCAGCGTAGCATAAATTTTCGCGTAACTGCCATAGCAACCCATACTGTAGAGATGGCTTAGTATGAAAGTTACGCAAAAAGTACATCTACGCCGCTTTGTGAAACAGGCCCCGGGAGAGTCCAAAAACGGTCAGGATAGGGTTTTGATGGTTATTCTTAAAAATAGAACTAATCAGAAAACTTTTAGATGCATACAGGTACAATAGTGTGGGAGGAAACACCCAGCCTGACAATCATAACCACAGTGTGATAAAGAGAGAAACCAGATTCTGGTTTGGTCTTAACACTACAACAGATTTTCTGGTCATTATTGATTGACTGATTGATGTTTTATGTCACACTCAATATCATTTCCCTTATATGGCGGCTGTGCCAGGTTTTATGAGGGAGGGAAACCAGCAATTTCAGCAGAGGAAACCCTTGACGAGTGCCTGTATACTTGATAGTTGCAGCATAAATTGATGGGAAAGGTAACCTTAGATATTTTTGCTATTTTTGACTGGATTCAACACTATTAACCAGGAGATGGTAAGATGTTTGCTCTATACACCCACACCAACCTTTCGGAGTTGTAAAAACATTAAAAACACACAATCCTTTTAAGGGGCAGATTCAATTTACCATAGATTAAATCATTTTACAAACCCTTCAAATGAGATGTATCACAAGCTCTCATCAAGCTGTGGTTGGAGGGTGGGGGGGGGGGGGGGGGAGGAGGGGGGGGGGGGTCGGAGATTATAGATAACAATTTTTATTTTTATTTTTTAGGGTGCTGGACAGGGGTTGAGTTGATTTTCCACTTGATTGTGGTGAAGATTCCCAATGATTAGCAGAATGTCAAGGTTTCCAATGGGACCATAGCTTGTTTTTTGTACAACATTAAACCTGGCAAAAATGCCATACAAGTGAATTAAGTGTGACATAGTATATCATTCAATCAATCCTTCAGTACATACACCTTCAATGGGATGCTACTATTATGTAAGGCTGAACTGTTGACATCTATTTTTATTGTCTTCAGAACTTCCTCGATCTCTATTGTGACGCATTGTCTGTTCACCTATTGTTTGTTCACCGGCTCACCCCAATGGCTGTTTACAGTTAACCCTTTGTACATGTAGTGTTTTCAAGATTTCATTCTGAGGATTTATAGTTTGTGATCACCGGATTTTAACTACTTTGTGAAGTTATCGAATTTCTAAATCAGAGCTGTCACTTCTTAGATTGTGCAAGTGTTTTCTTTCCAATGTTTGTATAATACATGTATTTGCCTGTTTTTTTTTTAATATAAATAAAAAATTTGTTCATAAAATCTGCTGGTTTGTCGTTCCTTTTATTATTATTTTGTCTCGTAACACAACTAACAAGTTTCTGTGAGGGATGTCGGGTCACACGTTTATCATTGGTGTTTTACTTTTGAGATCAGGATTATCTCCCTTAGATAGCTGTGTTACCAGTATCAGGGTTATTTCTGTTGGGAATTTTTCACACAAAAGGGAAAAGGATAAGGAAAAACGACCCTGAATAAATTTCTGCCACAGCCTTGAAGCCAAAGCTTGTACATTTGTAAAATTCCCAGCACCAAGTAAAAATGAAATAGCCTCTCACCAATATCTTCCCCTAAATCAGAAACGCCGCCTGGCAATTTCCACATAGGACGCTGAAAAACAAAGATCTGTCTTACAGTTTGTTCCAGAAAATAATTTAATAATATTAAGTTAAGTTATAAAACAAATAACATCAATAGTCAATCTATGCTTTTTTGGCATAGACAATCCTAGAACCTTCAACTAATAAAACATGTTTATTGTATTAGAGCACTGAAAAGCATCAGAAAATTTCATCGTCTATTGCATAATAGTAAACACTAGCTCCTTCGCTGGAAATTGGACTAGACTGCCACCAAATAAATTCAGACTTGAGAACTGTGAGGGCCTGAGGGGTGGTTGGTTTAAAAAGTTTGTCAACCCAATATACCCAGTCTACCAAAATAATTGATAAGAATAACATGATGGCTAAACTCATATAAGTTGTTTGAGTACATTGTCTAGAGATAACACACTCATGGAATTAAACATCTAAAAATAATCTTTAGTCCTCAAAAATATGTACATGTACGCCTATATGTATTGTTATTTTAAGCAAAACAACAACAACTTACATTGACATTTTTATCCTGGATAACTAAAACTTCCTTGGTATCTTCACGGATGACAGCCCCTTTAACAGAAAATGATTCCGGTATTTATTTCAATTTTGGTTAAGAAGTAAAAAAAAAAGTTTCCAGAACATGCATAGTTACTGTTAGGTTTACCCATTTTTCGATTGATTGTTTGGTGTTTTACGCCGCGCTCAAGATTATTTCACTCATATGGCGGCGTTGCCAGTTTTATGGTGGGAGGAAACCGGGCTCTATGCCAGGAGGAAACCCACAACCTTCCGCTGGTAACTGGCAACCATCCCACAGACATTGGAAAGAGGAAAACATGTACAGTATTCCTAAAACGTTTCTACGTTTTACTTTATATGCCCAAAATTTCAAAACTCTGTTTAGGCAACTTTTGAATACTCATTTTAGGCTTAAAATTAACTCCACAAAAGCAATGAAATAGAGACAAATATTGCTATTAACAGATGTTATATTTCAAAAGAAAGTTCCTTACCAGCAACACCAACTTGATGTGTAGCAAATCTAGGTAACATATCTTCAGATGAAGCAATAAGCCAAAGCTTTAACATGGAGAAATCATTCTCCGCATGATGGAATATAAAACCGTGTTTGTGTGCAATTGGAATAAGTCTGCTGTGATTTATGGGAACTCGTAACCAAACTGCAGTGTGACTGTTCTCTCGCCATACTTTCAAACTGTCTGAAATAAATTAAGAATACATTCTAAAAGTGAATTGACAATGAGCATTAAAAACTGATGGAAATCCATGAAAATTAACATGGTTTTGTCACCTTGAGAATTATTGTTCATGTCGACAAGTTCCGGCTTTATTCAGACATACAATAGGCACGGTACTAGCTTACTGGTATCTTCCAAAATGTCTTCAGTTTAAGAACTCAAGCAATATAAATACTTCAGATAAAGTTAAATGGAAATAATACTAATAGACTAACGTTATGTTTCAAGATCAAGGTACATGTACCCTAAATACCTAACATGGCATATGGGGCCTATTTCACAAAGCGGTGTGGCATAACTTTTTCACGTAACTGTCATGGCAACCCAAACTGTAGAGATGCGTTGCTTACAAAGTAGTTAAGCAAAAAAAATCTACGCTGTTTTGTAAAACAGGCTTCTGGAACTGTATACTGCACTGATAAAACTTTTGTTACCAACCTTCCAGGGATCTCTTGAATACATTTTCCTCAATACTTAAAGGAAGTTGCTGCAGGTCTACATTCACTCCATGATATCTGTCTACCTCAGCAACCAAAGAAATAGCAGATTCATTCAATCTGGAGTATAACTTTCTGGAGAGCTCATACGGACTTAATCGCCTCACAGGCTTCAGATGAAACGCTATTGCCTTGTGTATTGAGGAATTCATGTCTGGACAGACTATGCTCGTCAACTCTTCTTCAATTTCTGCATAGCTATCTAACCTCAATCACATAAGATAAGCCAGTTTTCTATTTCCTGCACTGTAAGTGTTAACTGTAAAAACAGTAAAAAAAAAAAAAAAATACATGTAATACTTGCATTGTCATTCAACATCATGCTTTGTGTAATTGGGATGTCTACATTATGTTGAGTGCTTTGTTCAATTTAATAAACTTGACTGTTGTTTATTGTTGCACATAAATTCATCATACAGGGTAAAAATTGTAAGTCAATCAGCTAAGAGTCTTTTTTATTTTGACAGATAATATATAGATGGAAGCCAACAACCCATAATCAACTTGAAATGGTGCTACTAGATAACTGTGAAAAATAAGGATTCTGAAAGGGTTGATTAACTACTGTTACAATTTATAATAGGGTGGCACTGGCCCTACCAACCGACTGTATCTGCATGTTACTTGCATTGATAAATAACACTGCATTGGACAATAACCCAAATTGGAAGCATGTCGCTGGTCCCCCGTCTCATTGGTCCCCCGTCTCAATGGTCCCCCGTCTCAATAGTCCCCCTGTCGCATTGGTACCCCGTCTCATTGGTCCCCCGTCTCAATAGTCCCCAGTCTCATTGGACACCGGTCTCATTGAGACGGGGGACCAATGAGACGGGGGACCATTGAGAAACCAATGAGATGGGGGATCAATGAGACGGGGGACCATTGAGAAACCAATGAGACAGGGGACCAATGAGACGGGGGACCATTGAGAAACCAATGAGACGGGGATCAATGAGACGGGTGACCGTTGAGAAACCAATGAGACATGGGACGGGGGACCAATGAGACGGGGGACTATTGAGAGACCAATGATTATGAGATGGGGGACTATTGAGACGGGGGATCAATGAGACGGGGGACTAATGAGACGGGGGACTAATGAGACGGGGGACTATTGAGCGCACCCCACCCAAATTATAGTATCACTAGTCTATCAGCACAACAAATTACATGTACAATCTTGAAGTTGGTAGGTAAATTCTACAAGTACTGTATCCTGTACCAGGCTTTATACAGACCTTTTTTTACGAACAGGTATCTGATATGATGCCCATCGTGCATAGGACTATGGTAATAGTAGGCCTATATATTTATGAACACTAAAACACACGGGCACAGGGAAAATCTTCTTACCCCAAATAAAAAATGCACGCAACAATTATGCCCCTATCTCATGATTTCACTCGCTTTGCCTACATCGGGTTATTACTTACTACCATACCAGAGTAATTAATAATATTATTATTAATCAATTTATCATGACCAGGATAAAATAAACAAACTTAGTTAGTTTGACTAGAGACGCATGCATGTGAGTGACTGGTCATATAGGCTATCAATTATCATTATCAGCTATCATGAGATATTATTCCAAACTCAGGTATCTTGAAATAAGCTTGCTTAGATTTTTAAGTTAGAAATAGTACAGCTGTATGAACATACACAAAAAAGCATTGAAAAGACAGTGACAGCAGCTGTCAAAGTAGTCGCGACATCTGGGGTCCCTATGACCTTTTCTCCTAGATTCCTTTCACTTTGGTAGATCCTATTCGTACGTATTTTAAAAGAAATTGTATGCTTAAGTAAAAACAATTAGTCGATTTACTTAAACAGCTAACAAACCCTGAGCGAACGTGGCTAAAAGCAGTCATTAGAAACTTTAAACAAACTTTTGGAAGTGGAATTGTGTCCCTTTGATTTCTAAATCTCTTCAATTGGGAGATACTAAAGGTACCACTTGTAGCGCCCTCTATCGGCGTAATTAACTTCCGCTGTCTTGTCAAAGAAATGTTTACTTTATGTTTCGGTAAATAATCCGTCAAATATACACTACCAAAATGGATAGAAGAGGTAGTCAAGATGTTATTGATGGGAACGCTCATAATCGTTCTGCAGCAAGCAGCGAGTCCATCGCATCCGCCTCAGAGCAGTCAATCTCTGTCCCCAGTAGGGCCGAATCGACGGGGAGTTCACCCTCAAAATCGCTATGTTCTTCAACGTCGTCCTCATCAGAAAATGTACCCGCCCAGGAAATGAAAGTAAGTACAATGGCCAGAAATACTGGTGCCACATACCTTGCCAAATGGTCTATAGGGGCTTATTTATTTAATATTCAACTGTATGCTGTTGTATAGAATGTTGCTTGCGATTCGTTTGTCCGGGTTTCTGACGGCCGTATTTTGCAATCAAAAGCTTTGTAAATGTAATAAAAAACGGAGTAGGCTTATTTAATTGTGTGTGGTCTAATTTAAATTGCATATATTAATATGATGTAGGTAAAGCCTAGATGCTAACGCGATAAATGAAAATATGCAAATACGCCAAATGTTTGAGGATTCCTCCACGCACCCCCCCTCCCCCCACCACTTAAGCCGGTAACGGCGCCGTATAAGCAATAAATTATTAAATATATCGAGTGCGGCGTAATAGATCAATTAATCAAGCAGCTTAAAATAATAATAAAAACGCTTGTGTCGTGAAATTACTGAAAGATTAATTATTTTGTTCTAGCCGCATGTCACGTCATCTTGACGTTTTTGCCCCAGCTGTGAGTCATTTTCAAGTGACGTCTACAAGTGTTTCGCCATTGCTTTGCGTTCATGTCTGACGTCACTTCAGAAACCACTATCGGCGGATAGCTTTGTAAAGTCAGAAAAGTCCGAACCTGAACTTAAAATTCTCTTTTTTGAATTTCCACTCAAAGTATTGGCAGTTTATGATTCAGATTTAATGTTTTTATTTGTTTATCTAACTTTTGATTAGTAAGTATTCCGCGTCACAACACTATAGCAAATTCTCATAACTATACGAGTCTCACGGCATGCACCATTGTAATGGCAGCCTCCATAAAAAAACGGAAATCAGAGCGCGACATTTTTTTTCGATCCTAGGGTAGACTACTCAAAATCTTATTCTGTTGATTTTATACCTGCGTTAGTCTAAGAAGAATGCGAACGCCGAAACGGCTATCATCGCGTTCATGAGTAATTAAGCTACCTACTAACCCTAGTTACGGCGTTTAATTGAAATAGGTAGTTGAAATTCGGCTTTCAAATTTTAGCCAAGTCTAAACTATCCCTTAATCTCACCTGCCTTTTAGATATTACCTCCTAATTTCGTTGTTAATCTGCTAAATTCCTCTTTGTAAAAGAGCCACACATGTGTCTCATCCTGTTTTACTTACTTACCAGTCAGGAAGAGCCACACATTAGGCCGACATTATATTGTTGGGCTCGATCAACAGACTTTTCAAAACCCTGCAATCATGTGATGCGGAAATTCCGTTAAAATAAAGTGTGTCACTGTGAGTTAGGGTAGTGTGCATAAAGGTCAGGGGAAGCCTTATTAAAAAAGCCACAGGACTTTCTCAACAAACTGCAGATCATGAGATATATTGTAGTTGTACGGGGAGACTTTGAAATCTGTCACACAGGATTTTGCTGTTTAACAACGAAAACCGAAGAAATCAACGGGTACAATGAAAAGAGGAATGTTTCAAATGTATTTTAGGAAGATTGTGGCGCACATCATTCAGCAGAATGGAGCCGCCAAAAAAAAAATCAAATTATGTATGTATGTATGTTAGGAAGATATTGCTAAAAGATAGGTGAGGTTAAAGGAGGAGAAAACAAAAAAACAACATGAAATTGTAACGAACAATCACCCTTAGAGTATCAATTTTTAAGCTGTAAATCTTACCTACGTTTTATGGTGATGCAGAAAATTGCACATGTTTAAATTGGGTCACAAAAACGATGGGGACCGCCATTTGTAAAGCGAGAAATTGACCGGAAACAGATGTGCCTAGCAATTAACCTAGGCTTAAATGGCAGACTAAGAAAGTTGACCAATTTCACTCGCACGTGCGCTTTGAATTGCTGGGTATGCGTCTACTGATTGGCCGAAGGAGACACACCCCTAAGCACTGTTGTGATGATGGCGGCCAAGTAAGCAAGTCGGTCTCAGTCGAAATCCAACGGTTTTATATAACTTCACTTTAGGACTGTGCGGTGGGGAAAAATCGTAAAAATATGTCTATGGTACCATTGGAAAGGGAAATTCGCCGTCCGTTTAGTGTATATGCCAGTTTTATTTGTTTTCTCCTCCTTTAATGAATAGTTTAGACTTAGCGAAAATCGGAAAGCTGAATCACAGCGATCTATTTCAATTTAAAGCTGTAACTAGAGTGCGGCTAGCTACATGTACCTACACGTACCAGTGTCTGATATGGATGAGGGTCCTTCAGTAAGTTTTATTCGTCCCCTGAATTCACTTTTGCCTCCAACAGTCTCACACTTTCCCACCATTGATGATGTAACACTGTTTTGCTGGGGTTTTTTTTTTCAGTTTTAAATTCACTTTATAAATAGGAAGCTAAATTATTCATGACGGTCTTTCTGACACTATTTGAGTAAGTTATATCCTTTATTCACTGTCTAAATTCGATTACAAGCTGCCCTCTTCGAGGCGGGCTGTCTTTTGTGGCTTTTTTATTGCAATGAGCGTTGACTCCAAAATACCGTCATCATTTTGGAGTCGTTAACCCAGACTAATGGCTAGTACTATCAGTGCTGTGCCTTTATGTTTTGTATGTTGTAAACATAGCATTAGCAGGCTTCATCCATAGGTTTTAATATTTGCAGGGGCTATCAGTATAGATTGAAGATGTCATAAGCTGACCAGTGGTTTTCGCAAAATTTGCTGCTTGATGATGCACAGGCAAATTATGTCTTATTATAAAAGGAGACACTGCGCAAGTTTGTTGTGATTCTCCATTGACCTTCAGATTAGTAGAAAAATAAGAAGTGATTGATCTCTAATGAAAGACTGTATGTCGACTTTCCACCAAAAATATACATTTAAAGAGTTATTCAGGGAATTCCCTGTTGCTTTGTATTCTGTCTGACAGTATATAAACAGCCAAAAATGCACCACACTGACTTATCTGAGGTCCATTTTTAGACAGTAAACAAAGCAGAGCAAAGGATTCCCCAATTAAAACTTGTTATTCAGCGGGCAGTGGGAGCTAGGAAAGGTACCATTGGCCATATGGAAACTTCATCCATATAAAAACAGTTGAATAGCACACATTTTAACAACCTTTGCTGCGTGCTAAACCCTTTAATAGATCTGTAGATATTTTAAAGATGTTTTTTTTTGTTTCCAGGTTCTGGGTGAAACTTCCAAGTTTGGATTTTCCGATGACCCCCCACTACTTCAAGGAGAGAAAACACAAGGAGTTGGTGAGAATTTTTGTTTATCTTCAGTTTAAAACCTTTAATCTGTTTACGCACAATGTTTTTTGTCAGGTGTAAACATTTTTCACCAGCAAACACTTAATTCTAGTTGCTCTAACAAAGCTAAGGGTTTCTACATGCTATGATTGTTGCAGCCAAAGATGTTGTTTATCTGTGTCCATATTTGGGAGCCATTCGGGGAACACTGACAGTCACAAATTACAAGCTTTACTTTAAAAGCTCTGAAAGGGTAAGTCAAGAATCAGTATAATACAATGTATATCTCGTTTTTTAGGTTGAACAATATATTTTCAATTAAGGAATTCTTCTCTATCAATTATTAAGCAAGTTCACACTTTTTACTTTTTCATGTTTTAGGATTCACGTTTCATTTTGGATGTTCCTTTGGGTGTCATCAGTCGAGTGGAGAAAATAGGTGGTTCTACTAGCAGGGGAGAGAACTCTTATGGTATCGATATATTTTGTAAGGTATGTTTAGTTGAAGAATGTTTTTTTCACATGAGCCCGAACAAGAGTTTAAACAGGAAAAATTGTGATCAGTCATCTACACCAAAATCCCTACACCTGTGTTGTTAGATACATTGTATCTGCTATATTAACTTTAGGATATAAAGTAACTGTTCCTTTATGTCTCCAGAAAACAACATTAAATTTTCCTCACTCTCTTGAATGTCTTTCATGCTATATTTGCCCTTGTTTTATTAAGAAGAAAAATCGAGTACTTCCCAATCTTAAGAAAAATACATGTGACTTTGATTGAAATTAATCATACATGTTTTATGTGAACACAGGATATAAGAAATTTACGATTTGCCCATAAACAAGAGAATCACTCCAGGAGACAAGTGTTTGAAAGAATACAACAATGCGCTTTTCCCATCACTAATAAAATGGTAAGAACGTTTTATAATTCAAATAATTTCCATCAGCCAAAGTGGGTTACGGTAAGAATTCCGCTAATTCAAGGACGAGCAATGTGAAGATAACAAATTATTAAACTGCTTTCTGCCATGTTTGGTCTAAAACAACAACAACAGCGATTGCTCGATAAGATTATCGGTCGCTCCATGCAGGAGGTAAGACACCCAACGAAAAGTCTCACACTTTTAGAGTGCTTTTCGTAATGTTTTGAGTACTTGAATTAGCGGAATTCTTACCGTACGTTTACCACAAATTGTTGTAACTGTTGTAAATATGCAATATGCCCTTTACCCACAGCAAGGGTAGGAAAGCAGAATGTATACAGAGGAAACCCTGACCTTGTCCTGGTACAAAGCAGGCATTCTACATATGGGTTAATAATGAATATCGCCAGTGAAAGCCCATAAAGTCACAATTCTTTCATTCTCCCCCTTGGTGCACCTATCTCTTTAAATGATCCATACAGCCTCAAAACCAAATCATTTCTATCTGTTGATAATAATTCACTCTGTATTGAAGCTTTGAGCAAAACTTAGTGGTAGGCGGTGGATCAAAATGGCTGACAGCATATCTCAATATCATTTATGCCTGAAAGTTTCTGTCATCTCGTTCTACTCACAAGTGCTGGCCCTTTGCTCTCAACGGGCTTCTCATTTATGATGTTTTCTGTCCTTTCCAACTTATGTATTGTTTGGTTTTATTGTTTTATATATGGATTGATAAAGATTATAGGGAACTTTTCTATTTGTTTTCAGCCTCTGTTTGCTTTTGAGTTTGCTGAGGATTATGGTGAAGATGGATGGACAGTTTATGATGCTGTGGCAGAATTTAAAAGACAGGTCTGAAAACAAATGCTTTACACTTTTTCTTATCAAATATCATAAATTACTAAATAGGCACTGTTTTTTCCCTTTAGATAGAATTACGAAAATGATGCCAATTTATCCTTTATGAAGAGTCGAATTAGATTTTTTAGGATTCCAATCTTAGTATTGTATGTTAAGATAATATACTTCATTTTAAAAACCACATCCACCTGGGTCCAATGTCTATTTTCATTTTTTTTGTTGTCTTTCACAGAGAGTGCCCAATGAGAGTTGGCGACTGTCTCGTATCAATGAAAACTTTGAGTTTGCTGACACATATCCAGCTGTGGTAAGACCTCGGAGATGTTTTCATATTATTTTTTCAAGAGTTCATGTGACAAAATAGAAAATATCTTCATTGCAAATAAAGTTGTCAGAAGAAGTAAAGATGCTATATTATCTAGTGTCTTTTTAGCTAGTATGGATTGCTATGACAGTTACGTAAAAACTTACACTACGTCGCTTTGTGAAACAGGCTCCTGGTATCTAAATATGCCTCTTTACACATCTGCTGTAAAACGATTCTCTGCAGGCAGATTTTAAAGTTGAATCATACACGTTTTCTTATCAACATCTACAGTGTAGATTGTAACTTAATAACCTTGAGATAAATGTGTTCATTATCAAACACAATAAACCTATGTCTAATGTTGGCCGGATACCAATGAAATGTTTGATGTTTCCTCAAGGCATACAGCCTGATTTCCTCTCCTCAATTAGCCTTACAACACCACCATATAAGTATAAGGTGAATATAAATATTGGTGCAGCACCAAATAATGAATAAATAAATGTTTCCTTATCATTTTAAATTCATTAGATTGCTGTGCCAGCTCAGTCAAGTGATGATGATCTACAACAAGTGGCTGTTTTCAGAAGTAGAGCTAGAATACCTGTAAGTCTCGGCATTTTGTATCTTGTGTGATTTACACCAATATATCTTATTTAGAAGTGATCAGAAACCTATTTGAGCATTTTGTATTTTGTGTGATTTACACCAATACATCTTATTTAGAAGTGATCAGAAACATATTTTTAATCAAAGTGGATTTGGGCTTCATCTGGTCATAAAGCTGCTGTCTTATTTGAAGCGAAGTCAGTGTTGACGTAGAGCAAAGCATGAGAAAGAAATCAATTTGCTATATTCTATTCTTTAAGCTAATTTTTTGTACTGGAGTTTTAAAAACGGGGGAAAAAATTATTTCATTTATTTTTGTTTATTACATTATTAAGATATTATCCTGGATTCACCCTGAGAGTCAGGCGACAATAACTCGATCCAGTCAACCCATGGTGGGTGTGGCAGGTAAACATAACAAAGATGACGAGAGGCACATACAACTGATCATGGACGCCAACGCTCAGTCTCATAAACTCTTCATTATGGATGCTCGGCCTATGGTTAATGCACGGGCCAACAAGGTAACAAGATAATTTGTGCGCGATTAGTCCCTGTGGTTATTTAAGTCAAGAAGATTTTACTGTGCTCGTGTGTTTTAGTGTTCATAAATAATATATTTTGTGTATACTTGTTTAAGCATTGACGAACAAATGGATATGCAAACTGTATATAAGCACAACATTGCTTGATAACGATCCTAGTATCTGTATCCGGCAAGCCATGCATTTTATATGCATAGAAAGCCGTGAATGCATAACAAAAAATATTTCTTCTACTGGATTACATTGCTTGGTTATTATGTTTGGTGGATGCAGTGATGATGCATGTCTGAAATGTAATTCAGGGTTTGAGGTGTCATTGACTGCCTAACTGAAATATTTCAACTTGTTCACAGTTTGGATCCGTTATCTTGCTTACAGGTCCCCACCCTCCCACTATGGCGACAGTCACATGTATCTTAAAGCTGCTGTAAAAAGATTATTCATTTATGTCAAATTTTGACTTGGATGGATTGTTTATAGGTATCTAATAAACCTCATGTAATGTTGATGTAGATGTGTTTTGTTGAACTTGGTGATATGATTTGTTTGAAGGCTAAGGGAGGAGGTTATGAGAGTGAGGATGCCTACCAGAATGCTGAACTTGTCTTCTTAAATATACCAAATATCCATGTCATGAGAGAAAGGTAGGCAAATTCAATTCATACAACCCAAATATCCATATGATGATAAGGAGTTAGAAACATTCTATCCATAAAACCTAAAGCCTGCCGCAGACGAGAGCTATCTGCTGAGCTAAATTTCATTCGTGGCACTTGCCTTAAGCACATAGCTCACGTTAGCGGTGAACTTTTGCTGAGATTTTCGTCATTCGTGGCGCTGCGTCAAATATCCAACGTGTTTGATAATTTTGTTTATTCGTGCATCTTACCTCTCGTGTGCGGTGGACGTGAGCTAACTGCTTACGACTTTTTGCAACGTCATGACGTCCTGAAGTACCAGCTATATATATGTATCTTATATTAAGGTATCTATGATACATGTACCAGCAGCCTCGTATAATGGGCTCCACCTATCCCCAAGCTGTAGTGACAAAATACTGTTGGACTACCTCTTTTTAGGCCTATATGTGATATTTGAATCACAAATCCCGAATAATTGAATAATTCAACACTATAAGTAGTTTTGATTGATATGAGTTGAATATTTCACGTTTACACGTCACAGATTCTACTGTTGAGGAATATAACCTAACATTAGACTTTTTCAGAATTTTAATTCTTTCTATTTACCAAAAGACGATCGTTTTAATGGATTTTATTTAAAATATGTGTACAGTGGCAAACCCAATAGCGGTAAGGTAGCTGGTAGTCTCGTGACGTCATGACGTTGCAAAAAGTCGTAAGCAGTTAGCTCACGTCCACCGCACACGAGAGGTAAGTTGCACGAATGAACAAAATTATCAAACACGTTGGATATTTGACGCAGTGCCACGAATGACGAAAATCTCAGCAAAAGTTCACCGCTAATGTGAGCTATGTGTTTAAGGCAAGTGCCACAAATGAAATTTAGCTCAGCAGATAGCTCTCGTCTGCGACAGGCTTTAATATCCATATGATGATAAGTAGAAACATTCAATCCATAAAACCCAAATATCCACGTCATGAGAGAAAGGAAGGCACATTCAATGCATAGGCCTACTACCCAAATATCCATATGATGATAAGTAGTTAGAAACATTCCATCCATAAAACCCAAATATCCATATGATGATAAGTAGTTAGAAACATTCCATCCATAAAACCCAAATATCCATATGATGATAAGTAGTTAGAAACATTCCATCCATAAAACACAAATATCCATATGATAAGTAGTTAGAAACATTCCATCCATAAAACACAAATATCCATATGATGATAAGTAGTTAGAAACATTCCATCCATAAAACACAAATATCCATATGCTGATAAGTAGTTAGAAACATTCTATCCATAAAACCCAAATATCCATATGATGATAAGTAGTTATAAACATTCTATCTGTACAACCCAAATGTCTATATGATGATAAGTAGTTATAAACATTCTATCCATAAAACCCAAATGTCTATATGATGATAAGTAGTTATAAACATTCTATCCATAAAACCCAAATATCCATATGATGATAAGTAGTTAGAAACATTCTATCCATAAAACCCAAATACCCATATGATGATAAGTAGTTAGAAACATTCTATATGTACAACCCAAATATCTATATGATGATAAGTAGTTAGAAACATTCTATCTGTACAACCCAAATATCCATATGATGATAAGTAGTTAGAAACATTATATATGTACAACCCAAATATCCATATGATGATAAGTAGTTAGAAACATTCTATATGTACAACCCAAATATCCATATGATGATAAGTAGTTAGAAACATTCTATATGTACAACCCAAATATCCATATGATGATAAGTAGTTAGAAACATTCTATATGTACAACCCAAATATCCATATGATGATAAGTAGTTAGAAACATTCTATCTGTACAACCCAAATATCCATATGATGGTAAGTAGTTAGAAACATTCTATCCATAAAACCCAAATATCCATATGATGATAAGTAGTTAGAAACATTCTATCCATAAAACCCAAATATCCATATGATGATAAGTAGTTAGAAACATTCTATCCATAAAACCCAAATACCCATATGATGATAAGTAGTTAGAAACATTATATCTATAAAACCCAAATACCCATATGATGATAAGTACAATGTATTTAGAAACATTCTATGTGTGCAACCCAAATATCTTTTCTAAGAGAAACTAGGTAAACAAACTAGACTAAGTGCCTCTCTAAAAAGTCAAACCAAACAAACAGAGAGCAATATTTTGTGTTTCCAGTTTTGAATATTTAAGACCATGGATGTTGAAAAATAGCCATATTTATTGCTTGAATTACTTTTCAAGACTCACTTGAATTTATGTTGCAACCTTTCCTTTCAGTTTACGTAAATTAAAAGATGTCTGTTTTGCCAATGCTGATGACAGTCGCTGGTATTCTAATATAGAATCTACACATTGGTTAGACCATATAAAGGTATGGACACAGCAACATTATAGAGTTTTTCACCTCGATTGTACTATTGATCACATTGATTATTGATTGTTTGATTGATTTATATGAACATTGCTCTATTGGTTGAAATGCAAAGATATATTTTTTATAAAAGATGATTGCTTACAGTAATTGATTTGTTGACTGGCTTAACTTTTACAAAATCAGTTTTTTTTAGATCAACCTCCCACATATTTGTTCGCCTTTGCTGGGGATGGGACAACTAGAGGCATAGTTTAGACCTAAATGGTGTTATCTGGCTCTTGTCTTTGCTAATAAGTTACCTAATATTTTTTTTATCGCTTAAAACATATGATTTGCATCAAGGTGCAGTTGTTAAAACTTATTATTATTTCGTGAAACAAACAGTGTTTTCTTACTTTCTTGAGGCAATAATATTATGTTTTAATTATACAATTTGTAGCAAATATTAGCTGGTGCAGTGAAGATAGCTGATCAGGTTGAGGGCAATAAGATGTCCGTATTGGTCCACTGTAGTGACGGCTGGGATAGAACATCTCAGGTAAGCTCATCCCCCCACCCCCCAAATCTTATACTACAGAGACACTTAGCAGTTGTTTGGCAGCAGACTCAGAGATTTTGTATTGTTAATGTCATTTATATTGCTATCCATAAAGCTTGACCGATTATGTGAATTGATCGATTAATTAATACATTCAATAAATCCTCAATTGATTCATTTATTTATTAACAAAAATGTACCAATTCAAACTGAGTTGATATTATTAAGCTAGATATAGCTTTCACTTTAAAGTGTTAAGAAGTTGTAGATTATATATTGCTTGAATCACATTTTCAAAGAAGACCAAACTTGTCATTAGTTAATTATTTAATTTTTGGCTCTTTTTCAGCCGCTCATCAAGATTTATGCTTGTTGTTTTTTAACATCTTGTTGCCATATTGTTATTTCTCTCTTTCCAGTTGACATCATTAGCTATGATGATGTTAGACCCTTATTACAGAACAATCATAGGTTTTGAAGTACTAGTGGAGAAGGAATGGATTAGCTGTGGACATAAGTTTGCTCAGGTATGCTCAGTTTTAAGGAAAATATATTGGGAACTCTTTCTAAATATATACCAAGCTATACCAGTGGCTACAAAGTAATTTGGAAGATATCTCTGTTTCCCTGACGTGTAGTACTTTAATTAAGGGTCCATCCAGTTGGTTCTTATATTGCTGATGTAAATGGAATGTTTGTTAACTATTCATTTGAATTACCTTAATTTCCTCATCAATGTACAACTCTGTCCAGTAAATGCACAAAATTTCAGGTAGATTAGGTTATCTGCTCAACTAATGGCTTTATTTCAATGAAATTCACATGCTCATGTTAATTGGAATTTATGGAATGAGTTTGAATTTTGGAGCATTGTGGCTCAGCTCTAGCCATGTATGCTGACCCAGCAAGGAGGAACATTAAATATGCCACATACATTAGCCTTCCTGACGTTCTATGGTCTGTGGAGCCTAATGTCAAAATTTAGATCTGGGTGGGTGAGAGGGGTGTGTGTGTTTGGAGGGGGGGGGTGGGGGGGCTGATCTTTTGGTCGGTTGGCACGTTTGTCGCCATACAATGTTAGCTGTTGAGTGTGACGTTAAGCCCCAATCAATCAATCAATGAATTTTGGTTGCTCATGGCACTTCAATTAACACTAGGCATTGGTCCTTAATACTTTTTTGTTTATTCTCATTGTGCATGAAAATGCTGACAGACGTCTCTTTAATTCCAGCGTGTAGGTCACGGTGAAGATAAACATTCAGATGCAGATCGTTCTCCAGTCTTCCTACAGTTCATAGACTGTGTCTGGCAAATGACCAAACAGGTACAAAACTATTCACTGTTACTGGGTTGCTCGGTACCTTACCCACAGACGACGAGATGTTTTTTCTGGGAAACGAGCCCGGTTTCCTCCCCCACTAAAATATTCAATGCTGCCTTATATGTTAAATTATCTTGAGTAATAATAAAATATCATTCAATTGACCTTTTCAAGTATGATTATTTACTTGAAAATCTGCCCTGATATTGAGAGAGAAACAAATTACATGGGCCATAAATGACATCTTTTTAAAAATCTTATAAAAAAAATCAGTCTAGATTTGAAAGTACATAGAAAAGTACCAAAGATTAGAAAAATAAACATTGAACTCATGCTTGAACCCAGTGTAAGAAATGTTTACATGGCTTTCATTTTTAAACTGTTGTATTTTTGTAGTTTCCAAATGCGTTTGAGTTCAATGAACATTTCCTGATAACCATTATGGACCATCTGTACAGCTGTCTGTTTGGAACATTCCTTTACAACTGTGAACAACAGAGAGTGAAAAATGTAAGTTAACTTTCTTTAGTAAATCCCCTTATAAATGCGGAATTGTTGCCAGGTTTCAGCTGAAGGTAGTGGGTGACCTCTGAGCACAGAGCATGGTTTCTTCCTCCACTACAGCTGTCAATGTCACCATATAGGTGACATAATGCTATGTAACATGTAAAGCCTCAATCAGTCAATCATGATGTACATGTAGCTGGTATCATTTAGTCTTATTCCAATGGTCCCTATCATATGTTATGATGTGGAGGGGTTGCCTGTCACCGCTGAAGGTCTAATGTTTTGTCTTGGCAAGGGGTCTGGTTTCTTCCGCTCATAAACCTGACAACCCTACCATACAACAGAAATAATCTGGAATGTGGCGTAAAACATCAATTCAATCAAGCATTAAGTCAGATATGCACTGTACGTCAAACTAAAGGAAATACTTCGCACATTACCTAATCCGTGTATTCCTAAGTTATTAATACAAAGTCTGCTTAAATGCTCTCTGTCAAGGTTCATGTATGAGTGAAAGATACAAAATATTTTTACGGTAAAAAAATGCCTGAACATAAGAAAACCTTGCGAATATCCTTAAAATATCATGCAGTTTCCCCACAAAGTGTGTGTCATATATATGTTCATCTGAAAGGGATAGCTTGATTACGATAACTGAAATCGGACTTTGTACTGTCAAATTTATCATTGCTTTCTTTTTTTTTATCTTCCCTCCCCACATAGGAAGTAAAACAGAAGACTGTTTCCCTATGGTCATTCATTAACTGCCAGTTAGAAGAGTATGTGAACCCTCTGTATTCAGCTTACCTCCACTGCCATGTACTCTACCCTGTAGCCAGTCTGAGAAGACTAGAGCTCTGGACAGCTTATTACTGCAGGTGGAACCCCAGGCTTAGGCCTCAGGTATTTCAGAATTTCCTCCTCAATAAATTCAGATAGATTGTTTGTTTGGTGTTTTATGCCAAGCTCAAGATTATTTCACTTACATGGCGGCGTTGCCAGTTTTAGTGTGAGAGGAAACCGGGCTCTATGCCCGGAGAAAAACCCACAACCTTACGTTGGTAACTGGCAACCATCCGACAGGTCGTCAATAAATTCAGCATGGAAGGTCGTATGAAACTGGAGTTTTTGTGATATGGGAACTTTCAACTTCCTTTTGTACAATACCATGTAACTTTTCTCTAAGTCTATAACATTGGTGGTGGAATCCTAATTACCTGTACAAAAATCATATTCAATCTATTTTCATTTGAAAGTGTTAAAATGTGGTTTAAAATATACATTCATTTTTGGTATGTGACTTCTTTATTTTTCTTGACTATTTTCTGGTTACTTACTGGACCCGTATAAAAAATAGACAGTTAAACCCATTTTTGATGCCTTAGATACAGTTGTGTTAGGAAAATTGATAAGGCCTTTATTTCTGATGTACACTGCATTACACTTATCTCTTGTCAGGAACCCATACACTTGAGGAATAGAGAGCTGCTCGAACTGAAGGCTCAGTTACAGAGAAGAGTAGAAGAGCTACAGAAGGAGTGTGAGGCGAGGAATACATGGGGAGGATCAGTGCCTTCCTCACCCAGAATCTCACCGTCTGTTAATGTGTGAGAACTGTATTGCTGGATTTGATAGGATCATTCTACACTGTGTAGTGTGAGACATGAAGCCCCTGAACAATCAAGGGGGACTCTCATACTTGTAGGGGAGTCCTGCTCTGAGTGCAGTATAATCCAATAGACTCTTTCGGCTTAGAATGATGTTTTAATAACGGTGTTGGAATTGTATGGCAAGGACATCATTTCTCTGTTGCAGGCCCAATGACACGCCTCTATCACATTGCGTCATAGACAAAATGAGCATGATTCCGACGTCAGATTGATCATAAAATTCGATATAGCGTCATTTTGCTGTACACAGAGCCTTCTTCGCAAGCGTCAATGCTTAAGCCGAAAGGGTCTATACATGTACTGTTGACCAAGGCACAGTAATCCTGACTTTGCTCAGCGATGGACCGAACAAGAACTCTGTTTGAATAGAGGTGTTTATTGCAGGAAATACAATGGAAAACAATATTTTAACACTCTGTGTAATTGCTCTCATTGTTAGACAAGTAAATCTTGAATACTTAAAAATTTAGCTTAAAGAGGCATGAGCTGCCAAAAATTTAATTTTTTTAATTTTTTTTAATTTTTTTTTATAAATTATGATTGTAACGTGAAATAGTAAAAGACTGACGTTGAAATAAAAAGTTTCAGTAAAACCAGTGATCCATAGATATGTGCTTATAATGGACAAAATTCAAATGACCAGGATGTAGGAGTATATTTAAGGCTTCATGTTGCTTATAGAAACTACCTTAACCTACATTTCTGATAGTAGTATTATCAGAAAGCTCTTATTTTGTACGTCTAGATAAAATTGCGAAAAAACAGCTTATTCTGGTTAAATGAATTCTCCCTGCCTTTGGTACCTTATGTTGCTTTGAATTTGACAGTCGACTAAATGGCAGCTACAGATACAGATATACTTCTCAAGTACGTAATGTACTATTATTCCATACAGAACTGGTATAGGCCTATTGGAACTGTTTACAGTTTATCTTTTTAAAAAAATTTGAAGACTGTAAGGTGTGTGTGTGTGGGGGGGGGGGGGGGGGGGGAGGCATTGGTGGTCCACTGGCCCAAAGTGATCATCCCTCAGTCCCACACAGACTTTCCATCGATACATTTTCAGGTACTCGCGGAAAGTTGGGGGTTTCCTCCCCCACTAAACTTGATTACGCCGCCATATAAGTGAAATAGTCTTGAGTGCATCGTAAGACCTCAATCAGTCGGCTATGTAAAAGTCCATCACTCTGACACAGGCCTTCCATTGATCCGGCCTAGGTTTGAATCCCACTCAGACCAAATAAAATTTACAAATTTCTGACTGGATTTTAAACTTGATTGGTGTAAGTGGAAAAGTTGGCAGGTACTTGCCAAAGGTGGGCGTCAATCCACCTGATCAAACTCACCTAAGCTAAAAGGTCAATAGACGTGGAATCAGTCTTACAAAATTGTATTATCTCCTCTATGGACATGTGCCACCTACCAATAAATGTTACTTTCTATAGCCTTATTGTGTACCTTTAACAATTGATTTACTATATATACAGGTATTACATTTTTGTGACGAGTCGTAAAGGTTTTGCTACAGTTGTAGAACAGCCTTATATGCACTATTTATTGTCAATAAACAATCCGCATTTACATACAAATATGTGTTTACATTGTGTTAGATTTTATTCAATTGACAACGGCCGTCTGAATGTCAGTTTTGATGCGACGATACAGCATCCATGCATGGATTTTTCAGGGAGTCTGACCTCCAACCTCTTCTAGAAATACCCACTTATGGACACAAATGGTAGATCTACAGACATGTGTTGTAGGATTTCAAAACAAAAATTAATACAAATTCTGGAAAAGAAGTATGGTTTGCAGAATTTCTAAATTACAGAACAGCTGTTGAATTTAACAAAAATGTCCCATATTAAGATACATGAATCGATTGCTGTTTCACTTTTGGCTTCATTTCACACAGAGAAATTTCTTGAGACAAAAAAATCCAATTCTCCCTTTTGATGTTTACTAGCATTGCAAGCATTACCATATACCACAGGCGTAGAGCGACTTAGTATATACTAAGTCGCTCTACGCCTGCGGTATATGGTAATGCTTGCAATGCTAGATGTTTCGTCCACGTAATTCTAAAAAACACCCCTGTTCTCCCGCTATTGACTTCCCAGGAGAAGATAACTCTAGGGGGAGTGTCGATGTTATAAAAAAAATCAATTAAAACGTATCAACTGCCAATAACTGGACAGCAATACTCGTATTAAAGACTCGGCAAAAATAGTGTTAAAGCTTAATAGGAAAACGATTGCCGTTCTTATAGGTACAGATAATAAAGCAGCATTAGTCTTTGAATTTCCTTTGATGCATTAACTAGATACTATTATAAACGCATGTCTTTTGCCCAAATTTTGGAGATCAAGTTGAGAAGGATGGCATGAAGTTATAAGAGCTTTATGTGACTGCGCATAATATGTTGATTATGTAAGTTCCCACGGTTTTATAATTGGATCCAAATGAACTCACTTTGAAGCATTACTGGCCTATTGATCTGAGATAAAACACCTTACATTTTAGAAGGAACTACTTAACCGTTTTCCGAAATTGGTTTTGTGAAAAACTTTTGCTCTCAAAGTAGATTATAATCCATAAAGAATTACTCGGTATTTTGTCATTGTACCTGGATAAGAACGTGACGATCGCGATTTTACCAAGATCTAAACTAAAGCAGAATAAACCCGGGCTGTTCTCTGTTTTACGAGATAGAGCAATTATTTTGTAGCTTTAGTTTCCCATGGTCTGTTTTAATAAATTTGACTTCAGATTGGTTGCATCTAGCTTAATGACATCTGAGATACGCTATACAAGCTAGATCGCTGGGCCCTGTCTTACAAAGCTGGCGTAAGTTACGTCGGACATTAATCTGTGTTAAAAACTATAGGGACTTACGCTTTGGTCGCAACTGGTCCTTTTTGTAGGCCTATGCGCTACTTTACGTCAGCTTTGTAAGACGGGGCCCAGGGCGCTGTTTGACAAAACCTTTACTCCCACCGGGTCATGTGGTAATGTTGAATGTATATGTCACCATGCATGGTAGTTATGCCTTGTATTAGACTTGTTTTAGTCTTACAAACTAGCGTTAACATGCGCATTGGCCTACAACATGAACCAGTTGCGACTATGGCGTAAATTTCCATAGTTTTAACACTGATTTACGCCCGACGTAATTTATGCAGGCTTTTTAAGACAGGGCCCTGGTGTTAATTCGTTGAGAAACAACCCAAGATGACATCTAGTTGATCATCAGTCCAGCTGCTAAGAAGCAATAAATACCCGAGCACCCATTTAGAGAAGATGTACGTAAAACAGCTCTCAATTCAGACGAGTGTTTATTTCCATCCTACCAAATAATCTTTCTCAGCCCCCTCCCCTTACAGGTGGACATAGGACATTAGAATGGTTCCTGTGAGATTTGAGAAATATTGATTTTTTAACTGGATGTCGGTGAACTCAATTATAACAGCAAAAGTAACAGTAAATGGATAAGATTTCAAACCGTGACTGATCATTGAGCAGTTCATGTCGTCCATGTAAACCTGTTGTGCCGTACAAAATTGAGGTTAACCATCAAAAAACGGTTAATTTTATCAAATTGTACACAAAAGTAAAACCTATCAAATAATCTTTCTCTCCCCTTACAGTTGGAAATACTTCGGAATGAAGTGAATGGTCGTCACATAAAAGGTGAGTAAATTTCTCTTTTAACTGGATTGGAACATGGAACACATTACCGGTCTAAGTTGCCTCTTATACCCAACTTGGCATCGCCAATTAAACACACACCTGTGGTCATGACCACATCCTGAACTTAATGGACAAAATTACAAAACTAAAACGACACCCAAACACTTAGCTATCCAATTAGATTGAAATAAAAAGCCTTTGGAGACGAATCAAGTTAACAGACCTATGTCTAAATAGCCAATTTGTATTGGTTGACTTCCTGGAGACTGGCTATTTTGGACATTGGTACCAAAAACTGGCCCTCTATTTCCTAAACCTATCCCTGGGGGCGGGAAAGCCTTCTATGACTTAGTTGAAAGGACCCAAGCTAACCGTCAGCTGATTCCATCTATTCAGATTTAGTTCTTCGTTTCCATTTTGATGGTTTATTGGAGCAGGGTGGTCGCTTGGTGAATTAATGGCGAACTGCCTATGAACATCCACATTACGCATGTATTTAGACTGGATTTATTCAACAACGACTTTAATAGTAACACCATAAACCAGAATCAAGCCCCAAAAGTGAAGTATTTTTTTCTGATTTAAATGATAGAACTTCAAAATGCAAAGAATGAATGATAGTTTTAACTCGGGTCACGAAGACAATTAACGTCCCTTGTGTTGTATACGTATGCTCGGATAGGTACAACATTAGCGTACAGTTAATTCTAAAGTTACTTACAGCTCCGAAGAGGCTAGTCCGTCAGCGAAGAGTACTAGTTTGTGCCGCTCGAGGAAAATAACCATAAATTTGGGAATCATGTTTTGACGTATAAATATCTAAACGCTGGCAGCTCCTATTGGTTTAAGTTAATTTGCTGTATTTTTTAATAAATCCACCACAAGTTGTTAATACCCTGATCTATAAAAAGCTCTTGTATATTGCATTTTTGAGGAAACACAGAAATGACTTAATTAGAATGGTTCCTGTGAGATTTGAGAAATATTGATTTTAACTGGATGTCGGTGAACTCAATTATAACAGCAAAAGTAACAGGAAATGAATAAGATTTCAAACCGTGTCTGATCATTGAGCAGTTCATGTCGTCCATGTAAACCTGTTGTGCCGTACAAAATTGAGGTTAACCATAAAAAACGGTGAATTTTATCAAATTGTCCACAAAAGTAAAACAATCTCTATGTAGGATTTTTTTGGGTGATTTTTGTGGGGTTGGATGTGTGTGCGTGCATTTGTGGGTGGATGTGGTTGTGTATTTCAATACATGCGTGCTTATGGTTACGGTTATGGTTACGGTTACAAACATTTACCAATGTAGAAACTCTTAAACGAGTAGGATTAAAATCTTAACACGAAAACACGCGTGAAATTTAGAGATTTTGAGATTATAAGTTAAGGTTACAGATGAAAGAAGCTACAACGTTTCCATAAGCCAAGGTAATAGTAATTTCCAATCCACGCTCATGCCTTTTTTTCAAAATATACTTTTTAGAAATCTGCAATCGTTAATTACAATAGCAAAATTTCGATAGAATTTTAACTGAACTAAAGAATGTTTTGAAAAACGGGATAACGTTGAAAAGGTGGTGTAGGCCCCTAAAAAATGTGATATTTGTGTTGACCCTAAAGCCGTGTTTTCGATTAATGACAGAACTTGACATTTCGAAAGCCTCGCTGTTTAGCGGTGATATATCCATGGCCATCGCAACACCCCTTGGTATTTGAATAGCAAACTTAGTCGGGATATATGAGCTTGTTTCTTAATGTTTTATATTTCTAAACAATTACTTACCGTGTTATTTCCGAGGGTGATATCATGGAAAAGCTATTTACTTTAGTGTATGGGCAATATCTTGCCAATTATTTTGAAATTCTGTTTTAACGGAAAAATATAAAACTTTTGGCAGCTTATGCCACTTTAATATTAAACTTAAATGATCGAACTGACGGCGTGTTGAAGCGAATCCAGTCTTACTTGACACCAGTAAGAGGAATAAGTCCATCGATCTTACTACAAAGACATCGCAATAGGCTGGAGTTTTAAACGAATCTTAAACCCCAAAGAAGAAAATGAACCACACACACAAAAAAAACCTGAAGAAAATGAGATCTCTTAGAGTCTGCGTTGTAATGAAATTATTGATAGCTCTTGCAAAGACAATGGGTATATTGATTTTAGCACTCAGGATATGGGTAATCGGCAACTGGGTATATGTACACAAAGAAAAAAGTTAAGCGCCACCCCCCCCCCCCCCCCCTCCCCCTGGAAAGTCTGCACCGACCGATACAACCATTGGTGTGGGGAGATTGTTGGCTAACTTATGTTGCAGAAACGATTGTGATCATAAAGGGCAACAGAACAGCTGTTGAGTTTAACAAAAATGTCCCACATTAAGATACATGAATACAATTGCTGTTTCACTTTTGGATTCATTTCACACTAAAATAGAGAAATTTCTTGTGACAAGAAATCAATTCTCCCTTTTGGTGTTTACTTGCATGTAATTCTAAAAAACAACCCCCTTCCTCCCGCGAGTGGAAGTCGATGTTATCCAAAAAAATCAATTAAAACCTATTAACTGCCAATAACTGGACAGCAATACTCGTATTAAAGACTGTCAGAAAGGATGTTAAAGCTTAATATGGAAACAATTACCGTTCTTATAGGTATAGATAATAAAGCAGCGTTGGTCTTTGGAATTCCCTCGACGCATTAACTAGATACTATTGTAAACGCATGTCTTTTGCCCAAATTTTGGAGATCAAGTTGAGAAGGATGGCATGAAGTTATACGAGCTTTATGTGACTGCGCATAATATGTTGATTATGTAAGTTCCCACGGTTTTATAATTGGATCCTAATGAACTCACTTTGAAGCATTACTGGCCCATTGATCTGTGATAAAACACCTTATATTTTAGAAGGAACTACTTAACCGTTTTCCGAAATTGGTTTTGTGAAAAACTTTTGCATTCAAAGTAGATTATTATCCATACAGAAATACTCATTATTTTGTCATTGTACCTGGATAAGAACGTGACGATTGCGATTTTACCAAGATCTAAACTAAAGCAGAATAAACCCGGGCTGTTCTCTGTTTTAGGAGATAGAGCAATTATTTTCCATGATCTGTTTTTATAAATTTGACCTAACATTGGTTGCATGTAGCTTAATGCAAGTCACATATGAGATACGTTATACAAGCTAGTTTCCTGGGCTTTGTTTGGCAAAACATTTACTCACGCCAGGTCATGTGGTAATATTGAATGTATATGTCACCATGGTAGTACACTGGCCTACACCATGAACCAGTTGCGACTATGGCGCAAGTTTCAATAGTTTTAACACTGATTTACGTCCGACGTAATTGATGCAGGCTTTTTAAGACAGGGCCCTGGTGTTAATACTCTGAGAAAGGGCCCACTATGACATCTAGTTGATCATTGATAACCAGTCCAACTGCTAAGATGCAATAAATACCCAAGCACCCATTAAGAGAAGATATGCGGAAAACAGCTCTCAATTCAGACGTTTGTTTATTTCCATCGTATCAAATAATCTTTCTCAGCCCCATCCCCTTACAGTTGGAAATACTTCGGGATGAAGTGAATGGTCGTCACATAAAAGGTGAGTAAATTTCTCTTTTAACTAGATTGGAACACATTAGCGGTCTAAGTTGCCTCTTATACCCAACTTGGCATCACCAATTAAACACACACCTGTGGCCATGGCCACATCCTGTACTTAATGGACAACAGTACAAAACTAAAACGACGCCCAAACACTTACCTATCCAATTAGATTGAAATAAAAAGCCTTTGGAGACGAATCAAGTTTAACAGACCTATGTATAAATAGCCAATTTGTATTGGTTGACTTCCTGGAGACTGGTTATTTTGGACACAGGTACCAAAAACTGGTCAGCTATTTCCTAAATCGATCCCTGGGGCGAGAAAGCCTTCTATGACTTAGTTGAAAGGACCCAAGCTAACCGTCAGCTGATTCCATCTATTCAGATTTAGTTCTTCGTTTCAATTCTGATGGTTTATTGGAGCAGGGTGGTTGCTTGGTGAATTATTGGCGAACTACCAATGGACATCAAGATTGTACATGTATTTAGACTGGATTTATTTAACAACGACTTTAACAATAAGTTGTTATCCATAAGTAATTCTTCGCCTTATTGTAACCTTCCAACTTCTAAATGCCATTGAAAGATTTGACTTTAACAATAACTCCATTAACCAGAGTCAAACCGCAAAAGTGTAATATTTTTTTTCTGATTTAAAACACAGAACTTCAAAATGCGAAGAATAGATGCCAGTCTTAATTATGCCACTAGGGCAATTGACGGAATCTTGCAAATGCAACGATATATCTTTGCGGCCTATAAATACATGTATAGCCAACGTTCAGAATGAAAAGCTTTTTGCTGTGAATTATATAAAATAACTGGATTTCGTTTTTGGTCAGGGTTAACGTTGATGACGAACTTTTTTATGAATTCAAGGTGCATGAAAAGACTGTGACGCGATGTGAGGGTGAGTGAAAACTAATCAAGCTTATATCTGAGTGTCGCCCTTTATCATTTAAAGTGGTCTTTTGGGTTACGCGTGCTCGTGTAGATATATCTTTAGCGTACAGTTAATTCTAAAAGTTACTTACAGCTCCGAAGAGGCTAGTCCGTCAGCGAAGAGTACTAGTTTGTGCCGCTCGAGGAAAGTAACCATAAATTTTGGAATCATGTTTTGACGTATAAATATCTAAATGCTGGGAGCTCCTATTGATTTAAGTTATTTTGCTGTATTTTTTAATAAATCCACCACAAGTTGTTAATACACTAATCTATTAAAAGCTCCTGTATATTGCATTTTTGAGGAAAGACAGAAATTACTTAATTAGAATGGTTCCTGTGAGATTTGAGAATATTGATTTTAACTGGATGTCGGTGAACTCAATTATAACAGCAAAAGTAACAGGAAATTATGGAAGCCGAATACGGACATTTTATTCTCGAGCTTCGCGACCCCGCCAGACTCGCCAAAGCAATTGATTCGCGACTTTCTCTGCCCCGCCAAACTCGCCAACCACGCCAACCACGCTAATCAACTTAATAAAAAAATAGTATTTTTTTTTAACATTTCATTTGCGTCCTTCGCTACTTTGGCGAGGCTGGCGGGGGCGAGAAAGTCGCGATTCTATATCATGCGCGACTTTCTCGACCTTGGCGGGGTCGCCAAACACGCCAAGGTCGCGAAACACGCTAATAAAAAGATAGTATTTTTTTTGCAATCCCGAATCGCGACCTTCTCGACCTTCGCGTGCTTGGCGGGGTCGAGAAGGGCGCGAGGGTCGCGAAGGTCGCGAAGGTCGCGAGGGTCGCCAATCAAGCCTAAGCTAGGCTATACATCAAGTCCACTCAACAATTCACTAGTTGGCGACCTTCACCTTGTTGGCGACCTTCGCGACCTTCGCGTGGTTGGCGACCTTCGCGACCTTCTCGACCTTCGCGTGGTTGGCGACCTTGGCGACCCTCGCGCCTTTCGCGACCCCGCCAATCACGCGAAGGTCGAGAAGGTCGCGATTCGGGATTGCAAAAAAATACTATTTTTTTTTTAGCGTGTTTCGCGACCTTGTCGTGTTTGGCGACCCCGCCAAGGTCGAGAAAGTCGCGAATGATATAGAATCGCGACCTTCTCGCCCCCGCCAGCCTCGCAAAGGTAGCGAAGGACGAGAATGAAATGTTTTAAAAAAATACTATTTTTTTTATAAAGTGGATTAGCGTGGTTGGCGTGTTTGGTGAGTTTGGCGGGGTAGAGAAAGTCGCGAATCATTTGCTTTGGCGAGCTTGGCGGGGTCGCCAAGCACGCGAACTAAAATGTCCGTATTCGGCTTCCATAGGAAATGGATAAGATTTCAAACCGTGAGTGATCATTGAACAGTTGATGTCTTCCATGTAAACCTGTTGTGCCGTACAAAATTGAGGTTAACCATCAAAAAACGGTAAATTTTATCAAATTGTACACAAAAGTAAAACAATCTCTATGCAGGATTTTTTGTCATTTTTTTGGCGGGGGGGGGGGGGGGGGTGGTCGGATGTGTGCGCGCGCGTGCGTGTGTGTGTGGGTGGGGGGGGGGGGGGTCTCAAATTCAGGAGTTCTGGTGTTTTATCGGGTTGTTCAATTTTAAGTGGAATGTTCTCAAAGTTCAACTTCATTTAACCTAAAACTGAATTTTGAGAAAGCGCTGTCAACATTTTGTCAGAAGAACGGTTAATCACATTGATGGGTATACTCTTCCTTTAGTCAATGTATAAACGAGATATGCAAGGGGGGGGGGGGGTGGCTCTTCAACACGGTTAGAAACATTTACCAATATAGAAACTCTTAAACGATACTAGAGAAGTGTATCGGGTTAAAATCTTAACACGAAAACACGCGTGAAATTTAGAGATTTTGAGATTATAAGTTAAGGTTACAGATGATAGAAGCTACAACGTTTCCATAAGCCAAGGTAATAGTAATTTCCAATCCGCGCTCATGCCTTTTTTTCAAAATATACTTTTTAGAAAACTGCAATACAATAACTACAATAGCAAAAATTCGATAGAATTTAAACTGAATTAAAGAATGTTTTAAAAAACGGGATAACGTTGAAAAGATGGCGTAGGCCTCAGTATTTCCTATAGGTCAATACCATATACCATATTAGCAACCTGTGATGGTCTTACTACCCTTAGGCGAAAAGGCGTATCTATCGACATTTTCATTCGATTAAAGCAATCGTCATTGCGTTGGGTATCCGAATTCAAATCAAGATATACCGTTGTATAACTTGGCTCTAATGCCTTCGACTTCGAAAATTACATTTTAATTAAGGCCCGTTCTCACTGTGCGATTTGTCGAACCGACTTGTAGGATGCGACTAAAATGGATGCTTTTAATTGGTCAAAATTATTTATCAACCAATCAAATGCATCCATTTTAATCGCATCCTACAAGTCGGTTCGACAAATCGCATAGTGAGAACGGGCCTTTAGCTTACCCCAGTGCAATTCAACTTAAAGTGTGATATTTGTGTTGATTCTAAAAGCTGTGATATTTGTGTTGAGCCTAAAGCCGTGTTTTCGATTAATGACAGAATTTGACATTTCGAGAGCCTCGCTGTTTAGTGGTGATCTATTCATGGACATAGGAACACCCCTTGGTATTTGAATAGCAAACTTCGTCGGAATATATATGAGCTTGTTTCTTAATGTTTTATATTTCTAAACAATTGTTATTTCCGAGGGTGATATCATGGAAAAAAACTAATTATTTGTACTGTGTGGCCAATATATTGCCAATTCTCTTTTAACGGACTAATATAAAACTTTTGGCAGCTTATGTCACTTTAATATTAAACTTAAATGATCGAACTGACGGCGTGTTGAAGCGAATCCAGTTTTTCTTGACACCAGTAAGAGGAATAAGTCCATCGATCTGACTACAAAGACATCGCAATAGGCTTGAGTTTTAAACGAAGCTTAAACCCCAAAGAAGAAAATGAACCACAAAAAACCCAGAAGAAAATGAGATCTCTTAGAGTCTGTGTTGTAATTAGATTACTGGTAGCTCTTGCAAAGACACGTCTGTCTACCCGGTTTGGCCAAGATATGAAAGAACCCGGACTGATTTTTTACACATGTATGTGACATTGCATAGTTTTCCAGGCATCTTAGTTTAATCGTGTTCTAATGAGTTCAGTTAAGGTAGCAATTGTATTGATTTTAGCACTCAGGACATGGGTAATCGTCAACTGGGTATATATACACAAAGAAAACAGTTAAGCACCCCCCCTGGAAAGTCTGCACCGACCGATAAAATCATTGGTGTTTGGCTAATTGTTGGCTAACTTATGTTGCGGAAACGATTGTGACCATAAAGGGCAACAGAACAGCTGTTGAATTTAACAAAAATGTCCCATATTAAGATACATGGATACAATTGCTGTTTCACTTTTGGATTCATTTCACACTTAAACAGAGAAATTCCTTGATACAAAAAAATCCAATTCTTCCTATTGATGTTTACTTGCATGTAATTCTAAAAAACACCACCGTCCTAGATTGACTTCCCAGGAGAAGATAACTCTAGAGAGAGTGAAAGTCGATATCATAAAAAAAATCAATTAAAACCTATTAAAGGGACATGAGCTGTCAAAATGTTGATATTTTGACTTAAAAACAGAACGTTGAAATTATTGGCTATTTTTCTCAAGACGTATAATTCAGAAGCTTTTTATTGCTTCTAGTCTAAAAAATGTACGATAAAGTATTGTTTTGAACTAACTTTGCCTTAGAATGAATGAATGGTCGTCCCGGTTATTTAAATTTTGTTTACTTTTCGAACTCGTTTTCCGTTCGTACAGGCCACATACTGTATGGATTTTCCTCATTCCAACGCCAATCATTTAGTTTTTCGATGGCCTTCAAAGCCTCTTACTGTCGTGACGATCCGAAATTATGACAGAAGTGTGAATTTCGGCAGCGCATGCCACTTTAACTGCCAATAACTGGACATTATTTTGTCATTGTACCTGGATAAGAACGTGACGATCGCAATTTTACCAAGATCTATACTAAAGCAGAATAAACCCGGGCTGTTCTCTGTTTTAGGAGATAGAGCAATTATTTTGTAGCTTGAGTTTCCAATGGTCTGTTTTAATAAATTTGATTTGAAGATTGGTTGCGTGCAGCTTAATGACATCTGAGATACGCTATGTAAGCTAGATCCCTGGGCGCTGTTTGGCAAAACATTTACTCCCGCCGGGTCATGTGGTAATGTTGAATGTATATGTCACCATGCTACATGTAGTTTTGCCTTGCATTACTTCACTAAAGTAAAAACCTTGCTCTGTTATTTGATAATTTCTGACATTTATGGTCGTCGACGTGGTACCGACCATAGATATCCAAACATAAATAACGAGGTACATTTAATATTTTTGAATTAGCTTTGCATTAGACTTATTTTAGTCTTACAAACTTGCCTTGACATACGCATTGGCCTACAACATGAACCAGTTGCGACTAGGAAGTAAAATTCCATAGTTTTAACACTGATTTACGTCCGACATAATTTATGCAGGCTTTTTAAGACAGGGCCCTGGTGTTAATTCTTTGAGAAATGGCCCACTATGACATCTAGTTGATCATTGATAACCAGTCCAACTGCTAATATGCAATAAATACAGCTCTCAATTCAGACGTTTGTTTATTTCCATCGTATCAAATAATCTTTCTCATCCCCCTCCCCTTACGGTTGGCAATACTTCGAGATGAAGTGAATGGTCGCAACGTAAAGGGTGAGTCAATTTCTCTATTAACTGGATTGTAACATGGAACACATTAGCGGTCTAAGTTGCCTCTTATACCCAACTCGGCATCACCAATTAAACACACACCTGTGGTCATGACCACATCCTGTACTTAATGGACAACATTGCAAAACTAATACGACACCCAAACACTTAGCTATCCAATTAGATTGAAATAAAAAGCCTTTGGAGACGAATCAAGTGAAGAGACCTATGTCTAAATAGCCAATTTGTATTGGTTAACTTCCTGGAGACTGGCTATTTTGGACATTGGTACCAAAAACTGGCCCTCTATTTCCTAAACCTATCCCTGGGGGCGGGAAAGCCTTCTATGACTTAGTTGAAAGGACCCAAGCTAACCGTCAGCTGATTCCATCTATTCAGATTTAGTTCTTCGTTTCCATTTTGATGGTTTATTGGAGCAGGGTGGTCGCTTGGGGAATTAATGGCGAACTGCCTATGAACATCCACATTACGCATGTATTTAGACTGGATTTATTCAACAACGACTTTAATAGTAACACCATTAACCAGAATCAAGCCCCAAAAGTGAAGTATTTTTTCTGATTTAAATGATAGAACTTCAAAATGCAAAGAATGAATGATAGTTTTAACTCGGGTCACGAAGACAATTAACGATATATCGTTTCGGCCAATAAATATAGCCAGCGTTTGCTGTGAATTGTATATGATAAATGAAAACTTTTATGTGGTCAGGGTAAACGCTAATGACAAACTTGTACTTTTTCGTGAGTTCAAGGTGTATAAAAAAAATACGCAATGTGAGGGTGAGTTAATAACTAATCAGGTCTTTTGCGTTTGTCTTTGTCAGACAGACGATTTCTTATTGGCCAGCCACGACCTTCTAAGAACCCTGGATCTAAATAAGATTAACACGTCCCTTGTGTTGTATACGCATGCTCGTGTGGGTATATCTTCAGCGTACAGTTAATTCTAAAAGTTACTTACAGCTCCGAAGAGGCTAGTCCGTCAGCGAAGAGTACTAGTTTGTGCCGCTCGAGGAAAATAACCATAAATTTTGGAATCATATTTTGACGTATAAA
Source organism: Lepidochitona cinerea (assembly GCA_963971465.1). Lineage (NCBI taxonomy): Eukaryota > Metazoa > Mollusca > Polyplacophora > Chitonida > Tonicellidae > Lepidochitona > Lepidochitona cinerea. The sequence continues at coordinate 44,632,178 of OZ020552.1, forward strand.
TATCTAAATGCTGGCAGCTCCTATTGATTTAAGTTATTTTGCTGTATTTTTTAATAAATCCACCACAAGTTGTTAATACCCTGATCTATAAAAAGCTCTTGTATATTGCATTTTTGAGGAAACACAGAAATGACTTAATTAGAATGGTTCCTGTGAGATTTGAGAAATATTGATTTTAACTGGATGTCGGTGAACTCAATTATAACAGCAAAAGTAACAGGAAATGAATAAGATTTCAAACCGTGACTGATCATTGAGCAGTTCATGTCGTCCATGTAAACCTGTTGTGCCGTACAAAATTGCGGCTAACCATAAAAAACGGTGAATTTTATCAAATTGTCCACAAAAGTAAAACAATCTCTATTTTTTGGGGTGATTTTTGGGGGGTTGGATGTGTGTGCGTGCATTTGTGGGTGGATGTGGTTGTGTATTTCAATACATGCGTGCTTATGGCTGTGCGTGTGTGTGTGGAGGGGGGCAGGGGGGTCTCAAATTAGGGAGTTCTGGTGTTTTATCGGGATTGTCAATTTTAAGTGGAATGTTCTCAAAGTTCAACTTCATTTAACCTAAAATTGAATTTTGAGAAAGTGCTGTCAACATTCTGTCAGAAAAACGGTTAATCGCATTGATGGGTATACTCTCCATTTGGTCAATAAAAATGTATAAACGAGATATGCAAGAGGGGGGGGGGGGGCTTTTCAACACGGTTACAAACATTTATCAATGTAGAAACTCTTAAACGAGTCTATAGGATTAAAATCTTAACACGAAAACACGCGTGAAATTTAGAGATTTTGAGATTATAAGTTAAGGTTACAGATGAAAGAAGCTACAACGTTTCCATAAGCCAAGGTAATAGTAATTTCCAACCCACGTTAATGCCTTTTTTTCAAAATATACTTTTTAGAAAACTGCAATCGTTAATTACAATAGCAAAATTTCGATAGAATTTTAACTGAACTAAAGAATGTTTTGAAAAACGGGATAACGTTGAAAAGGTGGTGTAGGCCCCTAAAAAATGTGATATTTGTGTTGACCCTAAAGCCGTGTTTTCGATTAATGACAGAACTTGACATTTCGAAAGCCTCGCTGTTTAGCGGTGATATATCCATGGCCATCGCAACACCCCTTGGTATTTGAATAGCAAACTTAGTCGGGATATATGAGCTTGTTTCTTAGTGTTTTATATTTCTAAACAATTACTTACCGTGTTATTTCCGAGGGTGATATCATGGAAAAGCTATTTACCTTACTGTATCGGCAAAATATATCCGATTTTTTTAAAAATCTGCTTTAAACGGACAAATATAAAACTTTTGGCAGCTTATGCCACTTTAATATTAAACTTAAATGATCGAACTGACGGCGTGTTGATAGGAATCCAGTCTTACTGGACACCAGTAAGAGGAATAAGTCCATCGATCTTACTACAAAGACATCGCAATAGGCTTGAGTTTTAAACGAAGCTTAAACCCCAAAGAAGAAGATGAACCACAAAAAAAAAACCCTGAAGAAAATGAGATCTCTTAGAGTCGGTGTTGTAATTAGATTATTGCTAGCTCTTGCAAAGACACGTCTTTCTATCCGTTTTGGGCAAGATATGAAAGAACCCCAACTGATTTTTTACACATGTATGTGACATTGCATAGTTTTCCAGGCATCTTAGTTAAATCGTGTTCTAATGAGTTCAGTTAAGGTAGCAATTGTATTGATTTTAGCACTCGGGATATGGGTAATCGTCAACTGGGTATATAAATAGGGATGGTCTGGTCATGTAGAAAATTTTTCTGTTTTGGGACATTTCAATTGCAGGGTTAATCTGACTTTATTTCTCTCGCATTCCAAAAAAATTGCACACTCATGTGGATTGACCTCTGAGCCAACGGCTGAACATTGCTTTTAAAAAGAACAAGTTTGGACGATATATTAGTCTACACTAAACCCCCTTGTCTGTTTTGAACCTTGGAACCTAATGGCATATTTTCACGTTGTCCTTTATTTTTTCCCATTATCATATTATGTTCTATTTCAGTTTACCAGACTTGTCATAGTTGAAGATGAGCACAACTTCTTTCCATGGTTATTTTACTCAAGATCTTACCTGTGCCTTTTATTGTCCCTAAATAAAAGAAAATTATCAATTGGAAAAACCTGTGACAAGGTCAACCAGAATTCCGACTTCCTGATCTTAAGTTTTTTTAATATATGTATATTATACCGTGGTATCATACCAGCTACACCCAACGAATCCAAATTAATTGTTTTTACATATAACTTTGAAAACAATACGCATGCTCCTAATCATCACATGATGTTAACGGTTGGTTGAATACAAATGCAGCTTAAACTGTTATCTAGACACAAATGTAATTAAACGATAAGAAAAAAATTAAAGCGTTGTGTGTCACACATTGATTAACGGGAACGAAAGATTTGAATAATTTGATTTAATTTTTTTTAGGTAAATGTACAAAGTGGCCTATTTATGGCAAAAAGTACGAACATTTGTTTAAAAACATTGTCTGGATATACTTCAAGCAGAACCTAATTTGTGGTTCACGTGTCACTCGTTATTTAGCGTTAAGAAACATCCAACCATAGATAATAACGCCAAACGTCGAACTGTTTAAATATGTTAATTTATTAAATTATATAAGTTCAATGAACAGACTCTGGACTCTTTAATCCATACGTGTACAGTTCAGTATTTATGCTAGATACTACCTCGACTGTATCAGGTACTCTGGAAATGAATGTAAGTTTGACATTTTCTTGTTTTCGTACAATGTTTTTTTTAATATATGAATTGCTTGGCACTTTTTTTCACAAGATTCATTCCCTTATGTTTGAGGAAGGAAGCGGGGGACTTTTCATACCTCCGATCCCAAAGCTTTAGTTTTCTTGCGTTCCGAAATTAAAGCATTTGGTGACACAGCAAGTAGAATCAAATGCAATTAATGTTGACTTTGTATTAAATACAACAGCTACCAAAAATAAATCTCCTTTCGTCTTGTTTATTTTTAGCCGACAAGGAAAATTTGGCGAATCGTATTCGTGCTGTGTCTGATGTTGATTTTTCTTTCACCTACAATGGCGTTTTGGTATTGGAGTAAGTTACACTTTTCTTTTGTAATCTACATACATACTGCAGAATGCACCATCGGTTGGCTTTGGCATCTTGATAATACTCTAATAACTACTTTAGGAATTACACATCCTTGAAAATTAGATTGATTGATTGATGTTTCACTTATATGGTGGCGTTGGCAGGTTTAGTGGGGGGAGGATGCCAGGCCCATTGCCAGAGGAAACCCCCGACCTTCGGCGAGTACCTGGCAACTAATCCACATACGGATTGGACATTAGATGGGTTGATTGATTCTTTACGTCGCACTCCAGAACTAACATATTGGCGTTGCCGGGTTTAGTGGGGAAGGAAGCGGACTCTTTGCCCGGAGGAACACACTGACCTTCGGGGAGTACCTTTATTCTCATACGCCGATCGTTTTATGAAAATTCAAAGAAAATCTTCTAATGATATGTGATGACTATGCCAGAACAGGTAACCAATGTTCATCCCCTGGTAAGACACATGTTGAGATGCGGAGATCTCAGGTGGTCAGGTGCTCACTCCAGGACGCAGGTTCGATTCTCGGTTCGAACATCAATACCATGGATTGTGTTAGAATTTCCTAGCCAAACAGTGAAGCATTCTGTTGAATGTATAATTCCCTCCAAAATCGAGAATAGGCTTCCGTTATATTCATTTTTCAAAGGAAAACAATCTTTATAATGGTATTGGTAACAAATATTTATCTTGATGATTCTAGCCCGATTCACTTTTTTCCAAGAGTTGACTGTAGCATATCTTATACAAGCAGCTTTGTTAGAACCCCGATTTTCTGCAAGTCTCTCTTTCTGTCTTTAAGTCTCTTCCTACTTTTTAGTCTGTATTTTCGACGTATTTCTTTTGTTTTTTTATTTCCGGAAAAAAAGATGGACTCGTCTTAACTAAGGACATTGCCAGAATGAACTAATGATATAAGGGATAATAACATTCGATTCAATAACATTGGACAAAATGTTAACTGTGTATTTTTCATGTGTTTTGAATGTTACCGGTACCTAAATCATTAAAAATGCTTTTCTTGTTTTATTCCAATGAAATCTTCTCTTATTATCAACAAAAGTATATTAGCTCAATTTCTGAATCCGTTATTGACCCAAGTCTGTTTTCGACATGCGGTAAAAACATATTGAAAAAGTTCTGTATGTCTGGACAATGGTTTTCAAACTTGTGAAAAGGCGAATTCCGAAAGACGCGGTTATATTACTCCCATATAATTTTATGCACGCCATATCCCTGGAAAGACAGAAATATTATACACAAAGAAAAAAGTTCAGAACCCCCCTGGAAAGCCTGCACCGACCGATAAAATCATTGGTGTAAAGAGATTGTTGGAAAAATGATGTTGCAGAAACGATTGTGATCATAGAGGACAACATTCTGGCGATAAGAAATCAGCATTCATGGCGATAAGCTATACAATTTATTCAAAATATCGTTAGCCAAATCAAAATAAAAAGATGCTTGTAAGTATGAAACTTCAGAGTCCATCTGGCTTCACAGGGCGAACATATTGAAGTAAAAATGTCACTTTGAGTGTGTAAAACACAGAAGGTCAATGGCGCGTATAGCCTCCATTGGTCCGAATTACAGCTTCCAACCTGCGTCTCATCTGTTGGATCTGTTGAAGGGGTAACTGCCCCCAATACCGATATAATGCGTCTTCCAATTCCTGCAGATTTTGTACAGGAGGCTCTAGGGCTTGAATGTTTCTGCTCATCCTATCCCAAATGTGCTCTAAAGGATTCAAATCCGGACTCACGGCGGGCCAATGCAGAGTTGTCACAGCTTCGTTTTGGAAGTAGGCTATTACTGCCCGGGAACGACGATGCCGGACATTGTCATCCATGTACACAGGTCCTGAGCCCAATGGGCGGTTCTCAAAATGAGGCACGACAACTGGTTGCACGACCAATCTGCTTATCACTGTATAATGGTAGCATAATAGCTTCGTACGACTTTGTACGACAACAATTTGCCATTGTTGAACCTCTGATATCCTCCTTCGTGCCATGTTTACAGAAGATGAGTCCACGTTGCACAAAACCGACCTTAAGTACAAAACATCTAAGGGGAAACATACTTAATTTGCGTAATTGCACGAAAAAAAAATTTCATGTCGCATTACGTGTAGTTTTTGCGTTACCGTCACACATGAATTGCCACAATCGTTCAATAGAACATCATTCTTATCATCATCATAACTGGCATTGCAGTTAAAAATGCAGATTTATAATAATTAATTTCGGCATGGAGTGCTTAACGTTTTTCCTTGTGTATATATCATCCATGAGCAGTCATCCACTCCGGGTTATGAAGTGATATCTTCCAGAATATTGACTTGTTGATTGATGATTTCAGTTTCGTTTGACGCGATATATTATATTGATAATGGCCTCTTCTCTCCTACTTATTTTCAAGACAGACGGATACTGCCAGTGACCGGATTGATTGATTAATGTTTTACGCCGCACTCAAGATTATTTTACGTATATGGCGGCGTTGCCAGGTTTTGTGGGTGAGAAAATGTGATTCGAACACGAGTCGCATCGATGGAAGGTCTGTGTGGGACTGAGGAACGATCACTCTAACAGACTGGCCCACCGAGACCCCTGCCAGCAACCGGATATTCACTGATTTTAAGTTTCGTCTTCAACTGTTGCCGTTGCAAGTAAATGCTTTTGAAATTCGGACAGAAGAATAGTCAATTTCGTATTCCAGAGAAAAAAATATATGAGAAAATCCGTTTTAAACACCTCTTAGCTATAGAACTAAAAACGAAAAGAAAACTTCCTTTACTAAAGAGGAAGTTGCCCAAAGGAGCATTCTTTGATGCAGAGGTAAATAAATATTTTCTCTGAAAATATCTTTGCTCATTTTATTTAACACTATAACCCCTTGCCTAAAACATTTTATTCTTTTTTAACTTGGTTTAAAACTGGGTTTGTTTATTTTCCTGTGATTTTTCTGAAAGAGAATTAGGCGTATCGTTGCTACGTTTTGGATTGGGGTGAGTGGTGTGACAGAAACCAGAGCAGAGCTGGAATACTGCACTCTTATTGGTGTAATCAAGTCACATAAACCAATCATGGATTCGCCTGGAAGATGTGCACATACTTGTTGCATCATTTTACTTGACCTCTATGGATAACCAATCATAACTCCGTACGTATTTAAAATCCCAAGTTATGTAATGTACTTTCGATAGTTTCCAATTGTGAATTACTTCGAGTCGTTTGGATCAATATACTCAACCAGTGACAGGATATTTGGTGGGTTTGAGTATCATCTACTCTTTGATTGGTGTCTGTTGAACTGAACATCATAAATCACTAACTTATTTACTTTTGTAAATACTTTGATATTGATTAGTTGGTTGTTTTAGCTTATTGGCGCGTCCATTTGTATGAATGATGTACGCCATCCTCAATATTGGTTTGACGATTTCCCCAAAAAGGTGCATCCGATGTTTTCGTCACAGATTTTCAACAGTAGCTTTCATGAGGGTTTTAAAATGGCATGAGCTAGCTGCGAAAATTCTAACTTTGTCCATAAATTCTGATAGTCACTGTAGTAAGAGGCTTTGAAAGTCATCAAAAAACGTAAATGAATAACATTGGAATGAGGAAAATCCAAACTGTCTCTGCTGTACGAACTGAAATAGTGCCCGGAAAGTAAAACAAAAATAACCGGAACGAACGCTAATTCATTCTAAGCTTAAGTTAGTTCAAAACTCTACTTTAACCTTCATTCGCGAGACTAGTAACACTAAAGAGCTTCTGAATTTCACTTCTGTTTTAACGGGAAAATGTCCACATTTTGGCAGCTCATGCCACTTTAAAGACTGAAACGTATATTCATAGCAGATTTGTAGACATTACTGATGATATAAAGGACAACCTCTGGAACCGTGTATAGAGAATAAAGTATAACAAATATGCAAGGTGTTGCATAAATTGTGTACGTCTTGTAATACCTTTCAGTAACAACAACCAGATAAACATACAGCTAGCATTAAGTAAAATCTAAAACTATACACACTTTATTACCGTCTACCAATAATATATATATATTTTTTTCTTTGTACTCATGTATATCGTAATTATATGAAAGGTGAATAAAAAATTCAATATAACCTTCAAAACTATTTTCTTGACGTTAATTGGCAACTTCTATTGAGTAAAACTGTGAAGTGCTTCGCCCAGCTATTTCTTTCCCCAAGTTGATTTTCTTTACTTGCAAGTGTTTCATTTGGGTTAAGCAACAAATCTTTACGTAGGTTTATCTTTAGTTTTAATAGACCTGACGTTTGGCAACCCTCCTTGAGACTCATGTGTAATGAGCAGGCAGATGTTATATATTCATTAATTGATTCATTGATAGGAGTTTTTTTTTGCCACGTTCAACGTATAAGGGGATAAAGAAAAAGAATCGATTTTAAAGGTGAAGAATGTCTGAATGACGGTGGTGCCAGATCTAGTTTGAGAAGAAACTGAGCTTTGTGTATGTGCCCTTCTGCTGGTGCAAGGCAATGATTCCACACATGAAACTGTTTACCTTACCCTTTGGACTAAGTGAGATCTGACACAGTATTTAGGATAGCGACAAATTAGATACCTGTCACTTGACTTGACTGGAGCTCAAACAAGTTAACGTCGTAAACAAAAAACTCTTCAACTGTGGCAATTATGTTCTCGTTAGGTCTTGAGATAGATATACCCATCTCTCTTTTTATTCACCCCCCCCCCACCTTCTACGAGATACATTGGGGCAAAAACGTACCGAGCTATAGTATACTCATGAACCCCAAAGCACACGGGTACGGGGAAAATCTTCTTGTCTATAATATATGCTAAGTCGGCCAATCTTATGGAATTTTCTCAACTTACTTGGCACATAAAGCCGCTTTGCATAGTGTTAAACTTCTATTGACCGTTTTCTTGATTGTTACCAGCCAAAGCCGCTTATCATTCAAAGAAGGGTTATGTATCAAAGGCTGACAGTAGATGTTCAATATCAAACGAACTGAATAGTGAGCAATTGACCAGGTTGACCAGGAACCATGCACTCCATCAAATCCTTAAATATTTACTCGTAGAATGACTGAAGTTAAAAGATGGATGAATGCGACGTGGTGGATGTCCACTCCAGGTATAACATGGATGAGAGACATGAAACATTGAATCTGCAGTCTGTGGTCAATAGATTTGCTAAGACTGGGATTGAACTAAAGAAATGTAAAAGTAAAGTTAACTGAACAATTTTACCACAGCGATTTTTATGTCAATCATTTGTTTTAACGGATATTACATGCGTATTACACGGATGTTACATGGGCATCTAGTCTGAATTATTATTATTATTAATAAAAAATACATAAAATGTCCAATAATTTATAATAGGGCTCAGGGAAATTAAAACTGATTTCTTAAGACCAATATATTTAATTGTTTGACATTAAAATCCACAGAAAACAACCTGTTAGTAATGGCGAGTTTTATGTAAGAAAACACTCTTTGAACTTTATAACTAGATTATTGCAATCCATATACCCGATATCAAAACAACCAACATTTTAATGAAAATTCGACCAAAGCATTCTTAACACATTTTGTTACCATGGCAACAAACTATTCAGCTTCATGTATGACCTAATTTGACCAAAAATAGCTCTTTCGGTCGTGAAGGTAGAAGCACATTTTTAGATATTTTGGTTGGTAATCAATTAAAGATGCAATTATTACAAGGCTTTTTTTTTTTAAAAATCATGAAAAGATTATTAAATATTGTATATCTTTGTTCTTCCATATATTTTGTAAAACAGTTTCTCTTCATGATTTTTGATAAAATTGTTATTACATAAGAAAGGGCTGGGAAATCAAATGTGTTTTTCGTTTCATTATGTTGACAACTGGTTTATTTAAGATGTGTCTGCGTATATAGGCGTTGTGTACTGATCATTGATTGATGTTTTACGCCGCACTCAAGATTACTTCACTCATATGGTGGCGTTGCCAGATTCAGTGGGGGAGGAAACCGGACTCATTGCCCAGAGGAAACCCACCGACCATCGACGAGTACCAGGCAACTCTTCCACATACGGCGACCGAGTGAAACATCCACTCAGAAATTTTTCTTCAATCAAACGAAATGAGACATTTGTTGTACATTAAACAGAAACACCCAAACCAAATAGTATGTTACCTCTAGAAAAGACCAAGGGTTTATCCAAACCAAAGAGTATAGATGGGTCCGGTTTAACAATGTGGACATTATAAGTTTATCCAGATTTCGATTGTCAATTTCTACAAATAGATTGGATCCGTGTACTTAGACAGTGACCGGATATTCGCTGGTTTTGGGTTTCGTCTACCCTTTGACTGGTGTCTTGGAACGGTCCATCTTCAACTGTCAGCTTATTTCTTTAGGTAAATGATCAATATTTGGTTGGTCGATTATTGGTATTTGTAAAGAAATCCCAAAATCAGATCGGTTTGCTTCTTGGCTTCAAATACAGCGCATGCGTTAAAAACTAGAAACATATTCCAATACATAACGAAATAAGAACTGTATATTAATGTTTACTATTCTTTTTTAGAAGTAACACACCCATATTACGGGAATTTTACTGAATTTGACTTCTAAATGAAATTACATATAACACGGAAAAGCGATTTAAACCCCTGAAAAGAAAACGTAAAAAATCGGTCGATATTAATCAAATGCTCCTGAAATATGTGGAAACGCATGGCAGAGAATGTTTTTTTCTTCTTCTTCTTTTTCAGAGATGGTTGCCAGTTACCACCGGAAGGTCTTGGGTTTCCTTAGGGCATAGAGTCCGGTTTCCTCTCACAATAAAACTGGCAACGCCGCCATATAAGTGAAATAATCTTGAGCTCGGCGTAAAACACCAACCAATCAACCAATCAATCAATCTTTTTTCTCAGAAAAAGTGTATCAAAAGCGGAGGGTAGTCTGTTGCGGAACGTGGTGCTTTGGTTACAGTTTTATGTATATATTTTGTTTGGTAGTTTTATATCATATTATTAACTAATCACAATAATATATTTCTAAATGCATTCAATATCAATCGGAGTGGTTTTCTAGAAATGGATTCAGTTCAGATTTGCATTTTTTTCATCAAGACAGGGTTTCACAATTTTCTCTAGAGGTTACAGTTTTTGTCGACCTTGGGAACAGATGCAATAACTTTGTCATTCAAAAAGACATTTTCTGAAAATGAATTTGTCGTTTAGCTTTTAATATAGTTCTTTTTTCTGCTGGCTATCGCTGAGTGTAACCAATAGTCACGATTTTAGATCTGACCAATTTCCTTTCAGTAACTGCCATTGCCGAGCTTTCAACTTGTAACATCTGGTGCCCAGTTTTTGTAAAACAACGGAAAAGAAATTACCTTTATAGAATACCTTTTACTAATTAAACTTTTGACAAGCCACGAGATCGACAAGGTATTTCCAAAATAAATTAAATAACCAAGGAAAACAAAGACATGGATATTAAATGGAAGATATGTTAAAGTATTATCTCCTCTCAATAACATTATCTTGGGAAACTGTTTTGGTGTGTCGAGTCTATCACGCTGCATATTATCGGTTAGTATAGTTTCGATCAGTCACTGACCGGATATTCGCATTTCGTCTATTTCGTGTCCTTTGAACTCTCCGTCATTTTGTTTATTCTGTAAAGTAAATCCTCACAAAGCTAATCGAATCTGGCATAATATTTCAACAATTGATATAATGTGTGGAAAATCTTAGCATCCTGTGTTTGTTTTCATAAAATAGATCAAACGTTATAACAGTCTATGCACCATGCAATGAAATCTGCTTGCATGCACTAATGAAACATAAATTTCCTCGAGATAAATGGGTGATAATTGAAACTGTTCGTTGTCGTGGGAACAAAATGTCTTCATTAAGAATGCTATAGTCATATTTTTATTAAAAATGTGGGCCGCATACAATTACTAGGTCGACTTCTGTCAGAATAGCAAATTCCCGTCTGTGTTTAACAGAGAGAAAACTAAAATCTAATATTGAACGTTTCCCACGAAAGGGTATTAGGGATATGGATGCGTTTTTTTTCGCGTCTCAACATTCTCTTAATTTATGTATTTATATATTTTTTTCAACTTGACTCCCTTAAGAGTACCTTTCTTCGGTTTCTAGTGTATGACTAACTCGGTAGAAACGGTATACATTTGTAAGTTCTCATTCACCACTAAAAATATAAGCCTAAAGTTTTGTGTTAAAAAACAAAGAAACTAAAATAAACTAAAGTTCACGAACGTGACACGGGTCTATACGCTTTTCTATTGCTTCTCTTAAGAAATCGCTTTGATCCGAGTACTCAGTTTGTAATCGGATATTCGCTGGTTTTAGGGTTTGTCTGCTCTTTGACCAATGTCTTTTGAACCACCCATCTTCAATCGTTGCCTTATTTCTTTAGGTAAATACCCAATATTTGCTTAAGCGATTTATGGTATTTATAAAGAAACTCTTAGAAGTGTCTCAAATCTTTTGCTTCCAGTCGTTAATTTTTTACAACAGCTGCATGTTTGTGAACTCTCCTAAAACAAACTAGCCCATAAAATAACAAAATGAGACATAAATTATATTTATATACCCTATTATATTATATTATATTATATTAACGAACACGCAATTGGGGAAATTTACTTGACGAAAAATTCCTTTAACATCAAGACGATTTACACATAAACCGTTGACGAACAGATGACTAACGTCATTTTTTAAAAGTAAAATTGCGTCTAGAAAGGCACAGAAGCATTTTAGCTCACAAAAAGAAAGTATTTTTCCAGAGCCAGAGTGGAATTGTCTGTTACAGCATTAACGAAATTTCTTTATCAAGATTGGCGTTTTCATTAAACTTTTGGATATTTTAATATCGGGTCTATTAATCACATTAATGGATTTCTAAATACATACAATATGAAATCCAATCTGTACAGTGCTCTAGAAAAGTTTGAAGCAGCTGATTTGTTAATCTTTGATACATAAAGACTACCCAGAATCGAAGATGTGTTCCAATAAAGGACAAATTCAAACAGCCGGGATATATGAGTTCATTTTACTGTTTTATTTCTTATAAAAACTACCCAAACGTTCATCTCCAAGATTGGTTTGAGCGGAAGACTTTTTCCGATATTTGGCATCTTTTGTCACTTTGTTATATTGTTCGTTGAAAAGAAATATAAAAATATCGAATATACTCCAAGAAGTACAAACTAGAAGGTTTATAGTGATACCAGTACCGAAAAAGTGTTCTGATTGATTGATTGCTTGCTTGGTGTTTTACGCCGCGCTCAAGATTATTTCACTTATATGGCGGCGTTGCCAGTTTTATTGTGGGAGGAAACCGGGCTCTATGCCCGGAAGAAACTCACGACCTTCCGTTGGTAACTGGCAACCATCCCACTGGCAACCATAGGTCGTACGAATGAAAACCCAGTCAAAGTGTTCTGAGTTTTATCTTTAAATTTCCATTTCGTTAGGCCTACATACAGCCTTTAGTTTTCGGTTTATCAGTTAAAGAAGGCGATAAAGGTGTCAAGTAATTCGATTAGGCTGGCGTCATTTCTTCTGTAAAAAGGAGATGTCAAAGGGCATTTGGAAAATATATACGTCGATTTGCTGTATTTTAATTCTTTTGCAGCATAGGTGCTTGTAAAAAGATTGGCATCGAAGGATGCGGGGCTTATTTTCGTCTAAGAAATGGTGGATGTTTTTCTTAAGCCTCCTGTTGCGCTTCTCAATTCTTCATCTACTAGTTTCTCCCTCCAGATAGGATATTCGATACTTTCAACGCCCTCTTCGATGTTGACATCATATTCATCCAAATTTCTAAGTTCAGTTCCACGTGTAAATATTGAATGTTTTGATAAACTGGTTACTGGTCAATCTACCAGGAAATCGCTTCCCATTCATTTCGTTTCGGCATTGAACATCTGCCTTCTATGGTCTGTAGTCAGTCATTGAAGGATAAGCGGATTTGACTGGAACATAAAGAAATGGTAAAGATTATCAATATAACAAAGGTATATATGTGTCCAATAAATCGGTTAAGCTGGTATTATTTCATTTGTGAAGACGGACGTCGGAAATATTTGATCAGAATTTACTCGCTTTTCAATGATCCGTTACTGGTTTCTGTCAAGGACGGCGAAATGATGACCAAACTCACACTTACATATATAAATGCTTCAAATCTTCACCATTACATATATTTATAGACACTAAAACACATCGGTACAGGGAAAATCTTCTTGAATAAAATAACCATGGAGACAAGTTTCTAGTTGTGGAAAAAGAGGGCATGTCATTTAGACCCCTACGCCCAGCCATACGCTGCTGCAACAAACCAACACCCATGATACTCCACCAGGCCAAAAACACTTCTCTCACGGCATCTTCTCGATTTCTGAGTGGATTTTTCACTCGATCGCTGTATGTGGAAGAGTTGTCCGATAAAATATTCTTGAGTGCTGCTTAAAACATCAATCAATCAATCAATGAATGAATCAATCAATGACATATGGCAATGGCAACACCTGCACCATATTGACACTAATGGTAAAAACAATTCGCTTTGAAACCCAGCTCTTTGGTCCTTGGGAATTCAATTCAGACAAGGAGATTTTTTTCTGCCTACATAATCTCCGAAAGAAAACGACAAAGAGGCGACTATGTAACAGTTGCGTTGAATGGCTGTCTCCAAAGGGCACAGTATTTTAACGGCCGCTTGGTTGCGCTCATTAAAGTTTATTTGCAACCGTTTATCATATAAATCGCTTCCTGGGTCTAACAGACTGTTTCTTTGTCTTCAAGTCTGAAGGTGTTGATAGAAATGGGAAACGTCTTGCTACAAACTCGAGGTTCTCATTAAACACTCATTTAACAGAAAAGATGACATTTTCAGACAGTGTAAATCAAATTGCCAGTCACAACCTGTAATGGGCAATCGAAAAAGAAAACACAAAGATAAGCTGTTGTTGAATATCGGAAAGAGTTATTTCCTTAGCAAAAGTGGTTCAGTGTGCAACTGTTTACTCAATGTGGTTCAAAGGGTAGTCAACGGAAATGCTTTGGTCAATTTTGTTATTAAACGTCTGGATATTTGAAAACTAAGTATATTGATAACAATAATAGATTTCTAAATACATCCAATAACAAATAGAGGCTATAGGAATGCATAAACCGGTTTCTTCATTTGCATCACGTCCGTTGGCATTTGATGAACTACTCGTAACTTATTATTGAAAATTTTAGTTCGGTGAAATTTGGGAGTTCGAATTTTATAATTTTATGGTCTTGCTAGAGTAAAACCCGATGTATTTTGGTAAAACGTATCAATATCAATCAGAGCTAATCGGCAAAATACTTTTCCATTCAACACAAAAGAGAGTCTGAACAAGAAGACAAGAGTTCGTTAAAGGGGCATGAGCTGCCAAAATATTGATATTTTGACGTTAAAACAGAATGCTGAAATTATTGGCTATTTTTCTCAAAAGGCAGAATTCAGAAGCTTTTTAATGCTTCTAGTCTCGAAAATGTACGATACAGTACTGTTTTGAACTAACTTTGGCTTAGAATGAATGAATGGTCGTTACTTTTGAACACGTTTTCGGTTCATACAGGCCACATACTGTATATGGATTTTCCTCATTCCAACGCCAATCATTTAATTTTTCGATGGCTTTGAAAACCTCTTACTGTCGTGACGATCAGAAACTATGAAAAAAGTGTAAGTTTTGGCAGCTCATGCCACTTTAAGAAAGTTGGAAGAACCTTTATTTTCATATTGTATTTTTAGCCCAGCATTGATCAAAATTTCTATGATATCTCAAGACGGTTCTCAGAAAAAGTTTGTAGATTGTAAATTATAATTTGAAAGTTATATTCGAGGCGTATGATAGGTTCAACAACAGACGATTAATCAGCCTAGTCTTTGGGGCTTCAGGAGGACATTTCTAAATATTTAACTTTCCAATAAGTCTCCGTCAATCAAGTAAAATTGATATACGGACGTAACTGCGACTCTTCATAAAGACCCGTTCTCACTGTGAGATTTGTCGTACCGACTTGTAGGATGCGATTGAAATAGATGATTTTGTCAACCAATCAAATGTATCCATTTGAATCGCACGCCACAAGTCGGTACTACAAATCGCACAGTGAGAACGGGCCTTATGCCCCAGTCACAAATCAGCTGCGATGCGTCGGCGATGGGTAAAACCCGGGAAATTTTAACAAAATCTTGAGACAGATCCCACGATTTTGCACCCGTCGGAGGCGCTCTCCGGACGCCTGCGGCTTGTCGCAGATTTTTTAGGCATCGCCACAGTCGTCGCGGTCCCCAACTTTAAACTTAAAATTTTAAGATTGCTCGCAAGATTTTTCACCCATTTTGGCCATCCAAGACATAATCTCCGATGACCTACGATGCCCTCCGATTCATCGTTGAAGTGACGGCTCTATGTACAACCAGATGAGGGATGCCATGCTACAGTGTACAGGAAGAAATACAGATGCGAGGTCAGAAAACCCTCCTTTTCCCCCACATATACCCAGGGTGGGGGGAAAATTAAAAGAAAAGACCCTCGCAGATATCGTCTCCGATCGCCTCCGATGCAATCGGAGGCGATCGGAGGCTAATCCCACGATTTTTCGACAAAACCGGGTCAAAATCCTTGAAAAAATCTCAGACAATGTGACTGCTCCACTTCCATTAGGATAATTGATAGGATTGTTCAAGGATTCTTTATTTTCTACGACGACCCCCGGCCAAAACTAATCCCCTACAGATCGCTGACATTGTGACTGGGCCATTAACGTAACGTTGAAGTAAATGTTTCTATGATGTCTATGCTTTACTTTAGACTTAAGTCAAGACTAGTTCCTTTGAATAATACGTCCTGTATTTCATGTGGAATTATTTTGCAAACCCAATAGCCTGTAGTTCAACGTGTATATATTTTATACTTAATTCTTTAGCCATATATAGGCCATTTATTTGCCGTAAAACAACAAATTTGTCAGTGAAAATAAAGGTAAAAAGAATCAATCGTAACATCAAATGCGCTAATGGTAAAAACAATTCACAATTCAAAAATAACTGTTTGATCCTTGGGAATTCAATTCAGACAAGGAGATTGTTTTCTGTCTGCAGAATCTCCTAAACAAAACGGCAAAAAGGCGATTATGTAACAGTTACGTTTAATGACTGTCACTAAAAGGACACGATATTTGAACGGTCTTTTGCTTGCGTTCATTAAAGTTTATTTGCAACCGTTTATCATATTAACCGCTTCCTTGGTCCAATGGTAAATGTCTTGTTATACAAAACTTAAATACGCCTCAAAAGAAAAGATCACATGTTCAGGCTATTTATCCAATGGCCAGTTACAATCTTTAGTAGCTAATCTAAAACAAAAACACATCAATTAACTCTTGCTGAAGCAAAAGGGGTTCAGAGTGCAAATGTTCGCTTAAAGTGGTTATCATTTAGAATGCGTTGGTCACTTTTGTTATAAACGTTCTTGGTTCTTGAATAACAGGTATAACTAGAAATTGTGTTTGTTTTGACAAACACGAACGCAGCCCCCTCTCTCCCCCATCTCTTTTTGAAGCATAAAACTAACCACTTCACCATTTGCCCATCAGTATGCAATATAACTAACGATGTTAATTACATTTTTTAAAAATAATATGCTAGGCATTTTCCCAAATCCCTAATGTTTAACGGATGGTTTAATATGGTCATTATTTAATATATGTATATGTCGTTTGTGCTTGTACTAAGCGCTGTATGTGGAAGTTGGTAGTTGGTAGAACAGTGGGACGGTATCTCATTCGATTAGCAATGATATATCCCAAGTTTCTTAGAATTTGAAACAAATTGTGTAACCTTGACCTTTGGATCCATGTTCGTCAAAAGTCACTCAGTTTGCACCTTTTGTCTAGCTATAATATATCCCATTTCACGTAATTTAAAGCAACCGTTTTCTGAGAAACGTAGTCACAGACTTTTTAGACCTCTCTCTGACTTTGACTTTTGACCTCATTACGACATGCGTCAAAAAAGATCCTAAGCATATATGTCCCACATCTGAAATATGGTAATCAGGTCCCTTCAGGTAATTGAGCTATTGCAAAAACAAAACGTTTTAGATTTAGTAGATTTTCTTTAGCTTCCTGTTAGGCTTCTGAATTGTTCATCTACTAGCTCCTCTCCCCAGACAGGAGATTCGACATTGTCAACGCCCCCTTCGATGTTGCCCAGAGTGGACATCGCATTCATCTAACTTTCTAAGTAATGGTGTGTTTCCACGGACTTGCGTTAACGCGTGCGTTGACGGATGCGATTTTCCCTAACGAATGGGAACTACAGAAATACACTATAGTGTTTCCATGGCCAGTCCGATAGTTTTTAACGCACGCGTTGACGGACGGAGAATGGAGCTTGTCCCATTTTTAACGCATCGGACGAGGTAACGGACGAGGGATTTCGCTGATCATGACGTCATTGAAGGGGTTTTCCGACCCTGATGACCTTTTCCTGTCAGATAGAAATCCACAGAAAGCACCGAGTGAGTTTGTTGACTCATTTTTACTGACTTGTGTTTGTGTTGTGAATGTATTTTGCATGAAAAAGCTATGCAGATGTCCACTTATTCCCATTCTTTCCCCAACCGCAAAAAAGAACTGTTGTCAAGGATATGACCTTGACATTTAACCGTAACCTTATGACAGATCGCATGCGTTAACACTTCATCCTATCCGTTAAACAATCCCATCCGTCAAAGCACGCGTTAACGCAGGTCCGTGGAAACACACCATAATTCGGTTAAGCTGGTATTATTTCATTTGTGAAGACGAATGTCGGAAATATTTGACCAGAATCTTCTCGTTTTTCAATGATCCTGAACTGTTTTTTGTCAAGGATGGCGAAATAAAAAACAAGCTCATACTTACATATATAAATGTTTCAAATCCTCCCCTTTACATATATAAATGTTTCGAATTCTCACTCTTACATATACCCGTATTTAAGGTTGTTCTAAAAGGGGACATGTCATTTAGACCCCTGCGCCAGCCATACGCTGCTGCAACTAACAAAAGGCCAGGTAACTCCATTCCATCAGGTCGAAAACACTTCTCTCGCGACATCTTGCTGGGCTCAAACCCAAACAAAACTGAAAATTTCTGAGTGGATTTTCACTCGATCGTATGTGGAAGAGTTGTCAGGTACTCGCGGAGGGCCGGGAATTACCTCAAGAGAGTGTTGGGGGTTACCTCCAGAGAAAGAGCCTGTCCCCCACACTAAACCTGGCAACGCCGATATATAATTAAAATAATCATTAGTGCGGCTTAAAACATCAGTCAATCAATCAATCAATCAATCAATCAATCAATCAATCAATCAATAAATGACATATGGCAATGGCCACACCTGCGCCATATTGACACTAATGGTAAAAACAATTCGCTTTGAAAACAGCTGTTTGATCCTTGGGGATTCAATTGAGACATGGAGGTTAGTTTCTGTCTCCGAAATCTCCGAAAGAAAACGGCAAATAGGCGATCGTGTAACAGTTGCGTTGAATGGCTGTCTCCCAAGGGACACCGTGTTTTAACGGTCGTTTGGTTGCGCTCATTAAAGTTTATTTGCAACCGTTTATCATAAAAATCGCTTCCTTGGTCAAACAGATTGTTTCTTTGTCTTCAAGTCTGAAGGTGTTGATAGGAATGCCCAATGGGAAACGTCTTGCTACAAACACTCATTTAACAGAAAAGATGACATTTTCAGACAGTGTAAATCAAATTGCCAGTCACAACCTATAATGGGCAATCTAAAAAGAAAACACAACGATAAGCTGTTGTTGAACACCGGAAAAAGTTATTTCCTTAGCAGAAGTGGTTCAGTGTGCAACTGTTTACTCAATGTGGTTCAAAGGGTAGTCAATGGGAATGCTTTGGTGAAATTTGTTATTAAACATCTGGATATTTGAATACTAAATATATTGATTACAATAATAGATTTCTAAATACATCCAATAACAAATAGAGGCTATAGGAATGCATAAACCGGTTTCTTCATTTGCATCACGTCCTTTGCCATTTGATGAACTTACTATTGAAGATTTTAATTCGAGAAAAATTGTGAGTTTGAAATTAATGAAATTTTAGGAAGGTTTGGATTATTCATGAATTATAAGATGCTAGTTTTGTAATTTTATAGTCTTGCTAGAGTAAAACCCGATGTATTTTGGTAAAACGCATCAATATCAGCCAAAGCGAATTGACAAAATACTTTTCCGTACAACACAAATGACAAAAGAGTCTGAACAAGAAGGCAAGAGTTCGTTAAGAAAGTTGGGAGAGCCTTTATTTTCATATTATCTTCTTAGCCCAGCATTGATCAAATTTTTTATCATATCTCAGGATGGTTCTCAGAGAAAGTTTTTAGATTGCAAATTATAAATTGAAAGTTATATTCGAGGCGTATGATAGGTTCAATAATAACCGATTAATTAGCAATTGATGCTATCTTAGTCTTTGGACTTCAGGAGGACCTTTCTAACTATTCGACTTCCCAATAAGTCTTCCCAATCAAGTAAAATTGATCTACGGACGTAACTGCGACTCTTCGTAACGTAAAGTGGAAGTAAATGTTCCCATGATGGTTATGCTTTACTTTAGACTTAAGTCAAGACTAGTTCCTTTGAATAATACGTCCTGTATTTTATGTTGAATTACTTTGCAAACCCAATGGCCTGTAGTTCAACGTTTATGTATTTTAGCCATATATAGGTCATTTATTTGCCGTAAAACAACAAATTTGTCAGCGAAAATAAAGGTAAAAAGATTCAATCGTAACATCAAATGCGGTAATGGTAAAAACAATTCATTTTGAGAAATAACTGTTTGATCCTTGGGAATTCAATTCAGACAAGGAGATTGATTTCTGTCTGCAGAATCTCCTAAACAAAACGGCAAAAAGGCGATTATGTAACAGTTACGTTTAATGACTGTCTCTGAAAGGACACGGTATTTGAACGGTCTTTTGCTTGCGTTCATTAAAGTTTATTTGCAACTGTTTATCATATAAACCGCTTCCTTGGTCCAACGGACTGTTTCTTTGAACGTGTGGACAGAAATTCATGCTGGTAAATGCCTTGTTATACAAAACCGAGGGTCTCATTAAATACTCATCAAAAGAACAGATGACATTTTCAGGCAGTTTAATTCAATAGCCAGTCACAAATCTTTAGTAGCTAATCTAAAACGAGAACACATCAAATAGCTCTTGCTGAACAACGGAAAGAGTTATTTCCTATGCAAAATATTTTCAGAGTGAATGTTTTTAATTAACGTGAGCAATTAAAATTTATTTCTGAAGACCAATTTATTTAACGGTTTGACATTAAAAGCCACAGAAAACAACCGGTCAGTATTAGCGAATTTTATGTAAGAAAACACTCTTTGAAGATTCAATTCATATACTTGGTATCAAAATAACCCAAATTTTAATGAATATTCGACCAAAGCATTCTTAATAAACACATTTTGTTACCATGGCAACAAACGATTTAGCTTCATATATGACCTAATTTTACCATTCGTAAATCTAGAACTACATTTTTAGATATTTTGATTGGCAATCAATAAAAGATGCAATTATTACAAGGCTTTCTTTTGAAAAATCAAGAAAAGATTAAAGTGGCATGAGCTGCCGAAATTCACACTTTTTTCATAATTTCTGATCGTCACGACAGTAGGAGGTTTGGAAGGCCATCCAAAAACTAAATGATTGGCATTGGAATGAGGAAAATCCATACAGTATGTGCCCCGTACGAATCGAAAACGTGTTCGAAAAGTAGCAAAATTTAAATAACCGGGCCGACCATTCATTCATTCTAAGCCAAAGTTAGTTCAAAAAAATACTTTATCGTACATTTTCGAGACTAGAAGCACTAAAAAGCTTCTGAATTATACGTCTTGAGAAAAATAGCCGATAATTTCAGCATTCTGTGTTTACGTCAAAATATCAACATTTTGGCAGCTCATGCCCCTTTAATAAATATTGTATATCTTCGTTTTTCCATATATTTTGTAAAAAGGTTGCTCTATATAATTTTGATGTTTTACGCCTCACTCAAGTTTATTTCACTTACATGGTGGCGTTGCCAGATTTAGTGGGGGAGGAAACCGGGCTCATTGCCCGGAGGAAACCCCCGACCTCCGACGACTACCTAGCAGCTCTTCCACATGCGGCGACCGAGTGAAAAATCCACTCAGACATTTTTCTGATGATTCTTCAATCAAACTAAATGAGACATTTGGTGTACATTTAACAGAAACACCCAAACCAAATAGTATGTTAACTTTAGAAAAGACCAAGGGTTTATAAAGCCAAAGAGTATAGATGAATCAGGTTTAACAATGTGGACATTATGAGTTTATCCAGATTTCGATTGTCAATTTCTACAAATAGATTGGATCCGTGTACTTAGACAGTGACCGGATATTCGCTGGTTTTAGGTTTCGTCTACCCTTTGACTGGTGTCTTTGAACGGTCCATCTTCAACTGTCAGCTTATTTCTTTAGGTAAATGATCAATATTTGGTTGGTCGATTATTGGTATTTGTAAAGAAATACCAAAATCAGATCGTTTTGCTTCTTGGTATCAAATACAGCGCATGCGTTGAAAAACTAGAAACATATTCCAATACATAACGAAATAAGAACTGTATATTAATGTTCACTATTCTTTTTTAGAAGCAGCAAAGCCATATTATGAGAATTTCTCTAAATTAAACATCTAAATGATTTACATAATACACGGAAGAACGACTTAAACCCCTAAAAACGTAAACAATTGGTCGATATTAATCAAATGCTCCTGAAACGTGTGGAAACGCATTGCAGAGAATATTTTTTTCTTATTCTTATTTCTCAGAAAAAGGGTATCAAAAGCGGAGGGTAGTCTGTTGCGCGACATGATGCTTTGGTCACAGTTTTATGATTTTGTTTGGTAATTTTATATCATATCATTAACTAATCACAATAATATATTTCTAAATGCATTCAATATCAATCGGAGAAGTCTTCTAGAAATGGATTCAGTTCAGATTTGCATTTTTTTTTTCATCAAGACAGGGTTTCACAATTTTCTATGGAGGTCACAGTTTTTGTCGACCTTGGGAACAGATGCAGTAAATTTTGTCATTCTAAAAGACATTTTCTAAAAATGAATTTGTCGTTTATCTTTTAATATAGTTTTTTTCTGCTGGCTATCACTGAGTGTAATCAACGGTTATGGTTTTAGATCTGATCACTTGCCTTTTATTAACTGCCAGAGCTGAGCTTTCAACGTGTTAGATTTGGTCTCCAGTTATAAAATAACAGACAAGCACGCTTGGTTGTTAATAGTTGGCATTATTGGTTTATTCATTTCAACAAAAGCAGAAAATCTGAAATTCTTAATAAAATAAATCAAAATCGAATTGCAGTTTTAAATCATCGTTAAAAACCCCAAGCTCAATTTATTGTGTTGCTTATATTAGACAATTATGTTAGATTTTTTTTTATTAGATTGACATAAGCATTTTTCTTCAATGAGTACAATTTTTGAGTCTTTTATTGCTACTCTCGACGCTAAAGTGGTGTTTTGAACTAACTCAGACGTAAAATCAATGAACGTTAATCCGGGTTATTCAAATTGTGTATATCTTTCGTGGAGTATTTCAGTTCATACGGGATACTAAAGGAACTGTATGGATTTCCCTCGTTCCAAAGTTAACCATTTAGTTTTTCCAAG
This sequence comes from Lepidochitona cinerea, assembly GCA_963971465.1. NCBI lineage: Eukaryota > Metazoa > Mollusca > Polyplacophora > Chitonida > Tonicellidae > Lepidochitona > Lepidochitona cinerea. The sequence continues at coordinate 44,655,168 of OZ020552.1, forward strand.
AATTTCAAAACCTCTTTTAGATGTGACAATCAGAAATTATGAAAAAATGGGAATTTGGCACGATATACGACTAGCTTAAAACCATGCCTCCTAGCTTGTCCTGAATTTATTAAACCATATGCACTATCGTGACGTCATATATTACATCTTATGTGCACATCCTGATATAGTGTTGGGGCTTTATATGTCGGTGTGTTTTCTTGATAGGTTTAATTGACGACGACAGTGTCCAAAAGTCAAGTATGGCTTCAATTACGAAGATATTTCCGAGGATTGATGGACAATATGCCTATTTTTAAGTATTTTTTCTTTCATGCCCAGGGATTCTCCAAGAAGCTTGTTTTGTTTAAAAATTGTGTTCTTTCAATATATTTCAGTACAGTTAAAATTCACTTTTAAACACATTGCCACTGTAAATGAGCTTTTCACGTATGTCGGAGAGACTGTCGTGGCGAATGTGGCTTTAAGCATTTTTAAATACTAAAGTCACTAAAAACTATTCTTCAAAAAAGAAAATTCTCGTCTCTTAGCAGTCTTTAACATTTGAAAAGGTGTGTTTACCCAAAGCAGACCAATAGTATGAAAACTAACCCATGGCATAAACAGTTTTCAATACATTTTACTGATTAGTCTTTCGACAAGCCACGGGATCGACAAGGTTTTTCCAAACTAAATTAATGAACCAAGGTAAACAAAGACATTGATATTAAATGGAAGATATTTTAAAGTATGATCTCCTCTCAAAAACATTATCTGTTTTAAGTGTGTCGAGTCTATTACGCTGAATATTATCGGTTAATATAGTTTCGATCGTCTCTCGGAATGTACTCAGTCAGTGACCGGATATTCGCATTTCGTCTATTTCGTGTCCTTTGAACTCTCCGTCATTTTGTTTATTCTGTAAAGTAAATACTCACAAAGCTAATCGAATCTGGCAAATTTTTTCCAACAATTGATATAATGTGTGAAAAATCTTGCCTCTTGCGTTTTTTCATAAACTGGATCAAACGTTACAAGAGTCTATGTACCATGCAATGAAATCTGCTCGCATACACAAAGGAAACATAAATTTCCTGGAGACAAATGGGTGATAATTGAAACATAAGTGTTCGTTGTCGTGGAAACAAAATGTCTTCATTAAGAATGCTATAGTCACATTTTTATTAAAAATGTGGGTTGTATACAATTACTAGACCGACTTCTGTTAGTTTAGCAAATTCCGTTTGTGCTTAACAGAGAGAAAACTAAAATAAAATTGAACGTTTCCCACGAAAGGGTATTAGGGATATGCATGAATTTGTTTTTCGCGCCTCAACATCCTCTTAATTTATATATTTATAGGGTTTTTTTCAACTCACTTAAGAGTACCTTTCTAGGGTTTCTAGTGTATGACTAACTCGGTAGAAACGGTATACATTTGTAAATTCTCATTCAACACTAAAATAAAGGTCGAACGTTTTGTCTTAAGAAACAAAAAAACTAAAATAAACTTAACTTTAGGGTCTATACGCTTTTAGATTGCTTCTCTTAAGAAATCGCTTTGATCTGAGTACTCAGTTTGTGATCGGATATTCGCAGGTTTTAAGGTTTGTCTGCTCTTTGACGGATGTCTTTTGAACCACCCATCTTCACTCGTTGCCTTATTTCTTTAGGTAAATACCCAATATTTGCTTAAGCGATTTAGGGTATTTATAAAGAAACTCTTAGAAGTATTTCAAATCGTTTGCTTCCAGGCATTTTATTAAATAGATGCATGTATGTGAACTCTCCCAAAACAAATTAACCCATAAAATAACAAAATGAGACATAAAGCATATTTATATAACCTCTTATATTATATTAACGTACACGCAATTGAGGAAATTTACTCGACGAAAATTTCATTTAACATCCAGACAATTTAAATATAATTCGTCGACGAACAGATGATACGTAGAAGCTCGACCCTCGTAAATTGAAGAGAATTAAAAAAACCACGCTCGGCTACCAATTGATACGAAAAAGGTTTTATATATCGTTTCTCTTAATCTCTTCTTAGCTTATTATATATATACAATCGATTATCTTACAACCCAGAGGATAACTATATCTCGTCCGATAACCAGAGTTACGCAATACAATTCACGAGCTGGGCCCAACCCTCATAAATTATACACTAACCCACGTAGACGAACGTATCATAAATATAACTAAATAAACTACTAATAAAGTGAATCGTAATAAGTCCAAACAACACAACTCCTCTTCAGTATTTTCAATATAGATATATAATTAATTAACAATGAATACAAAATATATGTCTACTTACAAATCAGACGTGTACAGTTGACTCTCCAGGGCGGCTTTTGTTAATCGCATAAACTACACTAATTATACCCAGTGAAAAGCCGAAAATCACGATTTACCCACAATTACTTTAGTTTTCTGTTCTAAGTAAACTCCTTAGCTATCAAACCTTTCTTTGTTACAAATCTGCTCCCAGTCTATCAAAATCATATTCAGTTCTATACTTTGTGACTATCTCCCTACATCTCCCAACACTAGTTTTCCTAAGTTCTTAATTCATTACTATACTTCCCATATTTGTCTCTTCTGCTCTCACCCCTGATTGTTCTTCCTCGTTGTTCTCCGTTGTCCTCTGGGTTTTCTCTCTCTCTCTTATATAATCCCAAACTACCTAACTAGTTGCCCAATCAAATCTCAACCTAAACTATTAACCCATGAAATCTAGCCGCCATAAAGATGTCACCCATGCTTGTCTAAGTTCCAGGATGTCACGCCCATCCAGAAACTCAACCTTGAAACCGGTTCTAACATACAATACTTATGAACATAATTAAACAAAAACATTAAATTTCAAATATTACTTCTTTTCTGGGCAGTATCGCGCTATATGTCCTGATTTTCCACACTCGTAACAATGTCTTCGAACACTTTTTCTTTCGGTGGCATAGATGTTTGACGAGGGTAGAACGGACTTGGTGCTGTAGTCGTCAAATTTGCTATTTGCATCGTTGATAGTTGAACAGATTTTGGATACGCGACTTCGGCTAAATTTGCTTTCGCTAATGCATCTTCTAGTGAGGTTGGTTTTTGGAAGATGACATGTGACTTGAGAATAGGGTTCAAGCCGTTCATGAAAATACTAAAAGTGAAATCATCATCTTTCTTAGCTTTACGACAAAGTTCGACCACATCGTTAGCATAATCTTCCAAACTCTCGCCTAGAAGTTGGTGACGGGAATAAATGATGGAATCTCTAGCCCACCTTAGTTCAGGAGGATCATAATTCCTGAGAAACGCTTGTTTCAGAACTTGATAATTACGTTTAATACCTGGCGAAAGTTTTAAATAAAACGTTCGTGCAGGTCCCTGAATTAACAATGGAATCATCTTTGCTCTATGCAATTCTGACCATCCTGTTACATCAGCGTACTCATCAAGTTTAGCAAAAAATTCCTCCACATCATCATTTGATTTACCTGTAAATGATGGGGGATTAGGTAATCCTAATCCGCCATGTAAGTTTTGAAGAGTGTTGGTGCTCTGAATATGCAAACTAATGGCTTTCAAAGCTTCAGTGTTTTGCCGTATAATATCTAAAAGTACAGCTTGAGTATCTTGGTTTGTTGGGGATGGCAAATGTTTACTTGGTGGCTTTGTTGTCTCTGGTACAGTTTTAGTCGACCGGAGCTGTTTGCCCATAGCTGCTTGGGAGAACACACCCTTAAAAGACATATTCCTAGTTTACTTATATCTATATAAATTTAACTATGATAAACACTGAACAAGGACTGGTGCTTACTATTTGGCCTATTAAAAAACCACGCTCTGCTACCAATTGTACGTAGAAGCTCGACCCTCGTAAATTGAAGAGAATTAAAAAAAACACGCTCTGCTACCAATTGATACGAAAAAGGTTTGTACTTTCCCTTTTCTTCTTCTTAACTTTATATATATTATAATACCATCGATCATATACAACCCAGAGGATAACTTATCTCGTCCAATAACCAGAGTTACGCAATACAATTCACGAGCTGGGCCCAACCCTCATAAATTATACACTAACCCACGTAGACGAACGTATCATAAATATAACTAAATAAACTACTAATAAAGTGAATCGTAATAAGTCCAAACAACACAACTCCTCTTCAGTATTTTCAATAAAGATATATAATTAATTAACAATGAATACAAAATGTATGTCTACTTACAAATCAGACGTGTACAGTTGACTCTCCAGGGCGGCTTTTGTTAATCGCATAAACTACACTAATTATACCCAGTGAAAAGCCGAAAATCACGATTTACCCACAATTACTTTAGTTTTCTGTTCTAAGTAAACTCCTTAGCTATCAAACCTTTCTTTGTTACAAATCTGCTCCCAGTCTATCAAAATCATATTCAGTTCTATACTTTGTGACTATCTCCCTGCATCTCCCAACACTAGTTTTCCTAAGTTCTTAATTCATTACTATACTTCCCATATTTGTCTCTTCTGCTCTCACCCCTGATTGTTCTTCCTCGTTGTTCTCCGTTGTCCTCTGGTTTTTCTCTCTCTCTCTTATATAATCCCAAATAACCTAACTAGTTGCCCAATCAAATCTCAACCTAAACTATTAACCCATGAAATCTAGCCGCCATAAAGATGTCACCCATGCTTGTCTAAGTTCCAGGATGTCACGCCCATCCAGAAACTCAACCTGTTACACAAACTTGAAACCGGTTCTAACATACAATACTTATGAACATAATTAAACAAAAACATTAAATTTCAAATATTACTGTCGTAACACAGATGACTTGATTAACCACTCTCTCCCTCTTGAACATTTAGAGAAAAATCCACAACGAATAACTGCATTTTTTCTAAAGTAAAATTGCGTCTAGAAAAGCACAGAATCATTTAAGCTCACGAAAAGTAAGTTTTTTTCCACAGCAATAGCGGAATTGTCTGTTACTGCATTTACGGAATTTCTTTATCATGATTGGCGTTTTCATTAAACTTTTGTATTATTTGGTCTATTTATCACATTAATGGGTTGTTAAATACATACAATATGAAATCCAAATGTACAATGCTCTAGAAATGTTTAAAGTAGCTGATTTGTTAATCTTTGATACATAAAGACTACCCAGAATCGAAGATGTGTGCGAATAAAGGACAAATTCAAACAGCCGGGATGTATGAGTTCATTTTAGTGTTTTATTTCTTATAAAAAAACTACCCCAACGTTCATCTCCAAGATTGGTTTGAGCGGAAGACTCTAATTCTGTTTCAACTAATTTTTTGTCACTTTTTGATATTGTTCGTTGAAAAGGAATATAAAAATATCGAATGTACTCCAAGGAGTGCAGACTAGAAGGTTTATAGTGATACCAGTACCGAGAAGGTGTTCTGAGTTTTATCTTTAAATTTCCATTTCGTAAGGACTACATACAGCCTTTAGTTTTCGGTTTATCAGTTAAAGAAGGTGATTCGATTAGACTGGTGTCATTTCTTCCGTAAAAAGGAGATGTCAAAGGCCATTGGGAAAATATATACGTCGATTTGCTGTATTTCAATTCTCTTGCAACATAGGTGCTTGTAAAAAGATTGGCATCGAAGGATGGTGGGCTTATTTTCGTCTAAGAACTGGTGGATGTTTTTCTTAAGCCTCCTGTTGCGCTTCTCAATTCTTCATCTACTAGTTTTTCCCTCCAGATAGGATATTCGATATTTTCAACGCCCTCTTCAACGTTGCGCAGAGTGGACATCGTATTCAGCCATTGATGTTCCACGTGTAAATATTGAATGTTTTGATAGACTGGTTACTAGTCAATCTACCAGGAAATCGCTTCCCATTCAGTTCCTTTGCTATTGAACATGTGGCTTCCATGGTCTAAAGTCAGTCTTTGAAGGATAAGCGCATTTGACTGGAACATAAAGAAAGGGTCAAGTTTATCAATATAACAGATATATATGTGTCCAGTAATTCGGTTAAGCTGGTATTATTTTATCAGTGAAGAAGGGCGTCGACAATGTTTGACCAGAATCTACCCGCTTTTCAATGATCTTTTACTGGTTTCTGTCAAGGACTGCGAAATGAAGACCAAACTCACACTTACATTTATATATATTTATGAACACTAAAACACACAGGCACAGGGAAAATCTGCTTGTCTAAAATAACCATGGAGACAAGTTTCTAATTATGTTAAAAAGAGGTATATCATTTAGACCTTACATATATAGATGCTTAAAATCATCACCATTACAAATAAGTGACCGGAACTGATGGGTTTAAGATAAGTTAGTTCTAAAAATGACATATCACAATGGCTACACCAGCACCATATTGTTTGAGAAAGAAAAAGCTGACTTATAATATTTAGGTCATTCGAAATAAAGCGATGGAAATTCTGCTAAAGAAGTCTTTCTTGGAATCGACTATCAACACACATCTTCGGTTCGTACGGGTAACTGATTTTTCCGAAATTCTTCAGTTCAACGTCAATCCTTTAGATTTTCAAGGTAATTTAATGCTCAAGTTCTCATGACAATCGGTATACATGAAGCAGTCAGAATTTGGCAGCTCAAGTGACTTAAACGGACACCTTTGTGATAGATATCAATAAAAGCGTTTTCCTTTTACACTTCATTAATCTCGCTGATACGCAATTAAAAGGAACACTGTTATAAAGCATGGACTGACGTTTTTATACACAGATATATATATAAAAACACCAAACAATCGACGTTTAAGACCAATTTTCGGCACTGTTTAACCTACCTTTATATTTGGAACAATGGAGTGTTTAGGATGACTTAAAACTGAAAACCAACGATCTTAACTGAAAATCCGGGGATGTTCAGAAAATGTAATGCTTTCCAAACTTATCAGATGACTTTTCAGACTTACGGTGGTTTTTATTTCACTAACCCATACACGTTGCAACAAGAAGGCTCGTTAATAATGTTAGACACCTAATTCATTCCAATCACGTCCACTGGCATTTGATGAACAGTCGCCGAAACATTTTGGTTCTGGAAAATATGTAATCGCCAAAGAAACTTTAGCTTAGAACGAGGTTTGCAGCTCTAAACTTGATGAGTTTGTCTCCTTCAAACTAAAAGAATGGGCTAAGCACTCTTCCTTGTCCAACGTTTATGTAATTTATACTTAATCCCTTAGGCATATATACTATCATTTGTCGAAACACAAGTTAGGAAAAGGCGTATGATAGATTCATTAATAGTTGATGAATTGATCTGTGATACTATCTGTAATCTGTATCATACATCAGACTTTAACCTGTGCGAGAACGGTTTGAACCTATTTGACCTTTCCCAATAAGTCTCCGTCAATCAAGTAAAATCGATGTACATCGACATAACTCTGCGTTTGATTGTTATGTAACGTTGAAGTAAATGCTTTCATTAGATTTACGTTGAGACTAATATATATACCCTGTATTTTATTGTGGAATTATGTTGCAAACTCAATGGCATGTAGTTCAACGTTTATATATATATATATTACACTTAATCCTTTAGGCCATTTATTTGCCATAAAACAACAAGTTTGTCAGTGAAAATAAAGGCAAAAAGAATCAATCGTAACATCAAATGCGCTAATGGTAAAAACAATTCACTTTGAAAAATAGCTGTTTGATCCTTGGGAATTCAATTCAGACAAGGAGAGAACTTCCTGTCTACAAACTCGCCAAAAGAAAACGGCAAATAGGCGATTATGTAACAGGTACATTTAATGGCTGTCTCAAAAGGGACACGGTTTTTTAAACGGCCGCTTGGTTGCTTTCATTAAAGTTCATTTGCAACCGTTTATCATATAAATCGCTTCCTTGGTCCACCGGACTGTTTCTTAATTGTCTTCAAATCTGAACGTGTGGACAGAAATCCCCGCTGGTAAATGCCTTGTTATACAAAACCGAGGGTCTCATTAAATACTCCTCAAAAGAAAAGATGACATTTCCAGGCAGTTTAATCCATGCGTTGGTCACTTTTGTTATTAAACTTTTTTTATAGTTTTTTTTTTATAGTTTTTTTTTATAGCAGCTATAATTATCACATAATAGATTTACAGGGAGGCTATATGATTGCACCAAACATACGATCAGCTACAAGTAAATCTACAATGGAGATCTCGTGCCATTCTCCGAGATCTTCAACACGACATATCTCAACGAATGGCAGTATAGGATCAATCCCTATTTTAGATGGGTAAATCCGTTATCAAGATAATTTTCTCTCATTTTGACTGTGAACAATTAAAATTGATTTCTGAAGACCAATGTATTTAATGGTTTGACATTAAAACCCACAGAAAACAACCGGTCAGCAATTGCGAATTTTATGTAAGAAAACCATCTTTGAACTTTATAACGTTACTGAAAGATAAAAACTAGATTTATGCAGTTCATATATCTGATATCAAAATAACCCAAATTTGAATGAAAACTCGACCAAAGCATTCTTAATTAACACATTTTTTCACCATGGCAACAAACGATTCAACTTCATATATGGCCTAATTTTACCATTCGTGAATCTAAAACTACATTTTTAGATATTTTGATTGGCAATCAATTAAAGATGCAATTATTACAAGGCTTTCTTTTGAAAAATCATGAAAAGATTATTAAATATTGTATATCTTCGTTTTTCCATATATTTGGTAAAACGGTTTCTCTATATGATTTTGATGCTTTACGCCGCACTCAAGTTTATTTCACTTATATGGTGGCGTTGCCAGATTTAGTGGGGGAGGAAACCGGGCTCATTGCCCGGAGGAAACCCCCGACCTTCCACGAGTACCTGACAACTCTTCCACATACGGCGACTGAGTGAAACGTCCACTCAGACATTTTTCTGATGATTCTTCAATCAAACGAAATGAGACATTTGGTGTACATTTAACAGAAACACCCAAACCAAATAGTATGTTAACTTTAGAGAAGACCAAGGGTTTATAAAAGCCAAAGAGTATAGATGAGTCAGGTTTAACAATGTGAACATTATGAGTTTATCCAGATTTCGATTGTCAATTTCTACAAATAGATTGGATCCATGTACTTAGACAGTGACCGGATATTCGCTGGTTTTGGGTTTCGTCTACCCTTTGACTGGTGTCTTTGAACGGTCCATCTTCAACTGTCAGCTTATTTCTTTGGGTAAATGATCAATATTTGGTTGGTCGATTATTGGTATTTGTAAAGAAATCCCAAAATCAGATCGTTTTGCTTCTTGGCATCAAATACAGCGCATGCGTTGAAAAACTAGAAACATGTTCCAATACATAACGAAATAGAACTGTATATTAATGATTATTCTTTTTTAGAAGCAACAAAGCCATATTATGGGAATTTCACTAAATTAAACTTCTAAATGATTTACATAATACACGGAAGAACGACTTAAACCCTTAAAAACGTAAACAATCGGTCGATATTAATCAAATGCTCCTGAAATATGTGGAAACGCATTGCAGAGAATAGTTTTTTTCTTCTTCTTCTTCTTTCTCCTCAGAAAAAGTATATCAAAAGCAGAAGGTAGTCTGTTACGGGGCATGATGCTTTGGTAAGAGTTGTTTTGTTAATTTTATATCATATGTATTAATCACAATAATATATTTCTAAATGCATTCAATATCAATCGGAGAAGTCTTCTAGTAAAGATGAATTCAGTTCAGATTTGCATATTTTTTTTCTCATCAAGACAGGGCTTCACAATTTTCTCTGGAGGTTAGAGTTTTTGTCGACCTTGGGAACAGATGCAGTAAGTTTTGTCATTCAAAAAGACATTTTCTAAAAATGAATTTGTCGTTTAGCTTTGAATAAAGTTTTTTTTCTGCTGGCTATCACTGAGTGTAATCGATGGTTATGGTTTTAGATCTGACCAATGTCCTTTCATTAACTGCTTTCAACTTGTTAGATTTGGTATCCAGTTATTGTAAAATAACAGACAAGCACGCTTGGTTGTTAATATTTTGCATTATTGGTTTATTCCTTTCAGCAAAAGCAGAAAATCTGACATTATTAATAAAATATATCGAAATTGAATTGCAGCTTTAAATCATCGTCCCAAACGCAATTTATTGTGTTGCTTATATTAGACAATTATATTATATTTTTTTCTTAAATTGACATTGTTCTTCAATGAGTACAATTTAGAAGCCTTTCATTGCTACTCTCGACGCTAAAGTGGTGTTTTGAACTAACTCAGACGTAAAATGAATGAACATTCATCCGGCTTATTCAAATTTTGTATATCTGTCGTAGACTATTTCAGTTTATACGGGATAAAAAGGGACTGTATGGATTTCCCTCCTTCCAAAGTTAATCATTTAGTTTTCCCAAGAATGTCAACACCTCTTTTAGATGTGACAATCAGAAATTATGGAAAATGGGAATTTAGCACGATATGCGACTAGCTTAAAACCATGCCTCCTAGTTTGTCCTGAATTTATTAAAGCATATGCACTATCGTGACGTCATATATTACATCTTATGTGCACATCCTGATATAGTGTTGGGGGCGTTATATGTCGGTGTGTTTTCTTGATAGGTTTAATTGACGACGACAGTGTCCAAAAGTCAAGTATGGCTTCAATTACGAAGATATTTCCGAGGATTGATGGACAATATGCCTATTTTTAAGTATTTTTTCTTTCATGCCCAGGGATTCTCCAAGAAGCTTGTTTTGTTTAAAAATTGTGTTCTTTCAATATATTTCAGTACAGTTAAAATTCACTTTTAAACACATTGCCACTGTAAATGAGCTTTTCACGTATGTCGGAGAGACTGTCGTGGCGAATGTGGCTTTTAAATACTAAAGTCACTAAAAACTATTCTTCAAAAAATAAAATTCTCGTCTCTTAGCAGTCTTTAACATTTGAAAAGGTGTGTTTACCCAAAGCAGACCAATAGTATGAAAACTAACCCATGGCATAAACAGTTTTCAATACATTTTACTGATTAGTCTTTTGACAAGCCACGGGATCGACAAGGTTTTTCCAAACTAAATTAACGAACCAAGGTAAACAAAGACATTGATATTAAATGGAAGATATTTTAAAGTATGATCTCCTCTCAAAAACATTATCTGGGGAAACTGTTTTAAGTGTGTCGAGTCTATTACGCTGAATATTATCGGTTAATATAGTTTCGATCGTCTCTCGGAATGTACTCAGTCAGTACCGGATATTCGCATTTCGTCTATTTCGTGTCCTTTGAACTCTCCGTCATTTTATTTATTCTGTAAAGTAAATACTCACAAAGCTAATCGAATCTGGCAATATATTCCAACAATTGATATAATGTGTGAAAAATCTTGCCTCTTGCGTTTTTTTTTCATAAACTAGATCAAACGTTACAAGAATATATGTACCATGCAATGAAATCTGCTTGCATGCACTAATGAAACATAAATTTCCTCCAGACAAATGGGTGATAATTGAAATAATTGTTCGTTGTCGTGGAAACAAAATGTCTTCATTAAGAATGCTATAGTCACATCTGTATTAAAAATGTGGGTCGTATACAATTACTAGGTCGACTTCTGTCAGAATAGCAAATTCCGGTCTGTGCTTAACAGAGAGAAAACTAAAATCTAAAATTGAACGTTTCCCACGAAAGGGTATTAGGGATATACATGCATTTTTTATATATTTTTTTTCAACTTGACCCTCTTAAGAGTACCTTTCTAGGGTTTCTAGTGTATCCCTAACTCGGGAGAAACGGTATACATTTGTAAGTTCTAATTCACCACTAAAAATATAAGCCGAAAGTTTTGTGTTAAAAAACAAAGAAACTAAAATAAACTAAAGTTCACGAACGTTACAGGGTCTATACGCTTTTCGATTGCTTCTCTTAAGAAATCACTTTGATCCGAGTACTCAGTTTGTGATCGGATATTCGTTGGTTTTGGGGTTTGTCTGCTCTTTGATGGATGTCTTTTGAACCACCCATCATCAATCGTTGTCTTATTTCTTTAGGTAAATACCCAATATTTGCTTAAGCGATTTAGGGTATTTATAAAGAAACTCTTAGAAGTATTTCAAATCGTTTGCTTCCAGGCATTTTATTAAATAGATGCATGTATGTGAACTCTCCTAAAACAAATTAGCCCATAAAATACCAAAATGAGACATAAAGTATATTTATATACCCTATTATATTATATTATCGTACACGCAATTGGGGGAATTTACTCGACGAAAAATTCATTTAACATCCAGACGATTTAAATATAAACCGTTGACGAACAGATGACTTAATTAACCACTCTCTCTCTCTCTTGAACATCTAGAGGAAAACCACAACGAATAACGTCATTTTTTAAAAGTAAAATTGCGTCTAGAAAGGCACAGAATCATTTTAGCTCATGAAAAGAAAGTATTTTTCCAGAGCCAGAGTGGAATTGTCTGTTACAGCATTAACGAAATTTCTTTATCAATATTGGCGTTTTCATTAAACTTTTGGATATTTTAATATCGGGTATATTAATCACATTAATGGATTTCTAAATACATACAATATGAAATCCAATCTGCACAGTGCTCTAGAAAAGTTTGAAGCAGCTGATTTGTTAATCTTTGATACATAAAGACTACCCAGAATCGAAGATGTGTGCGAATAAAGGACAAATTCAAACAGCCGGCATATAGGAGTTCATTTTACTGTTTTATTTCTTATAAAAAAATCTACCCAAACGTTCATCTCCAAGATTGGTTTGAGCTGAAGACTCTAATTTTGTTTCAACTAATTTTTTTCCGATATTTGGCATCTTTTGTCACTTTGTTATATTGTTCGTTGCAAAAGGAATATAAAATATCGAATATACTCCAAGAAGTACAAACTAGAAGGTTTAGAGTGATGCCAGTACCGAGAAAGTGTTCCGAGTTTTATCTTTAAATTTCCATTTCGTTAGGCCTACATACAGCCTTTAGTTTTCGGTTTATCAGTTAAAGAAGGCGATAAAGGTGTTAAGTAATTCGATTAAGCTGGTGTCATTTCTTCTGTAAAAAGGAGATGTCAAAGGGCATTTGGAAAATATATACGTCGATTTGCTGTATTTTAATTCTCTTGCAGCATAGGTGCTTGTAAAAAATGGCATCGAAGGATGCGGGGCTTATGTTTGTCTAAGAATTGATAGATTTTTATCTTTAGCTTCCTGTTGCACTTCTGACTTTTTCGTCTACTAGTTCCTTTCTCCAGACAGGAGATTCTACATTTTCAACGCCCTCTTCGATATTGCTAAGCGTGGACATCGTATTCGGCCATTGATGTTCCACGTGTAAACATTGAATGTTTTGATAGACTGGTCACTGGTCAATCTACCAGGAAATCGCTTCCCATTCAGTTCCTTTGCTATTGAACATCTGCCTTCTATGGTCTAAAGTCAGTTATTGAAGGATAAGCGGATTTGACTGGAACATAAAGAAAGGGTCAAGTTTATCAATATAACAGATATATATGTGTCGGTTAAGCTGGTATTATTTCATCAGTGAAGAAGGATGTCGGAAATATTTGACCAGAATCTTCTCGTTTTTCAATGATCCTTTACTGGTATCCGTTATGGACGGCGAAATGAAAAACAAGCTGACACTTACATATATAAATGCTTAAAATCTTCACCATTACATATATTTATAGACACTAAAACACATGGGCACAGGGAAAATCTTCTTGAATAAAACAACCATGGAGACAAGTTTCTAGTTGTGCAAAAAGAGGGCATGCCATTTAGACCCCTACGCCCAGCCATACGCTGCTGCAACAAACTAACACCCATGATACTCCACCAGGCCAAAAGCACTTCTCTCACGGCACCTTCCCGATTTCTGAGTGGATTTTTCACTCGATCGCCGTATGTGGAAGAGTTGTTAGGTACTCGCCTAGGGTAAGGGGTTACCTCCAGAGAAAGAGCCTGGTTTCCTCCCCCACTAAACCTAACAACGCCAACATATAAGTAAAATATCATTGAGTGCTGCTTAAAACATCAATCAATCAATGAATCAATCAATCAATGACATATGGCAATATGCGCCACACCTGCGCCATATTGACACTAATGGTAAAAACAATTTGTTTTGAAACAAAGCTCTTTGATCCTTGGGAATTCAATTCAGACAAGGAGAAAATCCTTTCTGCCCACAAAATCTCCGAAAGAGGTGATTATGCAACAGTTGCGTTGAATGGCTGTCTCCAAATGGACACAGTATTTTAACGGTTGTTTGGTTGCGCTCATTAAAGTTTATTTGCAACCGTTTATCATATAAATCGCTTCCTGGGTCTAACAGACTGTTTCTGGCAACGCCGACATATAAGTAAAATATTATTGAGTGCTGCTTAAAACATCAATCAATCAATCAATGAATGAATCAATGACATATGGCAATGACCACACCTGCGCCATATTGACACTAATGGTGAAAACAATTCACTTTGAAAAACAGCTCTTTGATCCTTGGGGATTCAATTGAGACAAGCAGGTTACTTTCTGTCTCCGAAATATCCGAAAGAAAACTACAAAGAGGTGATTATGTAACAGTTGCGTTGAATGTCTGTCCCCAAAGGGACACCGTGTTTTAACGGTCGTTTGGTTGCGCTCATTAAAGTTTATTTGCAATCGTTTATCATATAAATCGCTTCCTGGGTCTAACAGACTGATTCTTTGTCTTCAAGTCTGAAGGTGTTGATAGAAATGCCCAATGGAAAACGTCTTGCTACAAACTCGAGATTCTCATTAAACACTCATTTAACAGAAAAGATGACATTTTCAGACAGTGTAAATCAACTTGCCAGTCACAACCTATAATGGGCGATCTAAAAAGAAAACACAACGATAAGCTGTTGTTGAACATCGGAAAGAGTTATTTCCTTAGCAAAAGTGGTTCAGTGTGCAACTGTTTATTCAATGTGGTTCAAAGGGTAGTCAGTGGAAATGCTTTAGTCAATTTTGTTATTAAACGTCTGGATATTTGAATACTAAGTATATTGATTACAATAATAGATTTCTAAATACATCCAATAACAAATGGAGGCTATAGGAATGCATAAACTGGTTTCTTCATTCGCATCACGTCCATTGCCATTTAATTCGAGGACAATTTTGAGTTTGTAATTAATGAGATTTTAGGAAGGATTGGATTATTCATGAATTATAACATGCGAGTTTTGTAATTTTATAGTCTTTCTAGAGTAAAACCCGATGTATTTTGGTAAAGCGTATCAATATCAATCAAAGCTAATTGCCAAAATATTTTTCCGTACAACACAAATGACAAAAGAGTCTGAACAAGAAGGCAAGAGTTGAGAAGAGTTCGTAAAGAAAGTTGGGAGAGCCTTTATTTTTATATTGTCTTTTTAGCTCAGAGTTGATCAAACTCTCTATGATATCTCAAGATGGTTCTCTGAGAAAGTTTGTAGATTGCAAATTATAAATTGAAAGTTATATTCAAGGCGTATGATAGGTTCAATAACAGACGATTAATTAGTCAGGGGGGGGGGGGGCTATCCTAGTCTTTGGGCTTCAGGAGGACCTTTCTAACTATTCGACTTCCCAATAAGTCTGCGTCAATCAAGTAAAATAGATCTACGGACGTAACTGTGACTCTTCGTAAAGTAACGTTGAAGTAAATGTTTCTATGATGGTTATGCTTTACTTTAGACTTAAGTCAAGACTAGTTTCTTTGAATAATACGTCCTGTAGTTTATGTGGAATTATTTTGTAAGCCCAATGGCCTGTAGTCCAACGTTTATGTATTTTATACTTAATTCTTTAGACATGTATAGGCCATTTATTTGCCGTAAAACAACAAATTTGTCATCGAAAATAAAGGTAAAAAGGATCCATCGTAATATCAAATGCGGTAATGGTAAAAACAATTCATTTTGGAAAATAACTGTTTGATCCAAGGGAATTCAATTCAGACAAGGAGATTGCTTTCTGTCTGCAGAATCTCCTAAACAAAACGGCAAAAAGGCGATTATGTAACAGTTACGTTTAATGGCTGTCTCTAAAAGGACACGATCTTTAAACGGTCTTTTGCTTGCGTTCATTAAAGTTTATTTGCAGCCGTTTATCATATAAATCGCTTCCTTGGTCCAACGGACTGTTTCTTTGAACGTGTGGACAGAAATTCATGCTGGTAAATGCCTTGTTATACAAAACCGAGGGTCTCATTAAATACTCCTCAAAAGAAAAGATGACATTTTCAGGCAGTTTAATTCAATAGCCAGTCACAAATCTTTAGTAGCTAATCTAAAACGAGAACACATCAAATAGCTCTTGCTGAACAACGGAAAGAGTTATTTCCTATGCAAAATATTTTCAGAGTGAATGTTTTTAATTAACGTGAGCAATTAAAATTTATTTCTGAAGACCAATTTATTTAACGGTTTGACATTAAAAGCCACAGAAAACAACCGGTCAGTATTAGCGAATTTTATGTAAGAAAACACTCTTTGAAGTTTATAACGTTATTGAAAGTTAAGATTCAATTCATATACCTGGTATCAAAATAACCCAAATTTTAATGAATATTCGACCAAAGCATTCTTAATAAACAAATTTAGCTTCATATATGACCTAATTTTACCATTCGTGAATCTAGAACTACATTTTTAGATATTTTGATTGGCAATCAATAAAAGATGCAATTATTACAAGGCTTTCTTTTGAAAAATCAAGAAAAGATTAATAAATATTGTATATCTTCGTTTTTCCATATATTTTGTAAAAAGGTTTCTCTATATGATTTTGATGTTTTACGCCTCACTCAAGTTTATTTCACTTACATGGTGGCGTTGCCAGATTTAGTGGGGGAGGAAACCGGGCTCATTGCCCGTAGGAAACCCCCGACCTCCGACTACTACCTAGCAACTCTTCCACATGCGGCGACCGAGTGAAAAATCCACTCAGACATTTTTCTGATGATTCTTTAATCAAACTAAATGAGACATTTGGTGTACATTTAACAGAAACACCCAAAGCAAATAGTATGTTACCTTTAAAGAAGACCAAGGGTTTATCAAAACCAAAGAGTATAGATGAGTCCGGTTTAACAATGTGGACATTATGAGTTTATCCAGATTTCGATTGTCAATTTCTACAAATAGATTGGATCCATGTACTTAGACAGTGACCGGATATTCGCTGGTTTTGGGTTTCGTCTACCCTTTGACTGGTGTCTTTGAACGGTCCATCTTCAACTGTCAGCTTATTTCTTTATGTAAATGATCAATATTTGGTTGGTCGATTATTGGTATTTGTAAAGAAATCCCAAAATCAGATCGTTTTGCTTCTTGGCATCAAATACAGCGCATGCGTTGAAAAACTAGAAACATGTTCCAATACATAACGAAATAGAACTGTATATTAATGATTATTCTTTTTTAGAAGCAACAAAGCCATATTATGGGAATTTCACTAAATTAAACTTCTAAATGATTTACATAATACACGGAAGAACGACTTAAACCCTTAAAAACGTAAACAATCGGTCGATATTAATCAAATGCTCCTGAAATATGTGGAAACGCATTGCAGAGAATAGTTTTTTTCTTCTTCTTCTTCTTTCTTCGGAGGGTAGTCTGTTGCGGAACATGGTGCTTTGGTTACAGTTTTATGTATATTTTTTTTTTTGGTAGTTTTATATCATATTATTAACTAATCACAATAATATATTTCTAAATGCATTCAATATCAATCGGAGTAGTTTTCTAGAAATGGATTCAGTTCAGATTTGCATTTTTTTAATCAAGACGGGGTTTCACAATTTTCTCTAGAGGTTACAGTTTTTGTCGACCTTGTGAACAGATGCAATAATTTGGTCATTCAAAAAGACCTTTACTGAAAATGAATTTGTCGTTTAGCTTTTAATATAGTTTTTTTTCTGCTGGCTATCACTGAGTGTAACCAATAGCCACGATTTTAGATCTGACCAATTTCCTTTCAGTAACTGCCATTGCCGAGCTTTCAACTTGTAACATCTGGTGTCCAGTTTTTGTAAAACAACGGAAAAAGAAATTACCTATATAGAATATCTTTTACTAATTAAACTTTTGACGAGCCACGAGATCGACAAGGTGTTTCCAAAATAAATTAAATAACCAAGGAAAACAAAGACATGGATATTAAAGGGAAGATATGTTAAAGTATTATCTTCTCTCAATAACATTATCTTGGGAAACATGTTTTGGTGTATCAAGCCTATCACGCTGAATATTATCGGTTAATATAGTTTCGATCGTCTCCCGGAATGTACTCAGTCAGTGATCGGATATTCGCTGTTTTTGAATTTCGTCTATTTTTTTTTATAGGAGTGTCCTTTCAACTCACCGTCTCCGTCGTTTTGTTTGTTCTCTAAAGTACAAACTCACAAAGCTAATCGAATCTGGCAAAATACTTTAACAGATATGGTAGTCAACAATTGATATAACGTGTGGAAAATCTTAGCCTCCTGCGTTTCTTCATAAACTAGATCAAACGTTATAACGCTCTATGCACCATGCAATGAAATCTGCTTGCATGCACAAATGACACATACATTTCCTCGAGACAAATGTACGAAAGCGTGCTAGGGACATAGATAATTTTATTTTTAGATGACTCACTATCTCATTAACGATCTCGATCTCGTTATAACGAGAAAATTTCTTTCTCGTTATAATGAGATAGCGTTCCCATCATAGTGAGTCATCTAAAAATTAAATGTATGTCCCTAATACGCTTTCGTACAAATGGGTGATAATTGTAACGTAATTGTTCGTTGTCTTGGAAACAAAATGTCTTCATTAAGAATGCTTTAGTCATATTTTTATTAAAAAATGTGGTCGTATACAATTACTAGACCGACTTCTGTTAATTTAGCAAATTCCGTTTGTGCTTAACAGAGAGAAAACTAAAATCTAATATTGAACGTTTCCCACGAAAGGGTATTAGGGATATGCACGAATTTGTTTTTCGAGTCTCAACATCCTCTTAATTTATATATTTACAGGGTTTTTTTTTCAACTTGACTCCCTTAAGGGTACCTTTCTTGGGTTTCTAGTGTATGACTAACTCGGGAGAAACGGTATACATTTGTAAGTTCTCATTCACCACTAAAATAAAGGTCGACAGTTTTGTGTTAAGAAACAAAGAAACTAAAATAAACTAAAGTTCATGAACTTTACACGGGTCTAAACGCTTTTCGATTGCTTTTCTTAACAAATCG
The DNA here is from genome assembly GCA_963971465.1 of Lepidochitona cinerea. Lineage (NCBI taxonomy): Eukaryota > Metazoa > Mollusca > Polyplacophora > Chitonida > Tonicellidae > Lepidochitona > Lepidochitona cinerea. Next base: position 44,674,397 of record OZ020552.1, read on the forward strand.
CTTTGATCCGAGTACTCAGTTTGTGATCGGATATTCGATGGTTTTGGGGATTGTCTGCTCTTTGACGGGTGTCTTTTGAACCACCCATCTTCAATCGTCGCCTTTTTTCTTTAGGTAAATACCCAATATTTGCTTAAGCGATTTAGGGTATTTATAAAGAAACTCTTAGAAGTGTCTCCAATCTTTTGCTTCCAGGCATTAACTTTTTAAAAATACTAGTAGCTGAATGTATGTGAACTCTTCGAAAAAAAAAAGAGCCCATAAAATAACAAAATGAGACATAAAGCATATTTATATAACCTCTTATATTATATTAACGTACATGCAATTGGGGAAATTTACTCGACGAAAAATTCATTTAACATCCAGACGATTTAAATATAAACCGTTGACGAACAGATGACTTAATTAACTACTCTCTCCCTCTTGAACATTTAGAGAAAAAGCCACAACAAATAACTGCATTTTTCTAAAGTAAAATTGCGTCTAGAAAAGCACAGAATCATTTAAGGTTACGAAAAGAGAGTATTTTTTCCACAGCAATAGCAGAATTGTCTGTTACATCATTAACGTAATTTCTTTATCAAGATTGGCGTTTTCATTAAACTTTTAGATATTTTAATATCGGGTCTATTAATCACATTAATGGATTTCTAAATACATACAATATGAAATCCAATCTGTACAGTGCTCTAGAAAAATTTGAAGCAGCTGATTTGTTAATCTTTGATAAAATAAGACTACCCAGAATCGAAGATGTGTGCCAATAACGGACAAATTCAAACAGCCGGGATATATGAGTACATTTTACTGTTTTATTTCTTATAAAAAAACTACCCAAACGTTCATCTCCAAGATTGGTTTGAGCGGAAGACTTCTGTTTCAACGATATTTGGCATTTTTTGTCACTTTGTGATATTGTTCGTTGAAAACGAATATAAAAATATCGAATGTACTCCAAGAAGCGCAAACTAGAAAGTTTATAGTGATACCAGTACCGAGAAAGTGTTCTGATTGATTGATTGCTTGCTTGGTGTTTTACGCCGCGCTCAAGATTATTTCACTTATATGGCGGCGTTGCCAGTTTTATTGTGGGAGGAAACCGGGCTCTATGCCCGGAGGAAACCCATGACCTTCCGTTGGTAACTGACAACCATCCCACTGGCAACCATAGGTCGTACGAGTGAAAACCCAGTCAAAGTGATCTGAGTTTTATCTTTAAATTTCCATTTCGTTAGGCCTACATACAGCCTTTAGTTTTCGGTTTATCAGTTAAATAAGGCGATAACGGTGTTAAGTAATTCGATTAGGCTGGTGCCATTTCTTCTGTAAAAAGGAGGTGTCAAAGGGCAATTGGAAAATATATACGTCGATTAGCCATATTTTAATTCTCTTGCAGCATAGGTGCTTGTAAAAAGATTGGCATCGAAGGACGCTGGGCTTATTTTCGTCAAAGAATTGGTGGATGTTTTTCTTAGGCCTCCTGTTGCGCTTCTCAATTCTTCATCTACTAGTTTTTCCCTCCAGATAGGATATTCGATATTTTCAACGCCCTCTTCGACGTTGCGCATAGTGGACATCGTATTCAGCCATTGATGTTCCACGTGTAAATATTGAATGTTTTGATAGACTGGCTACTGGTCAATCTACCAGGAAATCGCTTCCCATTCAGTTTCTTTGGTATTGAACATCTGGCTTCTATGGTCTGAAGTCAGTCATTGAAGGATAAGCGGATTTGACTGGAACATAAAGAAAGGGTCAAGTTTATCAATATAACAGATATATGTGTCCAGTAATTCGGTTAAGCTGGTATTATTTCATTTGTGAATACGGGTGACGGAAATATTTGACCAGAATCTCCTCGTTTTTCAATGATCCTTTACTGGTTTCTGTCAAGGACGGCGAAATGAAGACCAAACTCACACTTACAAATATAAATGCTTCAAATCTTCACCATTACATATATTTATAGACACTAAAACACATGGGCACACGTTAATTCCTCTTGAATAAAATAACCATTGACAACAGTTTCTAGTTGTGCAAAATGAGGGCATGTAATTTAAACCCCTACGCCAAGCTATACGCTGCTGCAACAAACCAACACCCATGATACTCCACCAGACCAAAAACACCTCTCTCACGATACCTTCCCGATTTCTGAGTGAATTTTTCACTCGATCACCGTATGTGGAAGAGTTGTCAGGTACTCACCTAGGGTCACGGGTTACCTCCAGAGCAAGAGCCACTAAACCTGGCAACGCCGACATTTAAGTAAAATAATCTTGGGTGCTGCTTAAAACATCAATCAATCAATGAATCAATGACATATGGCAATGGCCACACCTGCGCCATATTGACACTAATGGTAAAAACAATTCGCTTTGAAAACAGCTGTTTGATCCTTGGGGATTTAATTGAGACAAGGAGATTACTTTCTGCCTACAAAATCTCCGAAAGAAAACGATAACGAGGTGGTTATGTAACAGTTGCGTTGAATAACTGCCTCCAAAGGGACACAGTATTTTAACGGCCGCTTGGTTGCGCTCATTAAAGTTTATTTGCAACCGTTTATCATATAAATCGCTTCCTTGGTCTAACAGACTGTTTCTTTGTCTTACAAACTCGAGGTTCTTATTAAACACTCATTTAACAGAAAAGATGACATTTTCAGACAGTGTAAATCAAATTGCCAGTCACAACCTATAATGGGCAATCTAAAAAGAAAACACAACGATAAGCTGTTGTTGAACATCGGAAAGAGTTATTTCCTTAGCAAAAGTGGTTCAGTGTGCAACTGTTTACTCAATGTGGTTCAAAGGGTAGTCAATGGGAATGCTTTGGTGAATATTGTTATTAAACGTCTGGATATTTGAATACTAAGTATATAGATTACAATAATAGATTTCTTAATACATCCAATAACAAATATAGGCTATAGGAATGCATAAACTGGTTTCTTCATTCGCATCACGTCCATTCCCATTTGATGAACTGACTATTGGAGATTTTAATTCGAGGGAAATTTTGAGTTTGTAATTAATGAAACTTTAGGAAGGGTTGGATTATTCATGAATTATAACATTCGAATTTTGTAATTTTATAGTCTTGCTACAGTGAAACCCGATGTATTTTGGTAAAACGTATCAATATCAATCAACGCTAATTGGCAAAATACTTTTCCGTACAACACAAATGACAAAAGAGTCTGAACAAGAAGGCAAGAGTTGAGAAGAGTTCGTTAAGAAAGTTGGGAGAGCCTTTATTTTCATATTACATGTATCTTCTTGGCCCAGCGTTGATCAAAATTTCTATGATATCTCAAAATGGTTCTCAGAGAAAGTTTGTAGATTGTAAATTATCAGTTGAAAGTTATATTCGTGGCGTATGATAAGTTCAATAATAAACGATTAATTAACCAGTGATGCTATCCTAGTCTTTGAACCTTAGAAGGACCTTTGTGACTATTCGACTTCCCAACAAGTTTCCGCCAATCAAGTAAAATTGATCTTCGGACGTAACTGCGACTCTTCGTAACGTAACGTTGAAGTAAATGTTTCCATGATGGTTATGCTTTACTTTAGACTTAAGTCAAGACTAGTTCCTTTGAATAATACGTCCTGTATTTTATGTGGACTTATTTTGCAAACCCAATGGCCTGTAGTCCAACGTTTATGTATTTTATACTTAATTCTTTAGACGAACAGATGACTCATATACTCTCCCCCTCTTGAACAACTATAGGAAAAAACATAACGAATAACTGCATTTTTCTAAAGTAAAATTGCGTCTAGAAACACATAGAATCATTTTAGCTCCACAGCAATAGAGGTATTGTCTGTTACAGCATTAACGGAATTTCTTTATCAACATGGGCGTTTTCATTAAACTTTTGTATTAAGTGGTGTGTTCATCACATTAATGGATTTCTAAATACATACAATATGAAATGCAGCCTGTACAGTGCTCTAGAAAAGTTTGAAGCAGCTGATTTGTTAATCTTTGATACATATAGACTACCCAGAATCGAAGATGTGTGCCAATAAAAGACAAGTTCAAACAGCTGGAATATATGAGTTCATTTTAGTGTTTTATTTCTTATAAAAAAACTACCCAAACGTTCATCTCCAAGATTGGTATCAGCGGAAAGCGCTTATGTTGCACTTCTTAATACAATCGGGAAATAATAAGCTAATTCTGTTTCAACTAAATTTTCCCGACATTTGACATATTTTGTCACTTTTTTATATTGTTCGTTGAAAATGAATATAAAAATATCGAATGTACCCCAAGGAGTGCAAACTAGAAGGATTATAGTGATACCAGTGCCGAGAATATGGTCTGAGATTTATCTCTAAATTTATCTTTCGTTAGACCTACAGGCAGTCTTCGGTTTTCGAGTTATCAGTTTAAGAAGATAAGTAATTCGATTAAGCTGGTATCGTTTCTTCTGTAAAAAACATTTAGACGTTTACTTAACTACAACATACTTTATTACAAGTTTGGCTAGTAGTATTTGGAAAAACTATACGTCGATGTGCTATATTTTAATTCTCTCGCAGCATTTGTGCTTGTAAAAAAATTGGCATCGAAGGATGCGTGACTTATTTTTGGCTAAGAATTGGTATATTTTTATCTTTAGCCTCCTGTTGCGCTTCTGGCTTCTTCACCTACTAGTTCCTTTCTCCAGATAAGAGATTCGATATTTTCAACGCCCTCTTCGATGTTGCCCAGAGTGGACATCGCATTCATCTATCCTTCTTAGTTTAGCCATTGAGATATTCCACTTGTAAATATTGAATGTTTTGATAGACTGGTCACTGGTCAATCTACCAGGAAATCGTTTCCCATTCATTTCGTTTCGGCATTGAACATCTGCCTTCTATGATCTAAAGTCAGTCATTGAAGGATAAGCGGATTTGAAGGGTCAAGTTTATCAATATAACAGACAGTAATTCGGTTAAGCTGGTATCATCAGTGAATCGACAATGTTTGGCCAGAATCTACTCGGTTTTCAATGATCCTTTACTGGTTTCTGTCAAGGATACTTACATATATAAATGCTTCAAATCTTCACCATTACATATATTTATAGACACTAAAACACACGGGCACAGGGAAAGTCTCCTTGAATAAAATAACCATGAAGACACGTTTATAGTTGTGCAAAAAGAGGTCATGTCATTTTGACCTCTACGCCCAGCCATAGGCTGCTGCAACAAACCAACACCCATGATGCTCCACCAGGCCGAAAACACTTCTCTCACGGCACCTTCTCGGTTTCTGAGTAGATTTTTCACTCGATCGCCGTATGTGGAAGAGTTGTCAGGTACTCACCTAGGGTCAGGGGTTACCTCCAGATAAAGAGCCTGGTCCTACCCCCCCCCCCCCCCCCCCCACACTAAACCTGGCGATGCCGACATATAAGTAAAATAATCTTGAGTGCTGCTTAAAACATCGATCAATCAATCAATGAATCCATCAATGACATATGACAATGGTCACACCTGCACCATATATTGACACTAATGGTAAAAACAATTCGCTTTGAAACACAGCTCTTTGATCCTTGGGAATTCAATGCAGACAAAGGAGATTGCATTCTGTCTGCGAAATCTCCAACGGTTGCGTCGTTTGGTTGCGCTCATTAAAGTTTATTTGCAACCGTTTATCACATAAATCGCTTCCTTGGTCTAACAGACTGTTTCTTTGTCTTCAAATCTGAACGTGTTGATAGAAATCCCCAATGGAAAACGTCTTGCTACAAACTCGAGGCTCTCATTAAACACTCATTTAACCGAAAAGATGACATTTTCAGACAGTGTAAATCAGATTTCCAGTCACATCCTATAATGGGCAATCTAAAACGAAAACACAACGATACGCTGTTGTTGAACATCGGAAAGAGTTATTTCCTTAGCAAAAGTGGTTCAGTGTGCAACTGTTTACTCAATGTGGTTCAAAGGGTAGTCAATGGGAATGCTTTGGTCAATTTTGTTATTAAACGTCTGGATATTTGAAAACTAAGTATATTGATAACAATAATAGATTTCTAAATACATCCAATAACAAATAGAGGCTATAGAAATGCATAAACCGGTTTCTTCATTTGCATCACGTCCGTTGGCATTTGATGAACTACTCGTAACTTATTATTGAAAATTTTAGTTCGGTGAAATTTGGGAGTTCGAATTTTATAATTTTATGGTCTTGCTATAGTAAAACCCGATGTATTTTGGTAAAACGTATAAATATCAATCAGAGCTAATCGGCAAAATACTTTTCCATTCAACACAAATGACAAAAGAGTCTGAACAAGAAGACAAGAGTTCGTTAAAGGGGCATGAGCTGCCAAAATATTGATATTTTGACGTTAAAACAGAATGCTGAAATTATTGGCTATTTTTCTCAAAAGGCAGAATTCAGAAGCTTTTTAATGCTTCTAGTCTCGAAAATGTACGATACAGTACTGTTTTGAACTAACTTTGGCTTAGAATGAATGAATGGTCGTTACTTTTGAACACGTTTTCGGTTCATACAGGCCACATACTGTATATGGATTTTCCTCATTCCAACGCCAATCATTTAATTTTTCGATGGCTTTGAAAACCTCTTACTGTCGTGACGATCAGAAACTATGAAAAAAGTGTAAGTTTTGGCAGCTCATGCCACTTTAAGAAAGTTGGAAGAACCTTTATTTTCATATTGTATTTTTAGCCCAGCATTGATCAAAATTTCTATGATATCTCAAGACGGTTCTCAGAAAAAGTTTGTAGATTGTAAATTATAATTTGAAAGTTATATTCGAGGCGTATGATAGGTTCAACAACAGACGATTAATCAGCCTAGTCTTTGGGGCTTCAGGAGGACATTTCTAAATATTTGACTTTCCAATAAGTCTCCGTCAATCAAGTAAAATTGATATACGGACGTAACTGCGACTCTTCATAAAGACCCGTTCTCACTGTGAGATTTGTCGTACCGACTTGTAGGATGCGATTGAAATAGATGATTTTGTCAACCAATCAAATGTATCCATTTGAATCGCACGCCACAAGTCGGTACTACAAATCGCACAGTGAGAACGGGCCTTATGCCCCAGTCACAAATCAGCTGCGATGCGTCGGCGATGGGTAAAACCCGGGAAATTTTAACAAAATCTTGAGACAGATCCCACGATTTTGCACCCGTCGGAGGCGCTCTCCGGACGCCTGCGGCTTGTCGCAGATTTTTGAGGCATCGCCACAGTCGTCGCGGTCCCCAACTTTAAACTTAAAATTTTAAGATTGCTCGCAAGATTTTTCACCCATTTTGGCCATCCAAGACATAATCTCCGATGACCTACGATGCCCTCCGATTCATCGTTGAAGTGACGGCTCTATGTACAACCAGATGAGGGATGCCATGCTACAGTGTACAGGAAGAAATACAGATGCGAGGTCAGAAAACCCTCCTTTTCCCCCACATATACCCAGGGTGGGGGGAAAATTAAAAGAAAAGACCCTCGCAGATATCGTCTCCGATCGCCTCCGATGCAATCGGAGGCGATCGGAGGCTAATCCCACGATTTTTCGACAAAACCGGGTCAAAATCCTTGAAAAAATCTCAGACAATGTGACTGCTCCACTTCCATTAGGATTATTGATAGGATTGTTCAAGGATTCTTTATTTTCTACGACGACCCCCGGCCAAAACTAATCCCCTACAGATCGCTGACATTGTGACTGGGCCATTAACGTAACGTTGAAGTAAATGTTTCTATGATGTCTATGCTTTACTTTAGACTTAAGTCAAGACTAGTTCCTTTGAATAATACGTCCTGTATTTCATGTGGAATTATTTTGCAAACCCAATAGCCTGTAGTTCAACGTGTATATATTTTATACTTAATTCTTTAGCCATATATAGGCCATTTATTTGCCGTAAAACAACAAATTTGTCAGTGAAAATAAAGGTAAAAAGAATCAATCGTAACATCAAATGCGCTAATGGTAAAAACAATTCACAATTCAAAAATAACTGTTTGATCCTTGGGAATTCAATTCAGACAAGGAGATTGTTTTCTGTCTGCAGAATCTCCTAAACAAAACGGCAAAAAGGCGATTATGTAACAGTTACGTTTAATGACTGTCACTAAAAGGACACGATATTTGAACGGTCTTTTGCTTGCGTTCATTAAAGTTTATTTGCAACCGTTTATCATATTAACCGCTTCCTTGGTCCAATGGTAAATGTCTTGTTATACAAAACTTAAATACGCCTCAAAAGAAAAGATCACATGTTCAGGCTATTTATCCAATGGCCAGTTACAATCTTTAGTAGCTAATCTAAAACAAAAACACATCAATTAACTCTTGCTGAAGCAAAAGGGGTTCAGAGTGCAAATGTTCGCTTAAAGTGGTTATCATTTAGAATGCGTTGGTCACTTTTGTTATAAACGTTCTTCGTTCTTGAATAACAGGTATAACTAGAAATTGTGTTTGTTTTGACAAACACGAACGCAGCCCCCACTGTCCCATCTCTTTTTGAAGCATAAAACTATACACGCTCCACCATTTGCACATCAGTATGCAATATAACTAATGATTTTAATTACATTTTTTAAAAATAATATGCTAGGCATTTTCCCAAATCCCTAATGTTTAACGGATGGTTTAATATGGTCATTATTTAATATATGTATATGTCGTTTGTGCTTGTACTAAGCGCTGTATGTGGAAGTTGGTAGTTGGTAGAACAGTGGGACGGTATCTCATTCGATTAGCAATGATATATCCCAAGTTTCTTAGAATTTGAAACAAATTGTGTAACCTTGACCTTTGGATCCATGTTCGTCAAAAGTCACTCAGTTTGCACCTTTTGTCTAGCTATAATATATCCCATTTCACGTAATTTAAAGCAACCGTTTTCTGAGAAACGTAGTCACAGACTTTTTAGACCTCTCTCTGACTTTGACTTTTGACCTCATTACGACATGCGTCAAAAAAGATCCTAAGCATATATGTCCCACATCTGAAATATGGTAATCAGGTCCCTTCAGGTAATTGAGCTATTGCAAAAACAAAACGTTTTAGATTTGGTAGATTTTCTTTAGCTTCCTGTTAGGCTTCTGAATTGTTCATCTACTAGCTCCTCTCCCCAGACAGGAGATTCGACATTGTCAACGCCCCCTTCGATGTTGCCCAGAGTGGACATCGCATTCATCTAACTTTCTAAGTAATGGTGTGTTTCCACGGACTTGCGTTAACGCGTGCGTTGACGGATGCGATTTTCCCTAACGAATGGGAACTACAGAAATACACTATAGTGTTTCCATGGCCAGTCCGATAGTTTTTAACGCACGCGTTGACGGACGGAGAATGGAGCTTGTCCCATTTTTAACGCATCGGACGAGGTAACGGACGAGGGATTTCGCTGATCATGACGTCATTGAAGGGGTTTTCCGACCCTGATGACCTTTTCCTGTCAGATAGAAATCCACAGAAAGCACCGAGTGAGTTTGTTGACTCATTTTTACTGACTTGTGTTTGTGTTGTGAATGTATTTTGCATGAAAAAGCTATGCAGATGTCCACTTATTCCCATTCTTTCCCCAACCGCAAAAAAGAACTGTTGTCAAGGATATGACCTTGACATTTAACCGTAACCTTATGACAGATCGCATGCGTTAACACTTCATCCTATCCGTTAAACAATCCCATCCGTCAAAGCACGCGTTAACGCAGGTCCGTGGAAACACACCATAATTCGGTTAAGCTGGTATTATTTCATTTGTGAAGACGAATGTCGGAAATATTTGACCAGAATCTTCTCGTTTTTCAATGATCCTGAACTGTTTTTTGTCAAGGATGGCGAAATAAAAAACAAGCTCATACTTACATATATAAATGTTTCAAATCCTCCCCTTTACATATATAAATGTTTCGAATTCTCACTCTTACATATACCCGTATTTAAGGTTGTTCTAAAAGGGGACATGTCATTTAGACCCCTGCGCCAGCCATACGCTGCTGCAACTAACAAAAGGCCAGGTAACTCCATTCCATCAGGTCGAAAACACTTCTCTCGCGACATCTTGCTGGGCTCAAACCCAAACAAAACTGAAAATTTCTGAGTGGATTTTCACTCGATCGTATGTGGAAGAGTTGTCAGGTACTCGCGGAGGGCCGGGAATTACCTCAAGAGAGTGTTGGGGGTTACCTCCAGAGAAAGAGCCTGTCCCCCACACTAAACCTGGCAACGCCGATATATAATTAAAATAATCATTAGTGCGGCTTAAAACATCAGTCAATCAATCAATCAATCAATCAATCAATAAATGACATATGGCAATGGCCACACCTGCGCCATATTGACACTAATGGTAAAAACAATTCGCTTTGAAAACAGCTGTTTGATCCTTGGGGATTCAATTGAGACATGGAGGTTAGTTTCTGTCTCCGAAATCTCCGAAAGAAAACGGCAAATAGGCGATCGTGTAACAGTTGCGTTGAATGGCTGTCTCCCAAGGGACACCGTGTTTTAACGGTCGTTTGGTTGCGCTCATTAAAGTTTATTTGCAACCGTTTATCATAAAAATCTCTTCCTTGGTCAAACAGATTGTTTCTTTGTCTTCAAGTCTGAAGGTGTTGATAGGAATGCCCAATGGGAAACGTCTTGCTACAAACACTCATTTAACAGAAAAGATGACATTTTCAGACAGTGTAAATCAAATTGCCAGTCACAACCTATAATGGGCAATCTAAAAAGAAAACACAACGATAAGCTGTTGTTGAACACCGGAAAAAGTTATTTCCTTAGCAGAAGTGGTTCAGTGTGCAACTGTTTACTCAATGTGGTTCAAAGGGTAGTCAATGGGAATGCTTTGGTGAAATTTGTTATTAAACATCTGGATATTTGAATACTAAATATATTGATTACAATAATAGATTTCTAAATACATCCAATAACAAATAGAGGCTATAGGAATGCATAAACCGGTTTCTTCATTTGCATCACGTCCTTTGCCATTTGATGAACTTACTATTGAAGATTTTAATTCGAGAAAAATTGTGAGTTTGAAATTAATGAAATTTTAGGAAGGTTTGGATTATTCATGAATTATAAGATGCTAGTTTTGTAATTTTATAGTCTTGCTAGAGTAAAACCCGATGTATTTTGGTAAAACGCATCAATATCAGCCAAAGCGAATTGACAAAATACTTTTCCGTACAACACAAATGACAAAAGAGTCTGAACAAGAAGGCAAGAGTTCGTTAAGAAAGTTGGGAGAGCCTTTATTTTCATATTATCTTCTTAGCCCAGCATTGATCAAATTTTTTATCATATCTCAGGATGGTTCTCAGAGAAAGTTTTTAGATTGCAAATTATAAATTGAAAGTTATATTCGAGGCGTATGATAGGTTCAATAATAACCGATTAATTAGCAATTGATGCTATCTTAGTCTTTGGACTTCAGGAGGACCTTTCTAACTATTCGACTTCCCAATAAGTCTTCCCAATCAAGTAAAATTGATCTACGGACGTAACTGCGACTCTTCGTAACGTAAAGTGGAAGTAAATGTTCCCATGATGGTTATGCTTTACTTTAGACTTAAGTCAAGACTAGTTCCTTTGAATAATACGTCCTGTATTTTATGTTGAATTACTTTGCAAACCCAATGGCCTGTAGTTCAACGTTTATGTATTTTAGCCATATATAGGTCATTTATTTGCCGTAAAACAACAAATTTGTCAGCGAAAATAAAGGTAAAAAGATTCAATCGTAACATCAAATGCGGTAATGGTAAAAACAATTCATTTTGAGAAATAACTGTTTGATCCTTGGGAATTCAATTCAGACAAGGAGATTGATTTCTGTCTGCAGAATCTCCTAAACAAAACGGCAAAAAGGCGATTATGTAACAGTTACGTTTAATGACTGTCTCTGAAAGGACACGGTATTTGAGCGGTCTTTTGCTTGCGTTCATTAAAGTTTATTTGCAACTGTTTATCATATAAACCGCTTCCTTGGTCCAACGGACTGTTTCTTTGAACGTGTGGACAGAAATTCATGCTGGTAAATGCCTTGTTATACAAAACCGAGGGTCTCATTAAATACTCATCAAAAGAACAGATGACATTTTCAGGCAGTTTAATTCAATAGCCAGTCACAAATCTTTAGTAGCTAATCTAAAACGAGAACACATCAAATAGCTCTTGCTGAACAACGGAAAGAGTTATTTACTATGCAAAATATTTTCAGAGTGAATGTTTTTAATTAACGTGAGCAATTAAAATTTATTTCTGAAGACCAATTTATTTAACGGTTTGACATTAAAAGCCACAGAAAACAACCGGTCAGTATTAGCGAATTTTATGTAAGAAAACACTCTTTGAAGATTCAATTCATATACTTGGTATCAAAATAACCCAAATTTTAATGAATATTCGACCAAAGCATTCTTAATAAACACATTTTGTGACCATGGCAACAAACGATTTAGCTTCATATATGACCTAATTTTACCATTCGTAAATCTAGAACTACATTTTTAGATATTTTGATTGGCAATCAATAAAAGATGCAATTATTACAAGGCTTTCTTTTGAAAAATCAAGAAAAGATTAAAGTGGCATGAGCTGCCGAAATTCACACTTTTTTCATAATTTCTGATCGTCACGACAGTAGGAGGTTTTCAAGGCCATCCAAAAACTAAATGATTGGCATTGGAATGAGGAAAATCCATACAGTATGTGCCCTGTACGAATCGACAACGTGTTCGAAAAGTAGCAAAATTTAAATAACCGGGCCGACCATTCATTCATTCTAAGCCAAAGTTAGTTCAAAACAATACTTTATCGTACATTTTCGAGACTAGAAGCACTAAAAAGCTTCTGAATTATACGTCTTGAGAAAAATAGCCGATAATTTCAGCATTCTGTGTTTACGTCAAAATATCAACATTTTGGCAGCTCATGCCCCTTTAATAAATATTGTATATCTTCGTTTTTCCATATATTTTGTAAAAAGGTTTCTCTATATGATTTTGATGTTTTACGCCTCACTCAAGTTTATTTCACTTACATGGTGGCGTTGCCAGATTTAGTGGGGGAGGAAACCGGGCTCATTGCCCGGAGGAAACCCCCGACCTCCGACGACTACCTAGCAGCTCTTCCACATGCGGCGACCGAGTGAAAAATCCACTCAGACATTTTTCTGATGATTCTTCAATCAAACTAAATGAGACATTTGGTGTACATTTAACAGAAACACCCAAACCAAATAGTATGTTAACTTTAGAAAAGACCAAGGGTTTATCAAAACCAAAGAGTATAGATGAGTCAGGTTTAACAATGTGGACATTATGAGTTTATCCAGATTTCGATTGTCAATTTCTACAAATAGATTGGATCCGTGTACTTAGACAGTGACCGGATATTCGCTGGTTTTGGGTTTCGTCTACCCTTTGACTGGTGTCTTTGAACGGTCCATCTTCACCGTCAGCTTATTTCTTTAGGTAAATGATCAATATTTGGTTGGTCGATTATTGGTATTTGTAAAGAAATCCCAAAATCAGATCGCTTTGCTTCTTGGCTTCAAATACAACGCATGCGGTAAAAACACTAGACAACATATTCCAATACATGACGAAATAGAACTGTATATTAATGTTCACTATTCTTTTTCAGAAGCAACAAAGCCATATTATGGGAATTTTATTAAATTTGACATCTAAATGATTTACATAATACACGGAAGAACGACTTAAACCCCTAAAACGTAAACAATCGGTCGACATTAATCAAATGCTCCTGAAATATGTGGAAACGCATTGCAGAGAATGTTTTTTTCTTCTTCTTCTTATTTCTCAGAAAAAGGGTATCAAAAGCGGAGGGTAGTCTGTTTCGAAACATGATGCTTTAGTCACAGTTTAAATTTTTGGGTAATTTTATATCATATTATTAACTAATCACAATAATATATTTCTAAATGCATTCAATATCAATCGGAGAAGTTTTCTAGTAAAGATGAATTCAGTTCAGATTTGCATATTTTTTTTCATCAAGACAGGGTTTCACAATTTTCTCTGGAGGTTAGAGTTTTTGTCGACCTTGGGAACAGATGCAGTGAGTTTTGTCATTCAAAAAGACATTTTCTGAAAATGAATTTGTCGTTTAGTTTTTAATATAGTTCTTTTTTCCTGCTGGCTATCCCTGAGTGTAATCAACGGTTATGGTTTTAGATCTGCCCACTTCCCTTTCATTAACTGCCATTGTTGAGCTTTCAACTTGTAACATTTGGTATCCAGTTATTGTAAAATAACAGACAAGCACGCTTGGTTGTTAATAGTTGGCATTATTGGTTTATTCCTTTCAGCAAAAGCAGAAAATCTGAAATTATTAATAAAATATATCAAAATCGAATTGCAGCTTTAAATCATCGTTAAAGTCACAAACTCAATTTATTGTCTTGCTTTTATTGGACAATTATATTATATTTTTTTCTGAAATTGAGCATTTTTCTTCAATGAGTACAATTTAGAAGCCTTTTATTGCTACTCTCGACGCTAAAGTGGTGTTTTGAACTAACTCAAACGTAAAATGAATGAATGTTCGTCCCGGTTATTCAAATTTTGTTCATTTTTCAGACACTATTTCAGATCATACGGGAGACAGAAGGGACTGTAGGTATTTTCCTCATTCCAAAGTTAATCATTTAGATTTTCAGAGCATTTCAACTCCACCTTTAGGTGGGACAGTCAGAATTAATGAAAAAAGTGGGAACTGGGCAGCTGATGCCCATTTAAAGGATATACGACTATCTTAAAACCAAACCTCCTAGTTTGTCCGGAATTTATTCAAACAAATGCACTATCGTGACGTAATATATGACATCTGGTGTGCACATCCTTATATAGTTTTTTTATGAACACTAAAACACACGGGCACAGGGAAAATTTTCTTGTCTAAAACCATGGAGACAAGTTTCCAATTGTTTTAAAAAGAGGTATATCATTTAGACCTTTATACCCAATCATAAATTGTTGTAATAAACTAAACCTATGATACTTCATTAGACAGGAGCTTGGCCTTACTCAGGAGAATTTTCTGGAACACTTTTTAATGTATTGACAATGCTTACGAATAGTATATCTTTCAAACATTTGCTCTTTTTATAAGCAATGACTGGCCTTTGGGTCAGAGGTTGAGAAATTTTGCTTTGAAGTAGTTTGTATTCTTCTACTGTAATCTTGGATATAGCTATGCTGGCCTTGTTATACTGAAACACGAATGGCATTATAGTATTTACACATCTTCCAGGTCCAAGTTCAAACCCAAAATATGAATAGTTTGTAAATTTTGAATCCAAAAACTTTCCCTTTCCAAACGTTTGTGTTTGGTATCTGCATCGGAAGTGATAAAAGTGATTTTTTTCAATGGGCATGGTTTAAAAATGGTCCTTGATCGAATGGCCTAGAGTGTTGGATTGTTGTGCCACGGGCACATCATGTTTAAGTCTAGTACTAGAGAAATGGTTGGCTGCTCTTTGTCGTAGAGAATTCTAAGTTTCTCTGACGAATTGCTTACGACGTTTTTTGCACGTGATAACATAACAGAGGAGTCGCAATTCAGATTCTCTGCCCTTTGATATTTGCGAAAGTCCTGAAGTGAGTGTTATCTCTGAAGTTAAACGATTCCAAGCCGATCGGATTGTGCGGGACTTAAAGGCCCACTTGCCGCCGTAGCCTGTTTAAATTTGCTAAGAAAACCAATTTACATGACCTTACTACGACTAATACCACTAAACTTAAACATAGGACACATAAAACATGTCTAGTTAGCTTTAGACTGTAGAAATGGGGTGAAAAACAAACGAAGAATCGAAGCCTGATTACAACAACAACGATCAGTGTCGGTCAACTTTCGTGTTGGATTACCCTCATTTCTGGCCTTTTTATCTGTGGTTTACACTCAAACAATAATCAGCAGGCTTTTCCAGTCGCTGTTAAGCGATCGTCAGTCTGTATTTCTCAGATAAATAGGCCTACGTAAAATTACAGTGTTGTTTGTTTACGTTACGGGCACCTAACAATTCAAATTTTCAAATTCAAATTAAAAATACAAAGTGAGGTCCAAACTTTTAAATTTTGGTAAAAATAGAAAGTTCCTAACTTATATTGTCTGGGGAAAATACAGAAAACGGACTTTCTTTTTTGATTAAAACAATATTCCTGATTTTCGCGGCAAGTGTGCCTTTAAACATCACTTTGTGTATATGATATATCATGTGTTCAATTTTAGTGAAGGCAATCTTCAGAGAGACTGTCGCGGCGAGTGTGGCTTTAGGCTTTTTTAAAGTCACCAAAAAGCAAAATTCACAACTTTTAGCTTTTTGTAACATTTTAAAAGGTGTGTTTATTCAAATCAGACCAATAGCATGAAAACTAAACCATAGCATAAGCAGTTTTCTTCAGATTTTACTAATTAAGTTTTCGACAATAAACGAGATTGACAAGATATTTCCAAACTAAATTAACGAACCAAGGAAAACAAAGACATGGATATTAAAGGGAAGATATTTTAAAGCATTATATCCTTTCAATAACATTTTGTGGGGAAACTGTTTTGGTGCGTCGAGCCTATTACGCTGAATATTATCGGTTAATATAGTTTCGAGCGTCTCTCGGAATGTACCTAGTCAGTGACCGGATATTCGCATTTCGTCTATTTCGTGTCCTTTGAACTCTCTGTCATTTTGTTTATTCTGTAAAGTAAATACTAACAAAGCTAATCGAATCTGGCAATATATACCAACAATTGATATAATGTGTGAAAAATCTTGCCTCCTGCGTTTTCTTCATAAACTAGAGCAAACGTTATAACGGTCTAAGCACCATGCAATGGAATCTGCTTACATGCACGAAGGAAACTTAACTTTCCTTGAGATAAATGGGTGATAATTGAAACATAATTGTTCGTTGTCGTGGAAACAAAATGTCTTCATTAAGAATGCTTTAGTCATATTTTTATTAAAAATGTGGGTCGTATACCATTACTAGGTCGACTTCTGTCAGAATAGCAAATTCTCGTCTGTGCTTAACAGAGAGAAAACTAAAATCTAAAATTGAACGTTTCCCACGAAAGGGTATTAGGGATATACATGCATTTTTTTATATATTTTTTTTCAACTTGACTCCCTTAAGAGTACCTTTGTTGGGTTTCTAGTGTATACCTAACTCGGGAGAAACGGTATACATTTGTAAGTTCTCATTCACCACTAAAAATATAAGCCTAAAGTTTTGTGTTAAAAAACAAAGAAACTAAAATAAACTAAAGTTCACGAACGTTACACGGGTCTATACGCTTTTCGATTGCTTCTCTTAAGAAATCGCTTTGATCCGAGTACTCAGTTTGTGATCGGATATTCGCTGGTTTTAGGGTTTGTCTGCTCTTTGACCAATGTCTTTTGAACCACCCATCTTCAATCGTTGCCTTATTTCTTTAGGTAAATACCCAATATTTGCTTAAGCGATTTATGGTATTTATAAAGAAACTCTTAGAAGTGTCTCAAATCTTTTGCTTCCAGTCGTTAATTTTTTACAACAGCTGCATGTTTGTGAACTCTCCTAAAACAAACTAGCCCATAAAATAACAAAATGAGACATAAATTATATTTATATACCCTATTATATTATATTATATTAACGAACACGCAATTGGGGAAATTTACTTGACGAAAAATTCCTTTAACATCAAGACGATTTACACATAAACCGTTGACGAACAGATGACTTAATTAAGCACTCTCTCTCCCTCTTGAACATCTAGAGGAAACCCACAACGAATAACGTCATTTTTTAAAAGTAAAATTGCGTCTAGAAAGGCACAGAAGCATTTTAGCTCACAAAAAGAAAGTATTTTTACACAGCCAGAGTGGAATTGTCTGTTACAGCTCTAACGAAATTTCTTTAACAAGATTGGCGTTTTCATTAAACGCAGGTCTATTAATCACATTAATCGATTTATAAATACATACAATATGAAATACAATCTGTACAGTGCTCTCGAAATGTTTAAAGCAGCTGATTTGTTAATCTTTGATACATAGAGACTGTCCACAACCGACGATGTTTGCCAATAACGAATTCAAATAAACGGCATATATGACTTCATTTTAGTGTTTTGTTTCTTATAAAAAACTACCCAAACGTTCATCTCCAAGATTGGTATAAACGGAAGACTCTAATTCTCTTTCAACTAAATATATACGTCGATTTGATGTATTTTAATTCTCTTGCAGCATAGGTGCTTGTAAAAATATTGGCATCGAAGGATGCGGGGCTTCTTTTCGTCTAAGGATTGGTGGATTTTTTTCTTAAGCCTCCTTTTGCGCTATTTAGTTCTTCATCTACTAGTTTCTCCCTCCAGACAGGAGATTCTACATTTTCAACGCCCTCTTCGATATTGCCAAGCGTGGACATCGTATTCGGCCATTGATGTTCCACGTGTAAATATTGAATGTTTTGATAGACTGGTTACTGGTCAATCTAGCAGGAATTCGCCTCCCATTCAGTTCCTTTGGTATTGAACATCTGCCTTCCATGATCTAAAGTCAGTCTTTGAAGGATAAGCGGATTTGACTGGAACATAAAGAAAGGGTCAAGTTTATCA
The DNA here is from genome assembly GCA_963971465.1 of Lepidochitona cinerea. Taxonomy (NCBI): domain Eukaryota; kingdom Metazoa; phylum Mollusca; class Polyplacophora; order Chitonida; family Tonicellidae; genus Lepidochitona; species Lepidochitona cinerea. The sequence goes on from OZ020552.1 coordinate 44,693,050, forward strand.
ATATAACAGATATATATGTGTCCAGTAATTCGGTTAAGCTGGTATTATTTCATCAGTGAAGAAGGATGTCGGAAATATTTGACCAGAATCTTCTCGTTTTTCAATGATCCTTTACTGGTATCCGTTATGGACGGCGAAATGAAGACCAAACTCACACTTACATATATAAATGCTTAAAATCTTCACCATTACATATATTTATAGACACTAAAACACATGGGCACAGGGAAAATCTTCTTGAATAAAACAACCATGGAGACAAGTTTCTAGTTGTGCAAAAAGAGGGCATGCCATTTAGACCCCTACGCCCAGCCATACGCTGCTGCAACAAACTAACACCCATGATACTCCACCAGGCCAAAAGCACTTCTCTCACGGCACCTTCCCGATTTCTGAGTGGATTTTTCACTCGATCGCCGTATGTGGAAGAGTTGTTAGGTACTCGCCTACGGTAAGGGGTTACCTCCAGAGAAAGAGCCTGGTTTCCTCCCCCACTAAACCTAACAACGCCAACATATAAGTAAAATATCATTGAGTGCTGCTTAAAACATCAATCATTCAATGAATCAATCAATCAATGACATATGGCAATATGCGCCACACCTGCGCCATATTGACACTAATGGTAAAAACAGTTTGTTTTGAAACACAGCTCTTTGATCCTTGGGAATTCAATTCAGACAAGGAGATTACTTTCTGCCCACAAAATCTCCGAAAGAGGTGATTATGTAACAGTTGCGTTGAATGGCTGTCTCCAAATGGACACAGCATTTTAACGGTTGTTTGGTTGCGCTCATTAAAGTTTATTTGCAACCGTTTATCATATAAATCGCTTCCTGGGTCTAAGAGACTGTTTCTGGCAACGCCGACATATAAGTAAAATATTATTGAGTGCTGCTTAAAACATCAATCAATCAATCAATGAATGAATCAATGACATATGGCAATGACCACACCTGCGCCATATTGACACTAATGGTGAAAACAATTCACTTTGAAAAACAGCTCTTTGATCCTTGGGGATTCAATTGAGACAAGCAGGTTACTCTCTGTCTCCGAAAGAAAACTACAAAGAGGTGATTATGTAACAGTTGCGTTGAATGGCTGTCTCCAAAGGGCACAGTATTTTAACGGCCGCTTGGTTGCGCTCATTAAAGTTTATTTGCAACCGTTTATCATATTAATCGCTTCCTGGGTCTAACAGACTGTTTCTTTGTCTTCAAGTCTGAAGGTGTTGATAGAAATGGGAAACGTCTTGCTACAAACTCGAGGTTCTCATTAAACACTCATTTAACCGAAAAGATTACATTTTCAGACAGTGTAAATCAAATTGCCAGTCACATCCTATAATGGGCAATCTAAAACGAAAACACAACGATACGCTGTTGTTGAACATCGGAAAGAGTTATTTCCTTAGCAAAAGTGGTTCAGTGTGCAACTGTTTACTCAATGTGGTTGAAATGGTAGTCAACGGAAATGCTTTGGTCAATTTTGTTATTAAACGTCTGGATATTTGAAAACTAAGTATATTGATAACAATAATAGATTTCTAAATACATCCAATAACAAATAGAGGCTATAGGAATGCATAAACCGGTTTCTTCATTTGCATCACGTCCGTTGGCATTTGATGAACCACTCGTAACTTATTATTGAAAATTTTAGTTCGGTGAAATTTGGGAGTTCGAATTTTATAATTGTATGGTCTTGCTAGAGTAAAACCCGATGTATTTTGGTAAAACGTATCAATATCAATCAGAGCTAATCGGCAAAATACTTTTCCATTCAACACAAATGACAAAAGAGTCTGAACAAGAAGACAAGAGTTCGTTAAAGGGGCATGAGCTGCCAAAATATTGATATTTTGACGTTAAAACAGAATGCTGAAATTATTGGCTATTTTTCTCAAAAGGCAGAATTCAGAAGCTTTTTAATGCTTCTAGTCTCGAAAATGTACGATAAAGTACTGTTTTGAACTAACTTTGGCTTAGAATGAATGAATGGTCGTTACTTTTGAACACGTTTTCGGTTCATACAGGCCACATACTGTATATGGATTTTCCTCATTCCAACGCCAATCATTTAATTTTTCGATGGCTTTGAAAACCTCTTACTGTCGTGACGATCAGAAACTATGAAAAAAGTGTAAGTTTTGGCAGCTCATGCCACTTTAAGAAAGTTGGAAGAACCTTTATTTTCATATTGTATTTTTAGCCCAGCATTGATCAAAATTTCTATGATATCTCAAGACGGTTCTCAGAAAAAGTTTGTAGATTGTAAATTATAATTTGAAAGTTATATTCGAGGCGTATGATAGGTTCAACAACAGACGATTAATCAGCCTAGTCTTTGGGGCTTCAGGAGGACATTTCTAAATATTTGACTTTCCAATAAGTCTCCGTCAATCAGGTAAAATTGATATACGGACGTAACTGCGACTCTTCATAAAGACCCGTTCTCACTGTGAGATTTGTCGTACCGACTTGTAGGATGCGATTGAAATAGATGATTTTGTCAACCAATCAAATGTATCCATTTGAATCGCACGCCACAAGTCGGTACTACAAATCGCACAGTGAGAACGGGCCTTATGCCCCAGTCACAAATCAGCTGCGATGCGTCGGCGATGGGTAAAACCCGGGAAATTTTAACAAAATCTTGAGACAGATCCCACGATTTTGCACCCGTCGGAGGCGCTCTCCGGACGCCTGCGGCTTGTCGCAGATTTTTTAGGCATCGCCACAGTCGTCGCGGTCCCCAACTTTAAACTTAAAATTTTAAGATTGCTCGCAAGATTTTTCACCCATTTTGGCCATCCAAGACATAATCTCCGATGACCTACGATGCCCTCCGATTCATCGTTGAAGTGACGGCTCTATGTACAACCAGATGAGGGATGCCATGCTACAGTGTACAGGAAGAAATACAGATGCGAGGTCAGAAAACCCTCCTTTTCCCCCACATATACCCAGGGTGGGGGGGAAATTAAAAGAAAAGACCCTCGCAGATATCGTCTCCGATCGCCTCCGATGCAATCGGAGGCGATCGGAGGCTAATCCCACGATTTTTCGACAAAACTGGGTCAAAATCCTTGAAAAAATCTCAGACAATGTGACTGCTCCACTTCCATTAGGATTATTGATAGGATTGTTCAAGGATTCTTTATTTTCTACGACGACCCCCGGCCAAAACTAATCCCCTACAGATCGCTGACATTGTGACTGGGCCATTAACGTAACGTTGAAGTAAATGTTTCTATGATGTCTATGCTTTACTTTAGACTTAAGTCAAGACTAGTTCCTTTGAATAATACGTCCTGTATTTTATGTGGAATTATTTTGCAAACCCAATAGCCTGTAGTTCAACGTTTATATATTTTATACTTAATTCTTTAGCCATATATAGGCCATTTATTTGCCGTAAAACAACAAATTTGTCAGTGAAAATAAAGGTAAAAAGAATCAATCGTAACATCAAATGCGCTAATGGTAAAAACAATTCACAATTCAAAAATAACTGTTTGATCCTTGGGAATTCAATTCAGACAAGGAGATTGTTTTCTGTCTGCAGAATCTCCTAAACAAAACGGCAAAAAGGCGATTATGTAACAGTTACGTTTAATGACTGTCACTAAAAGGACACGATATTTGAACGGTCTTTTGCTTGCGTTCATTAAAGTTTATTTGCAACCGTTTATCATATTAACCGCTTCCTTGGTCCAATGGTAAATGTCTTGTTATACAAAACTGAGGGTCTCATTAAATACGCCTCAAAAGAAAAGATCACATGTTCAGGCTATTTATCAAATGGTCTGTCACAATCTTTAGTAGCTGATCTAAAACGAAAACACATCAATTAACTCCTGCTGAAGCAAAGGTGGTTCAGAGTGCAAGTGTTCACTTAAAGTGGTTATCATTTAGAATGTGTTGGTCACTTTTGTTATAAAACTTCTTGGTATTTGAATAACTAACTAGAAATTGTGTTTGTTTTGACAAACACGAAAGCAGCCCCCTCTGTCCTATCTCTTTTTGAAGCATAAAACTATACCCACTCCACCATTTGCCCATCAGTATGCAATACAACTAACGATTTTAATTACGCTTTTTTAAAATAATATGCTAGGCATTTTTCCAAATCCCTAATGTTGGCAACAAATCCGTACTCGTTTAAGGGATGGTTTAAAATGGCCATTATTTAATACATGTACTAGTATATGTCGTTTGTGCTTGTACTAAGCGCTGTATGTGTAAGATTCTAACAAGTGGCCGGTTCCCTTTATGGCTCGATAGCTGAGTTGGTAGAACAGTGAGACGGTATCTCATTCGATTAGCAACTCTTAGAATTTGAAACAAAAGTTATGTTAAACATGGAAACAAGCTTTTCGGTCCAAAATGTGAACCCCTGTGTAACCTTGACCTTTCGATCCATGTTCGTCAAAAGTCACTCAGTTTGCACCTTTTGTCTAGCTATAATATATCCCATTTCACGTAATTTAAAGCAACCGTTTTCTGAGAAACGTAGCCACAGGCTTTTAAGACATTTTTAGACTTTTGATCTCATTATGAGACGCGTCAAAAAAGACCCTAAGCATATATGTCCCACATCTGAAATATGGTAATCAGGTTACTTCAGGTAATTGAGCTATTGCAAAAACAAAACGTTTTAGATTTGGTAGATTTTCTTAAGCTCCTGTTAGGCTTCATCTACTAGCCCCTCTCTCCAGACAGGAGGTTCGATATTTTCAACGCCCTCTTCGATGCTGCCCAGAGTGGACATTATTCATCCAACTTTCTAAGTTCATCCGTTGATATGTTCCACGTGTAAATATTGAATATTTTGATAGACTGGTTACTGATCAATCTACCAGGAAATTGTTTCCCATTCATTTCGTTTCGGCATTGAACATCTGCCTTCTATGGTCTAAAGTCAGTCATTGGAGGATAAGCGGATTTGAAGGGTCAAGTTTATCAATATAACAGACAGTAATTCGGTTAAGCTGGTATCATCAGTGAAGGACGGCGGAATGAACAACAAGCTCACACTTACATTTATATATATTTATGAACACTAAAACACACAGACACAGGGAAAATCTGCTTCTCTAAAATAACCATGGATACAAGTTTCTAATTATGTTAAAAAGAGGTATATCATTTAGACCTTACATATATAGATGCTTCAAATCATCACCATTACACGTAAATGACCAGAAATGATGGGTTTGAGATAAGTTACTTCTAAAACTGACATATCACAATGGCTACACCAGCACCATATTGTTTCAGAAAGGAAAGCTGACTTATAATATTTAGGTCATGCGAAATAAAGTGGAAATTCTGCTAAAAAAGGTGTTTCTTCGAATCGACTACCAACACACATCTTCGGTTCGTACAGGTAAATGATTTTACCGAAATTCTTCAGTTCAACGTCAATCCTTTAGTTTTTCAAGGTACTTAAATACTCAAGATCTCATGACAATCGGTATACATGAAGGAGTCAGAATTTGGCAACTCAAATGACTTAAACGGACACCTCTGAGACAGGTATCAATAAAAGCGTTTTCCTTTCACACTTCATTAATCCCGCTGATACACAATGAAAATGAACACTGTTATAAAGCATGGACAGACGTTTCTATACACAGATATATATATACATTTAAACGACAATAACAAACAATCGACTTTTTAGACAAAAATTCAGCACTGTTTAACCTACCTTTATTTTTGGTAAAATTGAGTGTTTAGGATGACTAAAAACTGAAAACCAACGATCTTAACTGAAAATCCGGGGATGTTCAGAAAATGTACTGCTTTCCAAACTCATCAGACGACTTTTCAGACTCTTTTTATTGCACTAACCAATACACGTTGCAACAAGAAGGCTAGTTAATAATATTCATAATTCACTCAAATCATGACCACTGTCATTTGATGAACAGTCGCAGAAACATTTTGGTTCTTGAAAATATGTAATCGCCAAAGAAACTTTAGGTTAGAACGAGGTTTGCAGCTCTAAACTTGATGAGTTTGTCTCTTCCAAACTAAAAGAATGGGCAAAGCACTCTTCCTTGTCCAACGTTTATATGTGTCTCCTTCCAACTGAAAGAATGCGCAAAGCACTCTTCCTTGTCCAACGTTTATATGTGTCTCCTTCCAACTGAAAGAATGGGCAAAGCACTCTTCCTTGTCCAACGTTTATATAATGTATACTTAATCCTTTAAGCATATATACTATCATTTGTCGTAAAACAAGTTTGTCAGCGAAAATAAAAAGGAAAAGGCGTATGACAGATTCATTAATAGTTGATGAATTGATCTGTGATACTATCTGTAATCTGTATCATACATCAGACTTTAACCTTTGGGAGAAGGATTTGAACCTATTTGACCTTTCCCAATAAGTCTCCGTCAATCAAGTAAAATCGATATACATCGACATAACTCTGCGATTGATTGTAACGTTGAAGTAAATGCTTTCATTAGATTTACGTTGATACTAATTTCCTTAATATATACCCTGTATTTTATGTTGAATTATTTTGCAAACCCAATAGCATGTAGTTCAACGTTTATATATTTTATACTTAATCCTTAAGGCCATTTATTTGCAGTAAAACAACAAGTTCGTCAGTGAAAATAAAGGTTGAAAAATCAATCATAGCAACAAATGTGTTAATGGTAAAAACAATTCACTTTGAAAAATAGCCGTTTGATCCTTGGGAATTCAATTTAGACAAGGAGATAACTTCCTGTCTACAAACTCGCCAAAAGAAAACGGCAAATAGGCGATTATGTAACAGTTACGTTTAATGGCTGTCTCAAAAGGGACACGGTATTTTAACGGCCGCTTGGTGGCGTTCATTAAAGTTTATTTGCAACCGTTTATCATATAAATCGCTTCCTTGGTCCAACGGACTGTTTCTTTGTCTTCAAATCTGAACGTGTTGACAGAAATCCCCGCTGGTAAATGCCTTGTTATACAAAAGCGAGGGTCTCATTAAATGCTCCTCAAAAGAAAAGATGACATTTTCAGGCAGTTTAATCCAATAGCCAATCACAACCCATAGTAGCTAATCTAAAAGGAGAACACATCAAATAGCTCTGGCTGAACAACGGAAATAGTTATTTCCTATGCAAAAATTGGTCAGAGTGAATGTTTTTAATTAACGTGATTCAAAAGTTTGTCATTTAGAATGCGTTGGTCACTTTTGTTGTTAAACTTCTTGGTGTTTGAATATCAGCTATAATTATCACAAAATATATTTACATTAATTCGATAACGCAGGGAGGCTGTAGGATTGTATAAAACCTGCGATCAGCTACAAGTAAATCCGCAATGGAGATCTCGTGCCATTCCCCGAGATCTTCAACACGACATATCTCAACGAATGGCAGTAGGATCAATCCCTATTTTAGATGGGTAAATCCGTTATCAAGATATTTTTTTGCATTTTGTCTGTGACGAAAACCCCCTGATAAAATCAGAAACTAGGCATGTGAATTGTACTAATAACAAACAGAATTCAAACCAGGGTGTTCACATTTTAGTTTTTTTGTGATCCTTCTTTGTTGCCTAAAATCTAAACATACGCATTTGTTGTACAAAATAAATCTTACATTAGTTTTTGTTTCATATGTCCTATACTTTACAGTTTGTGTGCTATCATAACAAAACACCACATAAAGCTATAAAAAGCATTGCAGAAAATTCTCAGTTTTAGACTCCGTTAATGACATTTCGCAAACTCTACTATATGCTTTTTTCATCCCTTCTTTGGGGTGATTTAAATCCTTGACAAAGACCCTTCTTGGCAAAGACTGAAGCATGTTACACAGATGAAACAATGTATTGCTTTGATAAATCACACAACTTGAGAATAATTAAATGGGACAAACACAAAATAAATTCTCTTAACAAATCCCATCAAGTCTTTGAACAAGATAACAAAATGTTGTAACTCCAACACAGTGTTCATAAAACAGGTATGGATATATTTCAATTTCTTTCAATCCGATGTGAATGTGATGGCTTTGTATAATTGGGTTTGCTTTCAGACTTATTTTCGTCAAAGAATTTCCTTATTTCTATCCGTAGTCCACATGTAATTTATTACCTTTATTCTAAGTGTAAATATTGAATGTTTTGATAGAGTGGTTACTGGTCAGTCTACCCGGAAATCGCCTCTCATTCAGTTCGTTTAATATTGGACATCAACCTCCCGTCTTAGACCGATAATGATTTTTTGGAGGATAGTCGTGTTTGGGTTGCCGCTTACAAGAAAACGGTAAAGTTTAGCAATTTGTGCTCTAATAATCCAATATGTTGGTCGTCTTTTTATCAAAAAGAGAAGGAGGTCGAAATGTAATTTTGCTGAAGCGACCTGCTTCACAACAATACACATATCTGTCTTCTTAAAAAAAGTTAGATAAATTCATTTCAAATCCCTTCCATTACGTTTATCATATTTAAGAATCAAGATTTCGGGAGAACCACTCTCTATATTACTTCTTAATTATTCTACCATCCTGCTCATGACCAGAATTGTATTCTGTTCTTTGACAACATTATGCGACTTCTTTTTGGGTGACAATTGAAGTGGCTATAACATTTAGATGTATTCTTGCAAACTCAGTGGACTACAATTCAACTTTTGTACATTCTTATTATCCCATTGTTATATAGACTTGATTACTCAAGGTCACTAAAGGCTGACTGTAACCATTCAAAAAGTGTAAAAGACCAGGTGATCGTTTCATGCCCACAAAATTAAAAAAGAAAAGGGGTTACAGTTACGATTTATAACTGATTTCATTGGGACTAAAGTTCATTGTTAAGGGTCATTTGATAACGTTTATTAAGTTCAATTTGAAGCAGTTTAACCTGAACGTGCTTATAGATAGTCCCAATGGAAAATACGTCATTACAAAACCGAGGTTCTCATTGAATACTCCTCCAGTTCTGTGGATTTTTTATCCGCCTAAATGGCTGGTCACAGTATGTGGCAATCAATGAAACGGTTCAATTTCAAGTTTTTATTTAGCTAGGACAAGTTGGCAACAGTTTGTAAAGTAATACATATTATAGCAGAACTGAAAGAATTGAAATGGCTGCACACCATTCATAATGGAGACATCGTAGGCAGTTTACAGCTTCATTCCCTTCCAAACCCATTGGAACGCGACAGAACCCAGCAGAAAAGTTTTTGATGAGTTTGAAACCGCCACACTTAGGTAGAAAATGTGTGCAACGAACTGCCCTCCCCCTCCCCACCCTTCTCCCTCTCTTCCACATGAACGTACAGACATAGTTGTAAGAATATTGAATTTACCAGTTAAATTTTAGAACGATTAGATTTTTAGTGGGGAGGGGGGATCATTGGTGATGCATACAGCTTTGTTTTATATACCGGTAATAGACAACCATCACCAGTCTTTCTTGTAAATTTATTCCAGGAAAGATGACTGAACCACTCAATCAAACCGTACGATCTTCAATAAAGGATAAACTGTATGGGAAATATCTTTCCAGACACGCCAGAAACTGATTGTCCAAACATGAAATATTTGCTCGTGAGATCAACAGTGACCGAGAATGGGGAGATCAATGGACAAGGAAGACGGAGGCCAAAAATTCGAATTTCCGGTATTTTGTTAGGAAGAGAGGAGATGACGATTTGTGAAGATTTACAACCACCATATGAAAAAATATCAATTAATTGATTTAACCAAACGATACCACTTTATACAGGTGTTCTAGTATTTCAGGTGAATAGTAACAATGTTTGGTTTATGTTTAATTACTAATACAGGGTCACGTTTATACCATACCAAACGAAAACCATTTTCTAGAAATCACTTTCCTTTCCTTTTATTATATTTTGCTCGATTTCAGTTCACCCGACTGTTTGCCAAAGCTGAAGAACCGTACAACTCTCTCAATACAAAGCAAACTATTCCAGACCTTTATCCTAACTATAGCTAAACTCCTGTCTGTCTCCAACCTAAAAAATATCATGGGTTTTCGTTTATTAAAACTACCTATGATTCGGTATAAATGTCTACATGAAATAACCCCCGCCTCCCTTTTTTTAATACAATTAGAAACTGGCTATTTTAGTCAAGAAATTTTCAGTATGCCCGTGTGTTGAAATGTTTATAGATAAATCTAGGGAAACATTTTTTCTTGAATGTTTATTGGATTAGACATCAAGTAGGCTAACTACTGAATCGTTAAAACGTATCTTTGAGCTCTTATATTGATTGATTGAGCTGTACTCAAGATTATTTCACTTTAATGGCAGCGTTGTCAGGTTTACTGGGTGGGAGGAAGGAAACCCCCGACCTTCAGCGAGTACCTAGCATCTCTTAGAAAACCTGTAAGTATAGGTAAATCTGATATTTCCTGACAAATTACAGAAACCACAGCATGAGTAGATAGTACTTTGACAGTTGAAAAACAGTGGCAGTGGCAACATTTTACTGGTCACTGCTGTCCAGTTTCGCCGGTCACTTAAGGGCGGAAGCGGCCGGAACTAACCGGAAGTGACCGGAAATAACCTGAAGTGGACCGGAAGTGACCGTAAATAGGCCGGAAATGGACCGGAAGTGACCGGAATTGAACCGGAAATAACCAGAAGTGAAGTGATTGAGCCAAAAATAAGTTCCAAGCCCGGAAGTAGCCAAATTCTAACCGAATTTGGTCGTGTTACATATCAAAGGAAAGGCTGTAAAGATGTCTGCAAGACTTACTATAGCTCGTGGTTTTCTCAATTCTGGTTTTACACAAATCGATTGAAACGTTCAAATCGAGCATTAGTCGGAGAGCTTAGGGACTAACGCCATTCACCTTTAAACGGTCCGACTTCGAACCGGAAGGGACGTTATCGAACCGGAAGTCGTCCGTAATTTCGTTACTTTTTGTTTTAGAGCTTAGGGACTAACGCCATTCACCTTTAAACGGGCCGACCTCGAACCGGAAGTGACGTCATCGAACCGGTAGTTGTCCGTAATTTCGTTATTTTTTTTGTCCCACAGCCTAGATACTAACGCCATTCAATCCGTTACGACATCATATCCGCTATTGTGCGGCGTAAAACACCAAACAATCAATGACTCTAAGCAGTCGTCCTACATCAGGCGTTTTTCACCCCAGAACTGTATTGTGAAAGTCTCAACCAATGCCTTAACATAAAGAAACATAAGACATCGTTCGTTCTGATGAACATTTTATTATCTTCGTGGTGAACATTCTTCAAGTACATCGTTTCCGGTTTTCGTAAGGGTATTCGTCCGGTAAAACCTTATCAAATAACATATAGCGTATTTTGATCGCGTTCGCTAATGCCTCGTCAATAGGTAGGCCAATTACTCCGCGTAAAAAATCCCTAGTTTTCACAATTTCTCGGTGAAGCGGGTCTCCCATTAAATGCATCCAAATAGTGTTGTACTGTCCGTATATAGTCATCAAGGTTTTCTTTATTTCCGGCCTGCGCCGTCGGTATTCCTCCTGCAAACTGCAGCCGTCAACAGACATATGAGTTTGAATAGCTTCCTTCACAATGTCGTCCCATACGTCGGAAACTGTATCAGCCATACCGCTAGCGGGCGTAATGATCCTCGTTAGAAAAACTTTACGGTCATCTTCTAAAGTATTTTCATCCGAGGGATGCCCTCCATAAACAGTCATCTCAGTATTCTGCGAATCGGTTTTGTGTTTATTGAAAACGTGCCGCTTCATGTCATGTCGGCGACTAAAAGTCTTGTTACAAACGTGACAATTGAATCTCATTTTGTTTCACCCACTGTGGAATATAATTTATAGCGCTATTTCAGCGGTCGGTCTAATCCAATGTGAAGGACGCGCCGCCTTTTATACGCTTCTGTCTTGCCTTCAATTCCGACTTAGCCATTTCCACCGCTTGCTGTGCGTTAGATACGGCAATAATCCGCGGCAAATCCGCCTTTTCACGGTTGGGGGAGCTTTCGCGATAATAGGGCTCGACAGTTTTTCTTCGTTTAAAGGCTTGACTTTGTGGCGTACCACTTTTTCTGCGTTCCTGTCTGACCTCCGATCTGGTCATTTCCACCACTTGTGCGGGAGACACCACATCTATCTGCGGTAAATCCGCATGGTCGGCGTCAATTTGCGGCGGATCCATCTTTTCACGGTCTGGAGAGATTTCACGGCAATAGGGCTCCAGAGGGATGAGCGTGTTTCTGCTTCTGAATGCTTGGCCGAGGGGCGAGCCTCTCTTTCTCATTGCACCTTCGTTCATGGGTATTTTACCCTTTTCCATATTGCGGTAAAAACGCACCAATTTATCCACGTTCGACATGTTTAAACGTTACAAACACCGTCTGCGTAAGGAGTGTTGTCGAAGTACGATGATAGCTCGTTATATAAAGCTTTATGATACGCGCCCGCTGAACGCCAGAAGCGACCGCTAACGCAGCCTTAAGCGTAAAACAATATTATCATTCACTCATAATTAGCTGCGTTAACGGTCGCTTCTGGCGTTCAGCGGGCGCGTATCATAAAGCTTTATATAACGAGCTATCATCGTACTTCGACAACACTCCTTACGCAGACGGTGTTTGTAACGTTTAAACATGTCGAACGTGGATAAATTGGTGCGTTTTTACCGCAATATGGAAAAGGGTAAAATACCCATGAACGAAGGTGCAATGAGAAAGAGAGGCTCGCCCCTCGGCCAAGCATTCAGAAGCAGAAACACGCTCATCCCTCTGGAGCCATATTGCCGTGAAATCTCTCCAGACCGTGAAAAGATGGATCCGCCGCAAATTGACGCCGACCATGCGGATTTACCGCAGATAGATGTGGTGTCTCCCGCACAAGTGGTGGAAATGACCAGATCGGAGGTCAGACAGGAACGCAGAAAAAGTGGTACGCCACAAAGTCAAGCCTTTAAACGAAGAAAAACTGTCGAGCCCTATTATCGCGAAAGCTCCCCCAACCGTGAAAAGGCGGATTTGCCGCGGATTATTGCCGTATCTAACGCACAGCAAGCGGTGGAAATGGCTAAGTCGGAATTGAAGGCAAGACAGAAGCGTATAAAAGGCGGCGCGTCCTTCACATTGGATTAGACCGACCGCTGAAATAGCGCTATAAATTATATTCCACAGTGGGTGAAACAAAATGAGATTCAATTGTCACGTTTGTAACAAGACTTTTAGTCGCCGACATGACATGAAGCGGCACGTTTTCAATAAACACAAAACCGATTCGCAGAATACTGAGATGACTGTTTATGGAGGGCATCCCTCGGATGAAAATACTTTAGAAGATGACCGTAAAGTTTTTCTAACGAGGATCATTACGCCCGCTAGCGGTATGGCTGATACAGTTTCCGACGTATGGGACGACATTGTGAAGGAAGCTATTCAAACTCATATGTCTGTTGACGGCTGCAGTTTGCAGGAGGAATACCGACGGCGCAGGCCGGAAATAAAGAAAACCTTGATGACTATATACGGACAGTACAACACTATTTGGATGCATTTAATGGGAGACCCGCTTCACCGAGAAATTGTGAAAACTAGGGATTTTTTACGCGGAGTAATTGGCCTACCTATTGACGAGGCATTAGCGAACGCGATCAAAATACGCTATATGTTATTTGATAAGGTTTTACCGGACGAATACCCTTACGAAAACCGGAAACGATGTACTTGAAGAATGTTCACCATGAAGATAATAAAATGTTCATCAGAACGAACGATGTCTTATGTTTCTTTATGTTAAGGCATTGGTTGAGACTTTCACAATACAGTTCTGGGGTGAAAAACGCCTGATATAGGACGACTGCTTAGAGTCATTGATTGTTTGGTGTTTTACGCCACACAATAGCGGATATGATGTCGTAACGGATTGAATGGCGTTAGTATCTAGGCTGTGGGACAAAAAAAATAACGAAATTACGGACAACTACCGGTTCGATGACGTCACTTCCGGTTCGAGGTCGGCCCGTTTAAAGGTGAATGGCGTTAGTCCCTAAGCTCTAAAACAAAAAGTAACGAAATTACGGACGACTTCCGGTTCGATAACGTCCCTTCCGGTTCGAAGTCGGACCGTTTAAAGGTGAATGGCGTTAGTCCCTAAGCTCTCCGACTAATGCTCGATTTGAACGTTTCAATCGATTTGTGTAAAACCAGAATTGAGAAAACCACGAGCTATAGTAAGTCTTGCAGACATCTTTACAGCCTTTCCTTTGATATGTAACACGACCAAATTCGGTTTGAATTTGGCTACTTCCGGGCTTGGAACTTATTTTTGGCTCAATCACTTCACTTCTGGTTATTTCCGGTTCAATTCCGGTCACTTCCGGTCCATTTCCGGCCTATTTACGGTCACTTCCGGTCCACTTCAGGTTATTTCCGGTCACTTCCGGTTAGTTCCGGCCGCTTCCGCCCTTAAGTGACCGGCGAAACTGGACAGCAGTGACCAGTAAAATGTTGCCACTGCCACTGTTTTTCAACTGTCAAAGTACTATCTACTAGCATGAAAACCCTATATACATAAAACCAATTAATATTGATGCTTATCGCCGCTCTCAAGACTATTTTGCTTATATACGGGAGTACCAGATTTTTGCCCGGAGGAAACTCCAGACCTTCGGCGAGTGCATGCCAACACTCCCACATTATAAAGTGAAAAACCTACTCAGAATTATTCTAGGACTGAATGGGATTCAAAACCGATACCCATCGATGGTAGGCTTGTGTCGGACTGAGAGACTATCGCTCTCCCAAGCCGAATATTGTTTACCAAACCCATTAGCCTAACGTCAATGGTAACCTGCTCATATAAGTTTTTATACAACATTTGTTTATACAGTTGTTCTTTTCAGGGTTTCGAATTATTTCTTATTACTATCCTGTATATCATAATACATCGCTACGAGATTGTAGGCCCTATACCTCAGAAAATAATCATACCCATTTGTTTAATTATGAAAACTAAAATACTTCAAACACCATAGATTGCAAAACACTGTTTATATTGGCATAGGCGGCCAAGCATAGGAAAAAAAGACAAAATTAGCTAATTGTTGATTAATTGTATCAAAAAGTACAAAACAAGAGCTTTCAGTTGATACCAAACTTGGTAATGTACGTTGGCGTACTTTTATATGCAACAGCAAAAAACCGAAAACAAAACCGAAATCATACATTCCAATATTTCAATACTGTTTCTTATTTCCACGCATCTTCTCTTCACAAGGGTTACTGACTTAAAATTTCTTTTTTATTGCAACGCAAATTCTTTACTTTTTCTAGGTACTTCAAACACCGAACTTCTCACAACCAACATTTCTGAGAAAAAAAATCCGAAGCTTTAACAAAGTGAAATACGAACGATATTATATCCAGGAAAGTCTCATACAGAAATAAGTAATAAGTTAATTTAGAAACAATAACACGTTAGTGTTTATTAAGCATTCTTTAAGACCGTTTGATTGAGTTAATTAAATTTCCTGATATTGAATTTGTAGCCATTTATCATGTTAATGGATTTATTAATACACCCGGCTATTTCTTTGTTCTTTAATCCGAAACAATTGAACACAAAATCCAATAGGAAGAGGGATTTCACGCGTTAATAAAGTTGGGTTACTCAAGATGAAGATTTTCTTTGTAGAATTGATTGGGCGGAAAAGATCTCGAGACCGATTTGTGTTGTTGTTTTTTTACCATAAATCTCGATGGGATAGTTGTAAACCAGGTTATAGTATTGATTTTGTCGCCGGTTACAGACTCTGACAGACCGACGAGAATCGTGAAAATTTGCAGTCAACAAATGAAAAAAAAATCAATGCATTCATTAACCCAAAACCCTGAAGGAAATCACCAGCCTTCGCTTGGTAACTGTCAACTACAGCTATAAAATATGTTGCTCTATAAGTAATATGGCTGTATAAGTAATATGGCTGTATAAGTTATATCGCTGTATAAGTTATGTGGCTGTATAAGTTATATGACTGTATAAGTTATATGGCTGTATAAGTTATATGGCTGTATAAGTTATATGGCTGTATAAGTTATATGGCTGTATAAGTTATATCGCTGTATAAGTTATATGGCTGTATAAGTTATATGACTGTATAAGTTATATGGCTGTATAAGTTATATGGCTGTATAAGTTATATGGCTGTATAAGTTATATGGCTGTATAAGTTATATGGCTGTATAAGTTATATGGCTGTATAAGTTATATGGCTGTATAAGTTATATGGCTGTATAAGTTATATGACTGTATAAGTTATATGGCTGTATAAGTTATATGGCTGTATAAGTTATATGGCTGTATAAGTTATATGACTGTATAAGTTATATGGCTGTATAAGTTATATGGCTGCCAAACTCATCAGACGACTTTTCAGACTCACAGTGGTTTTATTTCACTAACCCATACACGTTGTAACAAGAAGGCTAGTTAATAATGTTAGACACCTAATTCATTCCAATCACGTCCACTGGCATTTGATGAACAGTCGCAGAAATATTTTGGGTCTGGAAAATATGTAATCGCCAAAGAAACTTTAGCTGAGAAAGAGGTTTGCAGCTCTAAACTTGATGAGTTTGTCTCCTTCCAACTAAAAGAATGGGCAAAGCACTCTCCCTTGTCCAACGTTTATATAATTTATACTTAAAGTGGCATGAGCTGCCAAAATCCACACTTTTTTCACAATTTCTGATCGTCACGACAGTAAGAGGCTTTGAAGGCCATCGAAAATCTAAATGATTGGCGTTGGAATTAGGAAAATCCATACAGTATGTGGCCTGTACGAACCGAAAACATGTTCGAAAAGTTAACAAAATTTAAATAACCGGGACGACCATTCATTCATTCTAAGCAAAAGTAGGTTAAAAACAATACTTTACCTTACATTCTCGAGACTAGAAGCACTAAAAAGCTTCTCAATTATACGTCTTGAGAAAAATAGCCAATAATTTCAATATTCTGTTTTAACTTCAAAATATCAACATTTTGGCAGCTCATGCCACTTTAATCCTTTAAGCATATATACTATCATTTGTCGTAAAACAAGTTAATCAGCGAAAATAAAAAGGAAAAGGCGTATGATAGATTCATTAATAGTTGATGAATTGATCTTTGATACTATCGGTAATCTGAATCATACATCAGACTTTTTAAATCCAACTGTTGGGAGTAACAATTGATTACAAATTAAGTTTTGATAAACATATATCTAAAATGTGTTCGAAAGCATCTCAACAATTAAATGTACTTAAGCGTATTGGAAATCACCTGAACACAAAGACCAGGTTACTAATTTACAAATCATTTGTTTTATCTAATTTTAATTACTGTCCAGTAACATGGCACTTTTGTAGGGTAAAGAACTCTACAAAAATAGAGAAGATTCAAGAGATTGCCCTTCGTTTTGTTTATAAGGACCACCAAAGTAGTTACGATAACCTCCTAGTAAAATCCAAGCTTCCAACTTTGAAAATACGTCGTCTACGGGCAATAGCGATGGAGGTCTTCAAAATTCTGTCTAAAAGCTCACCAGTTTACCTGCATGACCTAGTCGTGCCTCATACTTCTTCATATTGTTTTCGTTTTACAAATGTTGTTGAGTTACCAAAAGTTAAAACAAATAAATTTGGACAAAGAAGCTTCAAACATACAGCTGCTAAAATATGGAAGATTTACCAGAGCACATGAGGACTGAAACTGACTATAAATGTTTTAAGTCACAGATACATACATGGACTGGTCCGAAATGTAAATGTTCTTCATGTGTTTTGTGTAGATATTAACTACTGCCACTCAAACGTAATTATACTACAATATTTTATGTATTTCATATTCTTTATTAAACCTTATCAAAATCGAAAACTCTACCAAAAAACTTATTTAAAACTCTTGTACATATAACCTTCTGTATATTTACTTCGATAAACACTTCGATGTATCTCATATTTATAATTTCTTAAATGACCATATCACGTCTACTTTATTCGTCAAATGTTTAAAATCATTTATATAGTTAAGAAACAAAAATATTTTACATACATGTATATACCTTGTACAGATACTTTATGTTTTATTATAAGTTTCAATGTTTTAATATTATTATACAGAAGACGATCAATAGCTCTTTAGAGCTAATGTATATTTTTATAAACAATCGTCTAGAAATAAAGCTTACTTTACTTTACTAACCTGTGCGAGAACGATTTGAACCTATTTGACCTTTCCCAATAAGCCTCCGTCAATCAAGTAAAATCGATCTACATCGACATAACTTTGTTGGTTTTTAACGTTGAAGTAAATGCTTTCGTTAGATTTATACTGAGACTAATTTCCTTAATATATAAACCCTGTATTTTATGTGGAATTATTTTGCAAACTCAATGGCATGGCATATTTTATGCGTAATCCTTTAGGCCATTAATTTGCCATTTAGGTTGAAATATCAATCATAGCAACAAATGTGCTAATGGTAAAAACAATTCACTTTGAAAAATAGCCGTTTGATCCTTGGGAATTCAATTCAGACAAGGAGAAAACTTCCTGTCTACAAACTCGCCAAAAGAAAACGGCAAATAGGCGATTCTGTAACAGTTACGTTTAATGGCTGTCTCAAGAGGGACACCGTATTTTAACGGTCGTTTGCTTGCGTTCATTAAAGTTCATTTGCAACCGTTTATCATATAAATCGCTTCCTTGGTCCAACGGACTGTTTCTAACGGACTGTTTCTTTGTCTTCAAATCTGAACGTGTCAGAAATCTCCGCTGGCAAATGTCTTGTTATACAAAACTGAGGGTTTCATTAAATACGCCTCAAAAGAAAAGATCACATGTTCAGGCTATTTATAACACATGACAACACATGGTTATCAGAAATCGATAAAGGCAATCTGATCGGTTCTATTTATGTGGACTTGAGTAAAGCTTTTGATTTAGTAGAGATTGGTGTAGTTTTGAAAAAAATTGAATTTTATGGATTTTCAAAGGATACCATATTATTTTTTGAGTCTTATTTAAAGACAAGGAAACAACGTGTTAGTGTAGCTGGTATATTATCTGAAACAAGAAATGTTAATCTGGGGGTTCCTCAAGGCTCGAACCTGGGACCTCTTATGTTCATCCTATACATCAACGACATGCCACTTTATCTTAACTCTCCTAATGTCATCTTTGCCGACGACACTACTTTATTTTCAGTTGGAACCAAAGTCGAAGAAGTTAACAACGAGTTAAGCAAAGATATGACTAACCTTAGTAACTGGTGCTCAGTGAATAAAATGAGAATAAATCCTACAAAAACAAAGAACATGTTGGTTACGACGTCACAAAAACGCCAGCGCATATAAACTAATTCCTTAAACATTTCTCTATACAGCCAAATATAAGAAAACACACAGGCTGAAAAACTGCCAAATGTTGAAGTAAATGTTTTCATTAGATTTCCTTAATATATAAACCCTGTGTTTTATATGGAATTATTTTGCAAACTCAATGGCATGTAGTCCAACGTTTATATATTTTAGACTTAATCTTTTAGGTCATTTATTTGCAGTAAAACAACAAGTTTGTCAGTGAAAATGAAGGTTTAAAAAATCAATCATAGCAACAAATCCACTAATTGTAAAAACAATTCACTTTGAAAAATAGCCGTTTGATCCTTGGGAATTCAATTCAGACAAGGAGAAAACTTACTGTCTACAAACTCACCAAAAGAAAACGGCAAATAGGCGATTATGTAACAGTTACGTTTAATGGCTGTCTCAAAAGGGACACGGTATTTTTAACGGCCGCTTGGTTGCGTTCATTGAAGTTTCTTTGCAACCGTTTATCATATAAATCGCTTCCTTGGTCCAACGGACTGTTTCTTTGTCTTCAAATCTGAACGTGTGGACAGAAATCCCCGCTGGTAAATGTCTTGTTATACAAAACCGAGGGTCTCATTAAATACTCCTCAAAAGAAAAGATGACATTTTCAGGCAGTTTAATCCAATAGCCAGTCACAACCCATAGTAGCTAATCTAAAACGAGAACACATCAAATAGCTATTGCTGAACAAGGGAAATTTCCTATGCACACATTTTTCAGAGTGAATGGTTTTAATTAACGTGATTCAAAAGTTTGTCATTTAGAATGCGTTGGTCACTTTTGTTATTAAACTTCTTGGAGTTTGAATAGCAGCTATTATTATCACGTAATATATTTACATTAATTCGATAACACAGGGAGCTATAGGATTGAATCAAACATGCAATCAGCTACAAGTACATCTGCAATGGAGATCTCGTGCCATTCTCCGAGATCTTCAACACGACATATCTCAACAAATGGCAGTAGGATCAATCCCTATTTTAGATGGGTAAATCCGTTATCAAGATATTTTTTTTATTTTGTCTGTGACGAAAACCCCCTGATAAAATCAGAAACTAGGTATGTGAATTGTACTAATAACAAACAGAATTCAAACCAGGGTGTTCACATTTTAGTTTTTTTGTGATCCTTCTTTGTTGCCTAAAATCTAAACATACGCATTTGTTGTACAAAATAAATCTTACATTAGTTTTTGTTTCATATGTCCTATACTTTACAGTTTGTGTGCTACCATAACAAAACACCACATAAAGCTATAAAAAGCATTGCAGAAAATTCTCAGTTTTTAGACTCCGTTAATGACATTTCGCAAACTCTACCACATGCTTTTTTCATCCCTTCTTTGGGGTGATTTAAATCCTTGACAAAGACCCTTCTTGGCAAAGACTGAAGCATGTTACACAGATAAAACAATGTATTGCTTTGATAAATCACACAACTTGAGAATAATTAAATGGGACAAACACAAAATAAATTCTCTTAAAAAATCCCATCAACAGTCCCCAACTGGACACTTGAACATTGATCACTATTCAAACAAGGTCTTTGAACAAGATAACAAAATGTTGTAACTCCAACACAGTGTTCATAAAACAGGTATGGATATATTTCAATTTCTTTCAATCCGAGGTTTATGTGATGGCTTTGTATAATTGGGTTTGCTTTCGGACTTATTTTCGCCAAAGAAATTCTTTATTTCTATCCGTAGTCCACATCGAATTCATTACCTTTATTCTAAGTGTAAATATTGAATGTTTTGATAGACTGGTTACTGGTCAGTCTACCCGGAAATCGCCTCCCATTCAGTTCGTTTAATATTGGACATCAACCGCCCGTCTTAGACCGATAATGATTTTTTGGAGGATAATCGTGTTTGGGTTGCCGGTTACAAGAAAACGGTCAAGTTTAGCAATTTGTGCTCTAATAATACAATATGTTGGTCGTCTTTTTATCAAAAAGAGAAGGAGGTCGAAATGTAATTTTGCCGAAGCGTCCGGCTTCACAACAATACACATGTCTGTCTTCTTAAAAAAGTTAGATATATTTATTTCAAATCCCTTCCATTACATTCAGCATGTTTAAGAATCATTTGGGGAGAATCATTCTCTATATTACTTCTTAATTATTCTACCATCCTGCCAATGACCAGAATTGTATTCTGTTCTTTGACAACATTATGCGACTTCTTTTTGGGTGACAATTGAAGTGGCTATAACAATTAGATGTATTTGTGCAAACCCTGTAGACTACAATTCAGCTTTTATACATCCTTATTATCCCATTGTTATATAGACTTGATTATTTAAGGTCACTAAAGGCCGACTATAACCATTCAAAAAGTGTAACAATCTCCACTTTTAAAGAAAGTTGTTTGATCTCTGAGATTTCACTTTCAGACCAGGTGATCGTTTCATGCCCACAAAATTAAAAAAGCAAAGGAGTGATTCGGTATCAGTTACGATTTATATTCCATTGGGACAAACGTTCATTGTTAAGGGTCATTTTATAACGTTCAAAAAGTTTTATTTGAAGCCGTTTAACCTGAAACTGTTTATAGATAGCCCCAATGGAAAATATGTAATTACAAAACCGATGTCGTGAAGATCACGAAGATCCAGAACTTTAACTTAAAAATGAACTTTTTATTTTTTAGATTAAAAATTGCCATTTATTATTCATGCCATTTATTATTCATGCCATTTATTATTCATGCCATTTATTATTCATGCCATTTATTTTTATGCCATCTATTTTTATGCCATTGGTTGAGGTGATTTATACAAATGCTCTTGATTTTTTCTAATATTTTGTTTGATAACCAGCTCAGAAATAACCTGGTAACTGAATTAACATTAAATGTCAAATTAGTATTGCCCTCCCTTACATCATGTGACTATAGCAGTCATCTCCCTTTGGTTCAAATTCAGCATAAAAGATAGCTTGGGTTGAACATGTGCTCACTGCTAAAACAGGTTTTCAATGGGATAGGTTACTCAGCTTTAGTAATCAGAACTACAAACTAGTAAATTCAGAACTTAGCCTATCCCTATATCTCAGAACTACATGTATTATTACTCTCAGTGAATTTGTGATTTGTGTCAACTACTGTGCCTTTCCTTCGGTTTTTATGGACAATAATTTGATATTTCAATTTGAGTGTTTCAAGTGTTCTTTAATCCGGGGTTTTCTTTCATGTGGTAAACACCGCCACATTGTTGGTGCCGAAACCCGGGACCCACTTGCTATACAATTATGTCAATATCTTATCAAAAAGGTTTACGAACTCGTTACCGGAATTTACTTTCAAGGGAATTACAGAAAGTTGGCCCCCTTCTATCACAGGATATCAAAGAGGACAATTTGGAGACAGAACTGAAGAAGGTAACCTCCTTAATTTATAAACTAAAAGACTTTCAAACTAAATATGAAGATGCAAATGAACGGTTTGCCTGTCTGGTTGAAAGTAGTGACCCAAAAGAACTTGTTAAATTACAAGAGGAAGAAACCGATATCATTCATTTTTTGAGTGAAATTTTCGATGCTATTTCTGATCTTACTTCACACGAGCAATTTCTTCAAGAACGTAAAAAGGAAATGTCGGCAACTAGTTCTCCCATTTTTGAAGATCAATTATCCAAAATGGCTAATCTCCAGTTAGCTTTACAACAACAGACACAACAACTGGTAGAGGCACAGCAAGTCCAATTAAGAAATCTGGAGTTAAACTCACAACAAGAACCCCACAGTATGGTTAGAGGTAATGTTTCGCTCAATAATTCCGTCAGATTACCTAAGTTGGAACTAACTTCATTTTCGGGAAATATTCTCCACTGGAAAGAATTCTGGGATTGTTTCGAGACTTCTGTTCATAAAAATAAGACTCTCTCACCTGTTGAAAAACTTACCTATTTAAAATCTAAACTTTCGGGCGAAGCAGCGGATACAATAAATGGGATACCCAAAACAAATGAAGGTTATGATGTGGCCTTAAAATTGCTTTTTGAAAGATATGATAACGAACAGACTCTAATTAATGCTCATTACACCAGATTAATGGAACTGCCCATAGCCACAAACCATACTGTTAAACTGAGATCTCTTTTGGACAATATTGAGAAACATCTACGTAGTTTACAATCATTTGGACAGAATATTGACCAAGGTGTATTCATTTCCTTAATTACATCCAAATTACCTTGTGATGTTCTTCTACAACTTGAATTACAAAAGGGTTACAGTAAAAATTGGACGGTTCAAAATCTAAGAGAATTGTTCAAAGCTTACGTAATGTCAAGAGAGTCTGCTGAACGTCAATCCAATCATTCACTCAAATGTAAAGACAATTCTAAATCTAGCTCTTCCAGTTACAGGTCCTATCCCTTCACAGCCGAAACGTTGATGGCGGGAGAAAAGTCATATTCGAACCAGCAACCTACTGGTGGATGTGCATTTTGTGGAAAACGTCACTGGTCTGATGAATGTCCCAATTTCTCAACGTTGGATGAACGTAAGCAACGTATCAAAGGTAACTGCTACATTTGCCTCCGAAAAGGGCACCAGGTAAAAGATTGTCGAATTGATAGACCATGCTATCACTGTAATCAAAAGAACAACCATCATCGTAGTTTATGCCCTAAGAAATTTCAAGGACACCAATCTTATCTAGCTACCAACTGTTTTTCTCAAGTTTCTAAAACCCCAGTTGAGTCGAAATCAAATTCAAATGACTATGTCCTAATGCAAACAGCAACCACAGAAATTAAAGCACCAGAACAAACCAATTCAATTGAAACTCGGATATTACTAGACTGCGGTAGTCAAAGATCTTATATAACGGAAGAACTGGCTTGCAAGCTAAATTTGGACATTGCTAAAGTAAAAGACGAAATATCAGTTGTAACATTTGGCTCAAGTAATCCTCAAAAAATTAAAACTTCAACAACAATGCTAGATCTTAAACTAAAGGATGGAACATTCTTATCAATTAAAGCTAATGTGGTTCCAACAATAACTGGAACAATTTACAGATTACCAGTGAATTTAGAGTTCTGTGAAAACTGGAATTTCTTATGGAAAGACATGACATTGGCTGATAATCTACCTACCCACTGTGAAAGTTCAAGTTTAGAATTACTTATAGGAAACGACTATTACTTAGATTTGATTCTCCCACAAAAGGTTGAAGTCTATCCTGGACTTTACATGATCGGTTCACGCCTTGGCTGGATTCTGGCTGGCCGCGCAAATTCAGAACTAAACATGTCAACTGAACCAAACCTAATGCTTCTTACATTTGGACAGGACATGAAAACCAGACACCATATATTTACACCTACAGATAAATCTCTAAACATTCTGCCAAATTTAGAGAATTTTTGGAACCTTGAGACCATAGGAATCCAAGACCCAGCGAATGAAACTAATGACGACCAAGCCTTGAAAACCTTTAACGAGACTGTTGATTATAAAGATAAACGCTATTACGTAACATGGCCTTGGAAAGGTTCTAACCCAGAATTACCTGAAAATTATGGACTAGCATTGGGTAGATTTAAATCTTTAATGCAACGACTCAGCAGAAACCAAGAACTCCTCAACAAATACAATGATATTATTCTTGACCAAGAGAAAAAGGGAATAATCGAGAAAGTGAAGCCAAACATGCCTGAAGGGGAAATGAAACATTATATACCCCATCACCCAGTAATTACACCAACAAAAGTAACAACCAAAGTGAGAGTAGTATATGATGCCTCTGCAAAATTCAAGAAAGACAATTTATCCTTAAACGAATGTCTTTATAGAGGACCTGTTCTTCTGCAGGATCTGTGTGGACTTTTAATGAGATTTCGGACATTTAAAATAGCATTTATAGCTGACATTGAAAAAGCCTTTCTTCAAGTTGGTTTACAGTCCCCAGACAGAGATGTAACCAGATTTATGTGGCTACAAAATCCAAATACTCCAAAGCTAGATAACAATCTTCAAATTTATCGCTTCTGTCGAGTACCATTTGGTGTAATATCAAGTCCATTTTTGTTGGCAGCTACTTTATCATTTCTCATTAAATACTCCTCCTCAGTTGTGTGAATCTTTTATCCACCTAAATGGCTGGTCACAATCTGTGGTAATCAATGAAACAGTTCAATTTCAAGTTTGTACTTAGCTAGGTCGAGTTTGGCAACAATTTGTACAGGTGTTCTAGTATTTCAGGTGAACAGTCACAACGTTTAGCTTATGTTTAATTACTAGTACAGATTCCCGTTTATAGAAGAAAACCATTTACGTTTTTTTTTTGTAGAAATCACTTTCCTTTCCTATTATCATATTTTGTTCGATTTCAGTTCACAAGACTGCTTGCCAAAGCTGAAGAACCATACAAAAGTATCCCAGACCTTTCTCCTAACTATAGCTAAACTCCTGTCTGTCTCCAACCTAAAAAAATATCATGGGTTTTCGTTTATTAAAACAACCTATGATTCGGTATAAAGGTCTTTATGAAATAACCCCCCCCCCCCCCCCCCCGCCACCTTTTTTTAATACAATTAGAAACTTGTCTCCATGGTTAATTTAGTCAAGAAATTTTCAGTATGCCAGTGTGTTGAAATGTTTATAGATATATCGAGGGAATCATTTTTTCTCGAGTGTTTATTCGATTAAACATCAAGTAGGCTTACTGCTGAATCGTTAAAAAGTATCTTTGAGCTCTTATATTGATTGATTGTACTGCACTCAAGATTATTTCTCTTAGCAGTCTTTAACATTTTAAAAGGTGTGTTTATCAAAACTAGACCAATAGCATGAAAACCAAACCATGACATAGACAGTTGTTGATACATTTTACTGATTAAACTTTTGACAAGCCACGAGATCGACAAGGTTTTTCCAAAATAAATTAACGAACCAAGGAAAACAAAGACATGGATATCAAAGGGAAGATATTTTAAAGTATTATCTCCTCGCAATAACATTATCTGGGGAAACTGTTTTGGTGTGTCGAGCCTATTGCACCGAATATTATGACAGCTATTTTAACCCTTTGTAAAAATAGATGTTGTTATTGAAGGGAGATAATAATTCGGTTGTCTCCCCTGTTGTTATTGAAGGGGAGGTAATAAATATGTTGTCTCCCCTTTATCTTGCTCTCCATCTTGTGAGCAGTTAAAAGAAGCTGAAGGTGGGTTTTTCAAAATTACTCGGTAATCCAGAAGTCATCAAAGAGAATTTAGATCATCTAGATATAGATTTGATAATTCGAATACCCCATAGTATATTAGAACAGTTTTTTCAACAGTTAGTACGAAGTCATTCAATGTTTTCGTTATTTCAAAGAATATTAACCTAAAAAATGTAGGTTACATGGTCGTTGTATTCATGGTGGAATAAATTCATTGCTTAATGGCGTAATAGGAGCAATAACACTTGGCGCGTCAACACTTGGCGCATGTCAAATAGTCTGCACTGAAATACATAGGTGTGCAGTCATGCGTGTCACTAAAAAGGTCTTGAAACAAAGTGGTCACTCCAAACTAGATACCGCCTCCATCCCATAATTTCTTCGACTGATGTCATTAAGCTTCGGCCTAATGTAAGACCATGCGCAGGTTGGCGACAATATTAAGTTGCCTACAAAATTTGAATGGAAATTATATTATTATTAAAGTAAAAAAAAAAAAAAAAATTAAGATAAATAATTGATACGATTGTCTGGATTTAACACTTGTTTCTTTGTTTTATCTTTCGTTCTGTCGAGACAACGCCATAATAATGCCAAAAGCGAAAGGGAAGACTCGAACTACATGTACCAGTACTAGAAGAAGGACCGATGTGGCGAAGGACCAGGAGATACCTCCTGACCAAGGGACTTCAGTCCTAGAACATCAAGGGACGATGGTGGAACTACCAGTTCAGGGAATCCTTGGTAGGGCTTTCAGTCACGTGACCTCTCGGCCTCGAAAAATCGGCTGCTGTTAAAAAATTTGCACAAGTTCAACTTTAAGAATTAATCTACTAATAAATATTTAACTGTTGCTTCTAAAACTTTACACGAAGCATAATAATGCATTCAAGATTTACCGTGATTTTTTTCAACACGCTCGCTTTGATGGATTGGGAAATTTCGTAAATTGTTCGGATCGATGTTTGGTCACCGCGTCGCTTCGGCTACCCGGGACCGTCGAAGGCGTGATTTGGGGGGTTTACACGAGGCAAAGTTGCGCCAATTCCGGGCTCGGCGATTGGTTCCTTGGACTTGGGAGGCTGGCAACTGTCTCCAGGACATCTCGAGGATCATTTCGGTGGGTGGCGGGAGTTTGTAGACCGAGTTAGGGCGATTTTACGATAGATTTAGTGCTTTTGGAGTCAGTTTTTTAACAAATTTAATACGGCTTTTTTAATCTCAACATTCCCGCCACCCAGATTAAAAAACTTCAAATACTCAGGAATAAATTGATATCATTTTTATAATTCAATGATGAAAAAACGAGCCCGGATTTTATTTTAAAATTTCGAATGCAGATTTGGAGCTGAATGCACTTCAACATCCGGGCACCTCGTGTGATTTTTCAAACGTCAACAAAACCTTCCTATTTCTTGGCGAAGTTTCTGCCTTTGACAACTGTTCTTTGACAACTTTTTGTTCCAATTTTAACAGATCTATATTCATACTTCATAATGGATTTGCTTCATTGAGCTCTTTATTAATTTTATGGCTCAATCTTTGCTTTTATTTTTCTGTTGTTGTTGTTGCATTTTGACATTTGATTCGTTTTGACAGACTAACATTCATTGATTTTTTTTCTGTTTTAACTTGAGCATGCTTATTCTAGAACACTCTTAGTATACCTTATTTGTAATTTTAGTTCAATTATTCTTGTTGACCAATATTTTTGAGGTACTTTGCTTGAAGTTGGAAATTGAATTATTCAGTCTTTTTTTTTTTCATAAATTTTTTTCTGTGCCCTTTTGAATTTGAGTTTTGATTGTTTTGATTCTATAAAAATCATTTCAAATTTCTTCGAAATTATTATACATTGTTTTAACTGTTACTAATTTTAAATAATGCATTAATTCCACTTAAGAGGTGTGGGGCTTAATCCTTCTACTGCCAAGAAATTTGTGCAGGTCTCCTCATGAATAAATATATGGGAATCGAATGCAATTTTCTAATATTAAGGCATCCTTCAAAGATCGATGGATTAAATTTCCTTTTTTTCCAATATAGTTAGCCCCCATTAAAGCAGACGAGATATCTTGTAAAAGATATATAACCTAAAACAATCAAGTGAACACCTGCTAATTGAAATTAAAAATCTTAAGATGATTCCGACAACTGGAACGTTTTAAATTGGTGCAGTTACATGTAGAACCTGAGACACAAACCTGCCCCTGATGGCACGAAAATGCATTTACCTTGGGTCTCGTAGTTATGTACGTGGTTACCATGTCTGATTTGATGATAATCTGCTCTTTCTCAAGTAGGGTATTCAAAGAATTCTGTACATTCATTTATTTCTGATATTCACACATTTTTAATGTAGGCTACATGGAACAGATTTTATATACATTTGCCAATCTAAGATATATTGTTGTATTTATATATTTATGAACATTAAAACACACGGGCACAGGGACAAATATTTATATGAATAAAGAGTCAGTGATTAGAGACTTGGTCAATTGGGTAACTGATAAACTACATGTCATACATAGGATTTCAAACTTGTTCTCTGTCATGTCTCCACAGTCTTTTTTCTTGGTGAGGCTTGTTCTGACACAGGAATTCCTGAGAATTAGCTGTCATAAAACTGGCAACGCCGCCATATAAGTGAAATCTTGAGCGAGGCGTAAAACACCAAACAATCAAGCAATCATGTCAGATACCAAATATATATGAACAGAGGAATAACTGTTCCAGTTATGGCATAATTTCCGAATTACTATGGAGTAATCATCCAAGTTTGATTTATGTTTGGACTTGAACCTGTAAAAGAAAGTATAAAAAAAAAATAGTTCACATTTCATGAGTCAATTATTTAATGAATTTTCATCATACTAAAACTGAGCTTTCTTGACATCTTTCCTTGGTTCAAACATAGATGTAGACAGTATAATTAACCATAACAATAACAGTGAAATTCTAGAATGTTCTCTTCCTTTCCTGAAAATAAAAAAAAACATGACATGAAAGCAAGGGGATGATTGCATCAGAGACAATGATTGTTTTTGATTACTTTTGATTTCAGAACAATTTCTGTATGCTGCTCTTTAATTTATATGCAACTTTTATGCAAATTAAGTGAATTTATCAAGATTGACAAAACTTTGAATGTCATTAATAGATTCATTATCCAAATATTCATCTGTTGTGAAATTTTCAGCCCAAAAGTCAAATTACTTTTCGCTGTAAGAACGATTTTACAATAGCGTTCCCTAATTAATATGCAAATTTATGCAAATGAGGTTGATTAACTAAGTTTATGAACAGTTAATGCCATTTATAAATTCTTCATGAGATAATTAATATGTTGAGAAAATTTCAACCCAAAAGTCCCATTACTTTTTGTTTTAAGAACAATTTCCCAATATCATTAATATGCAAATTTATGCAAATGAGGTTAATTGGTCAAGATTGGCAAACATTTGATGCCGCTAATGAATTCATTATCAAAAAATTAACATATTGAGAAACTTTCAGCTCAAAAGTCACATTACTTTCTGCTTAAAGAACAAAGTCACTAAATCGTTCGCTTATTAATATGCAAAATTATGCAAATGAGGTTCATTAGTCAAGATTGACGAACCTGAGCATGTCGGTAATGAATTCCCTGTCAAACATTACTTGTGTGGTAAAGTTTTCAGCTCAAAAGTCATATAACTTTTTGTTCTATAAATATTTTAACAATACCCTTATTTAATTAATATGCAAATTTTATGCAAATGAGCTTAATTAGTCAAGAATGATGAACATCCGGATGTAATTAATGAATTACTTATAAAAAATGACATATGCTGTGAAATTTTCAGCCCAAAAGTCTGAATACTTTTTAATTTAGTAACAATTTCTGCATTTTCCTATACTTGTAACATGGGGGTTTGTGCCATGAATATTTAATGAGTTCCTATCTTTTACATACAAATGAAATTCTAAAAATGACCCCTGGTTCGAAGTACTAAAACTGTCGCAGAATGAAAAATATTTAACGGATTTTAGAAATTCAAACTGTTTTGAAAATCGCAATGCCTGCCCTGTACAACAGCATTACTTTTAGATCAGTACAGAACACTTTGAAAAATGGCCTGAAACCCCTATCCTTGGTGGAAGCCAACCGCTAGACACTCCCCTTGCTATCTCTAGCTATAAAGAACCTGGATTAGGTATGCATGTTATTCAAAACATAAAAATTAAAATAATAGAAGGCCAGTATGTAGATCTGGCAAATGTATTGCCCATAACTGGAGAAAGGCAAGAAAAACGCCTTATATTGCATGAGTCTGGGGAAATAGGGTATCGTGATACGCAAATAAAGAAAATTGAATCGTTTGATAAATGGCTGGAGGCATTCATGATATATATGGACATATATGTAGAAGCACATCCACAGGCAGTCAGGGGTATGCTAAAGTATATCCACATAATTCGACTGGGGGTCAGAAGGGGGGCGATGAATTGGAAAGAATATGATATTCAATATCGCTTGCGTAAAGCGTTGGATCCCTCAATTCCATGGACTGAAATTGATAGTGAATTATGGATGTTGTACATGGGCCCTGCAATGCAAACCTTATCTCTACAGGGCAATCCAGTCAAAGGAAAATGCTTTGATTATAACAACCGAGGTGTTTGTACAAAAGAGTTATGCCAATACTCACATCAATGTCTGCAATGTGGCGGTGGTCATCCTAAGGCACTTTGTAAACATAGTAATAGCACCATGCCACCTTTTCGCACTTTTCGTCCCTATCATTTCAACAGAGGTGCACAAAAGCAGAATTTCGCTTGGCACAGACCAGGCTTCAATCGATTTATGGGCCCTAGGCAAAACACCTATCAAAATAGAGGTCCTAGATAAATATTTGACCATTTACCCAAATAAACTTGCAGCCGAACTACTTTCGGGTGGATTTTCTCAGGGATTTCGTTTGAAATATGAGGGTCCAAGGGAATTTTGTGAAAGTCGGAATTTGAAATCAGCACTTGAACAGCCATTAGAGCTGCTTAAGAAACTTGAAAAAGAGGTAGAATTAGGTAGGATATGTGGCCCCTTTAAAAAATTACCATTACCGAATTTACGTATATCACCAATAGGGATAATACCGAAATCTGAGGGCGGATGGAGACTTATAATGAACCTCTCCTTCCCAACAGACAGCGGTGTTAATCAATTTATTGATAAGGAAGCCTGTACTGTACATTACGCTTCATTTGATAAAGTCGTTGAGATGATAGCTCAGTTGGGGGAAGAGGCCCTTATTGGAAAAATGGATATTAAATCGGCATTCCGACTTCTGCCTGTTCATCCTATGGACTATGAGTTATTAGGGTTAAAATTTCAGGGCAATTTTTACTTTGACAAATGTTTGCCGATGGGATGCGCTATATCTAATAGCCATTTTGAAACCTTCTCCACATTTCTGCATTGGTTAACAGTAGAGATATCAGGATTAAAGACGATGGATCATTATCTCGATGATTTTATCTTTGCGGGCAGAAAAAATTCTGATTCATGTGAAAAGCTTATGACAGTATTTAACCTTTTATGTGAGGAGTTAGGCGTGCCTTTAGCACAAGATAAAACTGTAACTCCATGCACTAAGTTACGTTTTCTTGGATTTGACATTGATACAAAACTTATGAAGGTTTACATCCCTAATGACAAAAGTAAAGAATTGGGCAATCTTATAAGCTCTTTGTTGATAAGAAAAAAGTT
The DNA here is from genome assembly GCA_963971465.1 of Lepidochitona cinerea. Classification (NCBI taxonomy): domain Eukaryota; kingdom Metazoa; phylum Mollusca; class Polyplacophora; order Chitonida; family Tonicellidae; genus Lepidochitona; species Lepidochitona cinerea. The sequence goes on from OZ020552.1 coordinate 44,725,368, forward strand.
AACTTTAAGGGAATTACAATCTCTTATAGGAAAGTTGAATTTCTTCTGTAGGGCGATAAGACCAGGTAGAGCTTTCATTAGGCGTTTTCATGACGCAACTTGCAAGGCAAATAGACCTCATCATTATATACGTATGGGCGAGGAAATGAAACAGGACCTTCGTCTATGGTTGTATTTCCTGGAGAAATTTAATGGTTCAATTTATTTTCCCCATCAGAATTGGTACTCAAATGAAGTACTCCAGCTATATACCGATAGTTCGGGCTCAATTAATTTAGGCTGTGGGGCATATTTCTCTGGGAAATGGGTATTTTTCCAGTGGCCTTACCAATGGGTAAATGGGCCCATAATGACAGACATTAGTTGTTTAGAACTCATCCCAGTGGTTTTAGCAGTGATGATCTGGGGTCACCAATTAGCTAACAAAAAAGTGTTATTTCACATTGACAACCAAGCTTTAGTTTCAATAATTAATAAACAAACGTCTACTTCAAAACGAATAATGGAACTGTTGCGCCCATTTATACTCGATTTAATGGTCCATAGTATTACAATTAAAGCTGTTTATATTTCCACATTAAACAACTCTGTTGCTGATGCAATTTCCCGGAAGCAGTGGGACAGATTCAGAAAACTTGCCCCAGGAGCAAATCGTCAACCGGAAGAGTTACCTCCCTTGTTTCAATCCCTAATCTCGAAGCTGAGGTAAACCGACTCCTGCATGCTGCTATAAGTGAGAATTCACATGCGGTTCATAAAACAGGGCTAGCATCTTACATGGAATTTTGCAAGCTAGGTAAAATAAAGAACCCGTGGCCTCCAACAAGTCAGTATATTGTTTATTATTTAGGGTATTTATCAGGTAGGCAGCTTACTTACTCAACAGCCAGGTCTTACTTAGCTGGCATTGCCTACAATTGTAAATTACAAGGCTATATAGATCCCACGCAGGATTTTCTTGTAAAAAAGTTGCTACAAGGCATGAAACGCCTCCATCACTCACGTGATCAAAGAGTTCCAATGACACCCAAACTTTTAGAGCAGATCCTTCAGATTTTAGCACAAGTATGCACGAATCACTATGAAACTGAACTGTTTAGAGCAGCTTTTAGTGTGTGTTATTTTGGATTCTTTAGAGTTGGTGAAATAACAAGCACTGTCTTGTCTAACAAAGCTTTGAATATTGATGACGTGCGAATAGATCATGTTCGACAGGTGGTTGTTATAACATTGCGATTTTCGAAAACAGATCAAATCGGAAAGGGAGTTATGATAGAATTGTCAAAACAAAAAAGTAAAATTTGTCCATATACAAATATTATTAATTATCTACAACGGAGGCCAGCAATCAGCGGACCTTTATTTTGCCATTTTTCTGGTCACCCTCTCACTAGGTACCAGTTTGGGGCAATTCTACAGAAATGCCTGAAAATCTTGAACCTTGTAAACTGTGGTTATAACACTCACTCTTTCCGAATAGGTATTGCAACAGAGTTTGCTATTTCTGGGATAAGTCCAGAACAAATCAAACAGGCTGGCAGATGGAAATCAGAGTGCTATAGATCTTATATTCGCATTCCACATTTTACCTCATAAATTCTTGAGACTATTGATTCAGCATTTACAGATTGTGGCCATGTTTGGATGATAGGATCCTCCATTATAAAGCAGGCCTTTATGGTTGCACGAGTAATGCCATCTGGCCCAAGCCTTGGCCTTAAACAGAGAGGTTTGCCATTGTGGTGGCAGGGTTACAGTGGTATGCATCTTGATCAAGTGAAGTCAAAACTGAAAACACTTAAAAAAGTTGGACCAGAGCCGGCTATCATTGTGCTTCATTGCGGAGGTAATGACATTGGTAGATTAAGTTTACGGAAGTTGAGAATGATTTTCAGATCACTTGTGATATATATAAGAAATACGTTTCCTCGAGCTTATATTATTTGGTCTCATGTGCTACCCAGAAAAAAATGGAGGTACTCTGATAACATGGTTGCAATGGAAAATTCAAGGAAAAGGTTAAACTCGTTTGGCAGTGCGTTGGTAAGAAGATATAATGGCACATGCATCAGCCATTGCAAAATGGAGGAGTTTTTATTAGAGGATGGGGTACACTTGTCAGTTGAAGGGTACACCATTTATTTAAATACTATAGCGGCAGTATTGATCAGCTTTGCAGAGAAAAAGAATTTGGGTCAATTTGCTAGTTAAAGTCTGGTAGGTTATAGGGTCACGGTCTGTGGTGAATCGCTCATTACCCCCGCACGTTGTTTGGCGGTGTACTGCCTTGTGACAAAGAATTTGTCACTGACGGCGTACTTTGGCCGGATGAGCGATCAGAAAATGAAGTTGATAACATTGTAGCTCTGCGCCTCCCAGAGACTTATATAAAAAATGAAGAGAAAAAAAAAAAAAAATGTTTGATGTTGAAAAAAATGTTTGATGTTGAAAAAAATGTTTGAAGTTGAAAAAAAAATGTTTGATGTTGAAAAAAAATGTGCTTGATGAAATAAGAAAAAGAAAAAAAAAAAAAATGTGCTTGATGTAATAAGAAAAAAAAAAAAAGAAAGAAGAAGCTATGTTGATGAAAAATGTGTTTGATGAAATAAGAAAAGAAAAAAAATGTGTTTGATGAAATCAGAAAAAAAAATGTGCTTGAATGATGAAATAAGAAAAAAAAAAAATAAGTTGATGAAAAAAGAGAAAAATGTTGATGAAAAATGTACTAGACTTAACTCTGCATTCAGCGGAATTAAATGCTGAAGATTAAATGAGAAATATTGATTACCCTGCACCTCCCAGAGTAAATGTCAATAATGAGCAAATAAAAAAGATTGGTATTTTGAAGAAATGATGATACATATTGGACTTGTTTATGAAAATGATGAATGCTCAAATTTTGGACTTTGAAAATTTGAAAAAATAATGAATGTTCAATGTTGGAATTGATTTGGAATGGATATTTGATGATTTGTCAGACTTGCCATAATAATGACGGCAGTCTAATTAGACTTCATTCACCACGGCCGTGGCCATTTCAAGCCACCAATAAAGTAACATAAAAGTTAATCAACTTGTGTGGGTTTTTTATTATCTTTATCTCATCTGAAATAATATGACAGCTATTTTAACCCTTTGTAAAAATAGATGTTGTTATTGAAGGGAGATAATAATTCGGTTGTCTCCCCTGTTGTTATTGAAGGGGAGGTAATAAATATGTTGTCTCCCCTTTATCTTGCTCTCCATCTTGTGAGCAGTTAAAAGAAGCTGAAGGTGGGTTTTTCAAAATTACTCGGTAATCCAGAAGTCATCAAAGAGAATTTAGATACCCACCCTCCCTTGCCCCTATGTTAAAAGAATGTGATACTGTCCACCTTTTCTTTCTTTGTTTCAGCGAATGGGCCATAGTCTTGTGTTGCCAGACGGATTCTTCATGTTAGTGCTACAGTTTCTTCTCTGTCACGGTCGTGGTTATTTTTACCCAGTTGCGCGTAAGCTGCGTCGGATGAGCGATCGGAAGGATGTTAGTATTACTGTAAGCTCTGCGCCTCCCAGAGTCTTTGTTGTTGATGAAAAAAGAGAAAAATGTTGATGAAAAATGTACTAGACTTAACTCTGCATTCAGCGGAATTAAATGCTGAAGATTAAATGAGAAATATTGATTACCCTGCACCTCCCAGAGTAAATGTCAATAATGAGCAAATAAAAAAGATTGGTATTTTGAAGAAATGATGATACATATTGGACTTGTTTATGAAAATGATGAATGCTCAAATTTTGGACTTTGAAAATTTGAAAAAATAATGAATGTTCAATGTTGGAATTGATTTGGAATGGATATTTGATGATTTGTCAGACTTGCCATAATAATGACGGCAGTCTAATTAGACTTCATTCACCACGGCCGTGGCCATTTCAAGCCACCAATAAAGTAACATAAAAGTTAATCAACTTGTGTGGGTTTTTTATTATCTTTATCTCATCTGAAATAATATCGGTTAATATAGTTTTGATCGTCTCTAGGAATGTACTCAGTCAGTGATATTCGCTGTTTTCGAATTTCGTATATTTTTTTTATAGGAGTGTCTTTTCAACTGACCGTCTCCATCATTCTGTTTGTTCTCTAAAGTAAATACTCACAAAGCTAATCGCATCTGGCAAAATACTTCAAGAGATATGCTAGTCAATTGATATAATGTGTGGAAAAGCGTTTTTTTTTCTCATAAACTAGATCAAACGTTATACCAGTCTATGCAAATCAAACATAAATTTCCTCAAGAAAAAGGAGGGATAATTGAAACGTAATTTTTCGTTGTCGTGGAAACAAAATGTCTTCATTAAGAATGCTTTAGTCATATCTTTATTAAAAATGTGGGTCGTATACAATTACTAGGTCAACTTCTGTCAGAATAGCAAATTCCCGTCTGTGCTGAGCAGAGACAAAACTAAAATCTAATATTGAACGTGTCCCACGAAAGGGTATTAGGGATATGCATGAATTTGTTTTTCGCGTCTCAACATCCTCTTAATTTATGTATTTGTATATATTTTTTTCAACTTGACTCCCCTAAGAGTACCTTTCTTGGGTTTCTAGTGTATGACTAACTCGGTAGAAGCGGTATACATTTGTAAATTCTCATTCACCATTTAAATAATGGTCGAACGTTTTGTGTTAAGAAACAAAGAAACTAAAATAAACTAAAGTTCATGAACGTTACACGGGTCTATACGCTTTGATCTGAGTACTCAGTTTGTGGTCGGATATTCGCAGGTTTTAAGGTTTGTCTGCTCTTTGACGGATGTCTTTTGAACCACCCATCTTCAATCGTTGCCTTATTTCTTTAGGTAAATACCCAATATTTGCTTAAGCAATTTAGGGTATTTATAAAGAAACTCTTAGAAGTATTTCAAATCGTTTGCTTCCGTGCATTTTATTAAATAGATGCATGTATGTGAACTCTCCTAAAACAAATTAACCCATAAAATAACAAAATGAGACATAAAGCATATTTATATAACCTCTTATACATGTATTATATTAACGTACACGCAATTGAGGAAATTTACTCGACGAAAATTTCATTTAACATCCAGACAATTTAAATATAAACAGTTGACGAACAGATGACTTAATCAACCACTCTCTCCCTCTTGAACATTTAGAGAAAAATCCACAACGAATAACTGCATTTTTCTAAAGTAAAGTTGCGTCTAGAAAAGCACAGAGTCATTTAAGCTCACGAAAAGAAAGTTTTTCCACAGCAATAGCGGAATTGCCTGTTACAACATTAACGAAATTTCTTTATCAAGATTGCCGTTTTCATTTAAGTTTTGGATATTTTAATATCGGGTCTATTAATCACATTAATGGATTTCTAAATACAATCAATATGAAATCCAAGCTGTACAGTGCTCTAGAAAAGTTTGATTTGTAAATCTTTGATACAAAAGACTACCCAGAATCGAAGATGTGTGCCAATAAAGGACAAATTCAAACAGCCGGGATATAGGAGTTCATTTTAGTGTTTTATTTCTTATAAAAAAAACTACCCAAACGTTCATCTTCTCTTCACCAAGACTGGTTTGAGCGGAAGACTCTAATTCTGTTTCAAATATTTTTTTCCGATATTTGGCATCTTTTGTCACTTTGTTATATTGTTCGTTGAAAAGGAATATAAAAATATCGAATGTACTCCAAGAAGTGCAGACTAGAAGGTTTATAGTGATACCAGTACCGAGAAAGTGTTCTGAGTCTTATCTTTAAATTTCCATTTCGTCAGGCCTACATACAGCCTTTAGTTTTCGGTTTATCGGTTAAAGAAAGGCGATAAAGGTGTTAAGTAATTCGATAAAACTGATGTCATTTCTTCTGTAAAAAGGAGATGTCAAAGGGCATTTGGAAAATATATACGTCGATTTGCTGTATTTTAATTCTCTTGCAGCATAGGTGCTTGTATAAAGATTGGCATCGAAGGATGCGGGGCTTATTTTCGACTAAGAATTGGTGGATGTTTTTCTTAAGCTTCCTTTTGCGCTTCTGAATTGTTCATCTACTATCTCCTCTCTCCAGACAGGAGATTCGATATTTTCAACGCCCTCTGCGATGCTGCCCAGAGTGGACATCGTATTCATCTAACTTTCTAAGTTTAGCCATTGATATGTTCCACGTGTAAATATTGAATGTTTTGATAGACTGGTTACTGGTCAATCTACCAGGAAATCGTTTCCCATTCATTTCGTTTCGGCATTGAACATCTGCCTTCTGTGGTCTAAAGTCAGTCATTGGAGGATAAGCGGATTTGACTGGAACATAAAGAAAGGGTCAAGTTTATCAATATAACAGATATATGTGTCCAGTAACTCGGTTAAGCTGGTATTATTTCATTTGTGAAGACGGGTGTCGGCAATATTTGACCAGAATCTCCTCGTTTTTCAATGATCCTTTAATGGTTTCTGTCAAGGACGGCGAAATGAAGACCAAACTCACACTTACATATATAAATGCTTAAAATCTTCACCATTACATATATTTATAGACACTAAAACACATGGGCACATGGAAAATCTTCTTGAATAAAATAATCATGGAGACAAGATTGTAGTTGTGCAAAAAAGGGCATGTCATTTAGACCACTACACCCAGCTATACGCTGCTGCAACAAACCAACACCCATGATACTCCACCAGGCCAAAAACACTTCTCTCACGGCACCTTCCCAATTTCTGAGTGGATTTTTTTTTACTCGATCGCCGTATGTGGAAGAGTTGTCAGGTACTCACCTAGGGTCAGGGGTTACCTCCAGAAAAAACAGCCTGGTTTCCTGCCCCACTAAACCTGGCAACGCCGACATACAAGTAAAATATTCTTGAGTGCTGCTTAAAACATCAATGAATCAATCAATTACATATGGCAATGGTCACACCTGCACCATATTGACACTAATGGTAAAAAACATTCACTTTGAAAAACAGCTGTGTGATCCTTAAAAATTCAATCCAGACAAGGAGATTACTTTCTGTCTACGAAATCTCCAAAAGAAAACGTTTAATGGTAGTCTCAAAAGGGACACGGTATTTTAACGGTCGTTTGGTTGCGCTCATTTAAGTTTATTTGCAACCGTTTATCATATAAATCGCTTCCTGGGTCTAACAGACTGTTTCTTTGTCTTCAAGTCTGAAGGTGTTGATAGGAATGCCCAATGGAAAACGTCTTGCTGCAAACTCGAGGTTCTCATTAAACACTCATTTAACAGAAAAGAGGACATTTTCAGACAGTGTAAATCAAATTGCCAGTCACAGGCTATAATGGGCAATCTAAAAAGAAAACACAGCGATAAGCTGTTGTTGAATATCGGAAAGAGTTATTTCCTTAGCAAAAGTGGTTCAGTGTGCAACTGTTTACTCAATGTGGTTCAAAGGGTAGTCAGTGGAAATGCTTTAGTCAATTTTGTTATTAAACGTCTGGATATTTGAATACTAAGTATATTGATTACAATAATAGATTTCTAAATACATCCAATAACAAATAGAGGCTATAGGAATGCATAAACTGGTTTCTTCATTCGCATCACGTCCAATGCCATTTAATTCGAAGGAAAATTTTGAGTTTGTAATTAATGAAATTTTAGGAAGGGCTGGATTATTCATGAATTATAACATGCAAGTTTTGTAATTTAATAGTTTTTCTAGAGTAAAACCCGATGTATTTTGGTAAAAGGTATCAATACTAATCAAAGCTAATTGCCAAAATATTTTTCCATACAACACAAATGACAAAAAGAGTCTGAACAAGAAGGCAAGAGTTCGTTAAGAAAGTTGGGAGAGCCTTTATTTTCATATTATCTTCTTAGCCCAGCATTGATCAATATTCCTATGATATCTCAAAATGGTTCTCAGAGAAAGTTTGTAGATTGTAAATTATAAGATGAAAGTTATATCCGAGGCGTATGATAGGTTCAACAACAGACGAATAATTAGCCAGTGATGCTATCTTATTCTTTGAACCTTAGGGGGGATATTTCTAACTATTTGACTTCCCAAAAAGTCTCCGCCAATCAAGTAAAATTGATCTACGGACGCAACTGCGACTCTTCGTAACGTAACGTTGAAGTAAATGATTCTATGATGGTTATGCTTTACTTTAGACTTGAGTCAAAACTAGTTCCTTTGAATAATACGTCCTGTATTTTATGTGGAATTATTTTGCAAACCCAATGGCCTGTAGTTCAACGTTTATGTATTTTATACTTAATTCTTTAGCCATATATAGGTCATTTATTTGCCGTAAAACAACAAATTTGTCAGTGAAAATAAAAGTAAAAAGATTCAATCGTAACATCAAATGCAGTAATGGTAAAAACAATTCTATTTGAAAAATAACAGTTTGATCCTTGGTAACTCAATTCAGACAAGGAGATAGCTTTCTGTCTGCAGAATCTCCTAAACAAAACGGCAAAAAGGCGATTATGTAACAGTTACATTTAATGGCTGTCTCTAAAAGGACACGGTATTTTAACGGTCTTTTGCTTGCGTTCATTAAAGTTTATTTGCAACCGTTTATCATATAAACCGCTTCCTTGGTCCAACGAACTGTTTCTTTGTCTTCAAATCTGAACGTGTCAGAAATCCCCGATGGTAAATGTCGTGTTATACAAAAAATGATATATCCCAAGTTTCTTAGAATTTGAAACAAAGGTTATGTTAAATATGGAAGCAAGCTTTTCGGTCCAAAATTTGAACCCCTGTGTAACCTTGACCTTTGGATCCATGTTCGTCAAAAGTCACTCAGTTTGCACCTTTTGTCTAGCTATAATATATCCCATTTAACGTAATTTAAAGGCACACTTGCCGCGAAAATCAGGAATATTGTTTACATTAAAAAAGAAAGACCCTTTTCTGTATTTTCCCCAGACAATATAAGTTAGGAACTTTCTATTTTTACCAAAACTTTGTATTTTTAATTTGAATTTGAAAATTGTAATTGTTAGGTACCCGGAACGTAAACAAACCAAACTGCTCGCAGGGGCGATTTTATGTTTCAGTCGAGTGAGTGAACTAACGGCACAGTGTAATTTTACGTAGGCCTATTTATCTGAGAAATACAGACTGACGATCGGTTAACAGCGACTGGAAAAGCCTGCTGATAATTGTTTGAGTGTAAACCACACATAAAAAGGCCTGAAATGAGGGTAATCCAACACGAAAGTTGACCGACACTGATCGTTGTTGTTGTAGTCAGGCTTCGATTCTTCGTTTGTTTTTCACCCCATTTCTACTATACGCCTATATGTCCCACATCTGAAATATGGTAATCAGGTTCCTTCAGGTAATTGAGCTATTGCAAAAACAAAACGTTTTAGATTTGGTAGATTTTCTTTAGCTTCCTGTTAGGCTTCTGAATTGTTCATCTACTATCTCCTTTCTCCAGACAGGAGATTCGATATTTTCAACGCCCTCTTTGATGCTGCCCAGAGTGGACATCGTATTCATCTAACTTTCTAAGTTTAGCCATTGATATGTTCCACGTGTAAATATTGAATGTTTTGATAGACTGGTTACTGGTCAATCTACCAGGAAATCGCTTCCCATTCATTTCGTTTCGGCATTGAACATCTGCCTTCTATGGTCTTAAGACAGTCATTGAAGGATAAGCGGATTTGAAGGGTCAAGTTTATCAATATAACAGATATATATGTGTCCAGTAATTCGGTTAAGCTGGTATTATTTCATCAGTGAAGAAAGGCATCGACAATGTTTGGCCAGAATTTACTCGCTTTTCAATGATCCGTTACTGATTTCTGTCAAGGACGTCGAAATGAAAAACAAGCTCACACTTACATTTATATATATTTATGAACACTAAAACACACGGGCACAGGGAAAATCTGCTTGTCTAAAATAACCATGGAGACAAGTTTTTAATTATGTTAATTAGAAATCATCAATTCATCACCATTACAAATAAGTGACCAGAATTGATGGGTTTGAGATAACTTACTTCTAAAAATGACATACCACAATGGCTACACCAGCACCATATTGTTTGAGAAAGGAAAGCTGACTGATAATATTTAGGCCATGCAAAATAAAACGATGGAAATTCTGCTAAAACAAGTCTTTCTTCGAATCGACTATCAACACACATCTTCGGTTCGTACAGGTAACTGATTTTAGCGAAATTCTTCATTTCAACGTCAATCCTTTAGTTTTTCAAGGTAATTTAATGTTCAAGTTCTCATGACAATCGGTATATGCATGAAAAAGTCAGAATTTGACAGCTCAAGTGACTTAAACGGACACCTTTGTGACAGGTATCAATAAAAGCGTTTTCCTTTTACATTTCATTAATCCCGCTGATACGCAATTATTACCTGTCTATTGCGTTTCTTCGATGCCTTAACTTTGAGACAAATCTTATACTTAATGCTCCTAAGGAAAATATCCAACGATTTCGTTTTTCTTTTTTTAAGATTTCCAAACTTTTGGTATTGCTGCTGCCATATGACGTTAACAAAATGCTATCATTTGGTAATAAAAATAAAAAACACATCACAAAAGGCTTGACTTTGTATGCCTTAGAGAATGACTTACTTGTTTTAACATTTTGTTTTTGGTAAAAGAAAGTTTTTGGGATGAATATAAAACAGAAAACCAACAAACAAGAATGAAAGTACGTGGATGTTCAAACACTGTAGTGGTATCCAAATTCATCAGACGTCTTACAACATCTCATGCCAATTAAAACGTCTTATTAGAATCATGTGCACAAAATTTCTATGATATCTCAAGGTGGTTCTGAGAAAAGTTTGTGATTGCAAATTTTAAGTTTAAAGTTATATTCGGGGCGTATGATAGGCTAACTAATCTGTGATGCTATTTTAATCGTTCAACAAAATTTGACCTTTGGGAGAATCGTTTGACCCTATTTGACCTTTCCAATAAGTCCCCTACCAATTGAGGTAGGGGTTTGTCAAGGTGAAAATTTGTCTCTTTTACTTTTTTCGTTATTTATAAATGACCTTGAGCGTCACCTGGCCGGCGAAGGGGTCACTGGTTTATCTTCCTTGAACATAGAAGCGCTTGAAACTTTTGACATCTATTTGAAAATCTTAATGCTACTTTATGCCGATGACACCGTACTGCTAGCTGAAAGCAATGAGGGTTTACAATCTGCCCTAACGGCATTTGAAACGTATTGTAACACATGGGGGCTTGAAGTAAACACAGAAAAAACAAAAATAGTCATTTTCACCAAACGTCGCCCGAAAAACCAACCTACATTTTATCTTAATGGTAGTGAATTAAACATAGTAGATGAATATACTTGTCTTCGGATATACTGGTGTCTTCGGTCCTTGTATTAAAACACTGATTGGTCAAGCAAGCTAATAACTCTTTGCATTGAAAACATGAAGCAAATTGAATATTTTGTTCTTCAGTATTATAAATCTGTTTTACACCTAAAAAAATCTACACCTAATTTTATGATATATGGTGAGTTAGGAATTTTCCCTATCTCTATTAGTGTATATACTAGAAGGATCTCATTTTGGCCAAAACTACTTCTTGATAAAAAATGTCAAATATCAGTCAATATATACCGGTTCATTTTCAGAAACCAAAACATACATTCTACACGTTGGCTTGAATCGAATAAGTCTATACTGTACAACGTAGGTCTTAATGTCGTTTGGGATGGTCAGCTAGTAACTGGTAAAAAACCATTAACTAAATCTCTGGAACAAACTCTCAAAAATCAATTTCTGCAACAATACCATGCTGACATTCTTAAGGGGACATTCTACCTAATTATTAAGCCTGAGTTTGGTTTTGAGATATATCTGTCGCTGCCGAATAAAAACATGCGCACAACTCTTGTTCGATTTCGAACAGGCAATCACTTCCTTCCAATCGAAATAGGCAGGTGGCACAGCTCTAACAGAACAGACAGGCTATGTACTGTCTGTGGCAAAGATGTAATTGGGGATGAATTTCATTTTCTTTTCATTTGTGACAAAACTAAGGCTGTAAGAGAAAAATATCTCCAAAGGTTCTGTTACGTCAGACCAAAGGCACTGAAAGCAAGATAATTGTTTATGTGCACTAGTGAGAAGGAACAAACAGATTTAGCTCTGTGTCTTGAAAAAGCCATGAGTATTGTTAAGATATATTGTGTGAATATATAATATGTATATGTATTAAAATATACTTTTTTCTTGATATGTATATGTACAAATGCTACAAACATAAAAGTTCAGCACTGTAAATCTAGAATACATACAGATCAAACGCTTTATTCTATGTAGTTATTCTATGTAGGTATTAACCCACTTGATTGTTTGGAAATAATACAGTAAACGCCATGTTATATACTAAACTACTGATGCTTCTCGTGCCACCCACGGTGGTCTTGAGTGAAAAAAAATTGAATTGAATTGAATCAAGGTAAATTGATCTGTATCGACATAACACTGCGATTGATTGTAATGTAACGTTGTTTCCACGATGCCTCACTTAACACTTAAATTGGCATGTGCGGCCGAAATTAGGATTTTTTCATAATTTCTGATCGTCACGACAGTAAGAGGCTTTGGAGGCCATCGAAAAACTAAATGATTGGCATTGGAATGAGGAAAATCCATACAGTATGTGGCCTATACGAACCGAAAACGTGTTCGAAAAGTAAACAAAATTTAAATAACCAGGACGACCATTCATTCATTCTAAGCCAAAAGTAACTCAAAACAATACTTTATCGTACATTTGTGAGACTAGAAGCACATAAAAGCCTCTGAATTATACGTCTTGAGAAAAATAGCCAATAGTTTCAACATTCTGTTTTAATGTCAAAATATCAACATTTTAGCACCTCATGCCACTTTAAGTTGAGAATAATTCCTTTGATATACAGGCCCTGGATTTTATATGGAATTATTTTGCAAACCCAATGATCTGCAGTCCAACGTTTATATATTTTATACTTAATCCTTTGGGCCATTTATTTGCAGTAAAACAACAAGTTTGTCAGTGAAAATAAAGGTTGAAAAAATCAACCATAGCAACAAATGCGCTAATGGTAAAAACAATTCACTTTGAAAAATAGCCGTTTGATCCTTGGGAATTCAATTCAGACGAGGAGATAACTTCCTGTCTACAAACTCGCCAAAAGAAAACGGCAAATAGGCGATTATGTAACAGTTACGTTTAATGGCTGTCTCAAAAGGGACACGGTATTTTAACGGCCGCTTGGTTGCGTTCATTAAAGTTTATTTGCAACCGTTTATCATATAAATCGCTTCCTTGGTTTCTTTGTCTTCAAATCTGAACGTGTGGACAGAAATCCCCGCTGGTAAATGTCTTGTTATACAAAACCGAGGGTCTCATTCAATACTCCTCGAAAGAAAAGATGACATTTTCAGGCAGTTTAATTCAATAGCCAGTCACAACCCATAGTAGCTAATCTAAAACGAGAACACATTAAATAGCTCTTGCTGAACCACGGAAAGAGTTATTTCCTATGCAAAAATGGTTCAGAGTGATTTTTTTATTTAACGGGATTCAATGGTTTGTCATTTAGAATGCGTTGGTCACTTTTGTTATTAAACTTCTTGGTGTTTGAATAGCAGCTATTATTATCACATGATAGATTAACATTAATTAACCAGGGAGGTTATATAATTGTATCAAACATGCGATCAGCTACAAGTAAATCTACAATGGAGATCTCGTGCCATTCTCCGAGATCTTCAACACGACATATCTCAACAAATGGCAGTAGGATCAATCCCTATTTGAGATGGGTAAATCCGTTATCAAGATATATTTTTGTTTCATTTTGTCTGTGGCGAAAACCCCCTGATAAAATCAGAAACTAGTTATGTGAATTGTACTAATAAAACACAGAATTTAAACCAGGGTGTTCACATTTTAGTTTTTTGTGATCCTTCTTCGTCACCTAAAATATAAACATACGTATTTATTGTACAAAATCATTCCTACATCAGTTTTTGTTTCATATGCCCTATACTTTACAGTTTGTGTGCTATTATAATAAAACACCACATAAAGCTATGAAAACTCAGAAAATTCTCAGTTTTTAGACTCCGTTAATGACATTTTGCAAACTCGACTACATGTTTTTTTTCATTCATACTTTGAGGTAATTTAAGTCCTTGACAAAGACCCTTCTTGGCAAAGACCGAAGCATGTTACACAGATAAAACAATGTATTGCTTTGATAAATCACACAACTTGAGAATAAATAAATGGGACAAACACAAAATAAATTCTCTTAACAAATCCCATCAACAGTCCCCAACTGGACACTTGAACATTGATCACTATTCAAACAAGGTCTTTGAACAAGATAACAAAATGTTGTAACTCCAACACAGTGTTTATAAAACAGGAAATTTTCGATATGGTACATGTATATATAAATTTCTTTGAATCCGATGTGAATGTGATGGCTTTGCATAATTGGGTTTGCTTTCGGACTTACTTTCGTCAAAGAAATTCTTTAATTCTCTCCGTAGTCCATATCGAATGCATTACCTTTATTCTAAGTGTAAATATTGAATGTTTTGATAGACTGGTTACTGGTCAGTCTACCCGGAAATCGCCTTCCATTCAGTTCGTTTAATATTGGACATCAACCGCCCGTCTTAGACCGATAATGATTTTTTTGGAGGATAGTCGTGTTTGGGTTGCCGCATACAAGGAAACGGTCAAGTTTAGCAATTTGTGCTCTAATAATCCAATATGTTGGTCGTCTTTTTATCAAAAAGAGAAGGCGGTCGAAATGTAATTTTGCCGAAGCGACCTGCTTCACAACAATACACATATCTGTCTTCTTAAAAAAGTTAGATAAATTCATTTCAAATCCCTTCCATTATGTTCATCATATTCAAGAATCATGATTTGGGGAGAACCACTCTCTATATTACTTAATCATTCTACCATCCTGCCAATGACCAGAATTGTATTTTATTCTTTGACAACATTAAGCGACTTCTTTTGGGTGACAATTTGAGTTGCTATAACATGTAGATGTATTTTTGTAAACCCAGTGGACTACAATTCAACTTTTATACAAACTTATTATCTTCATGGTATATAGACTCGATTATTCACAGTCAATAAAAACCAACTATAACAATAAATGCCGACTATAACAATAAATGCCGACTATAACCATTCAAAAAGTGTAACAATCCACTTTTAAAGAAAGTTGTTTGATCTCTGAGATTTTACTTTCAGACCAGGTGATCGTTTCATGACCACACAATTAAAAAAAGCAAAGGAGTGATTTATAACTGATTTGGGACTAAGGTTGCTTCTAAAGGGTAATTTGATAACGTTCATGAAGTTCAATTTGAAGCCGTTTAACCTGAAAGTGCTTGTAGATAGTCTCAGTGGAAAATACGTTATTACAGAACCGAGGTTCCCATTAAATACTCCTCCACAGTTGTGTGAATTTTTTATCCACCTAAATGGCTGGTCACAATCTGTGGTAGCCAATGAAACAGTTCAATTTCAAGTTTGTATTTAGCTAGATCGAGTTGGCAACAGTTTGTAAAGTAATAAATATTATAGCAGAACTGAAAGAATTAAAATCGCTGCATACCAGGCAAAGTGGCGACATCGTAGGCAGTTTACAGCTTCATTCCCTTCCAAACCCATTGGAACGCGAAAGAACCAAACAGAAAAGTTCTTGGATGAGTTTGAACCCGCCACACTCAGATCGAAAATTGGTGCAACAAGGTACCCCCCCCCCCCCTTCCCCCACCACAACTTCTCCCTCTTTTCCACATGAACGTACAGACATTGTTGTAAGAATATTGAATTCACCAGTTCATTAGATTTTTAGTGAGGAGGGTGGGGGGGGGGGGGGGTCATTGGTGATGCATACAGCTTTGTTTTATATACCGGTAATGAACAGCCATCACCAGTCTTTCTTGTAAATTTATTCCAGGAAAGACGAGTGAACCACTCAATCAAGCCGCACGATCTTCAGTAAAGGATATAAAATATATTTATAGACACGTCAGAAACTGATTGTCCAAACGTTAAATATTTACTCGTGAGATCAGCAGTGACCGAGAATGGGGAGATCAATGGACAAGGAAGACGGAGGCCAAAAATTCGAATTTCCGGTAAGTTGTTAGGAAGAGAGGAGTTGACTATTTGTGAAGATTTACAACCACCATTTGAAAAAAATCAATTTATCCATTTAGCCGAAAGATACCACTTTATACAGGTGTTCTAGTATTTCAGGTGAACAGTCACAACGTTTAGCTTATGTTTAATTACTAGTACAGATTCCCGTTTATAGAAGAAAACCATTTACGTTTTTTTTTGTAGAAATCACTTTCCTTTCCTATTATCATATTTTGTTCGATTTCAGTTCACAAGACTGCTTGCCAAAGCTGAAGAACCGTACAAAAGTATCCCAGACCTTTCTCCTAACTATAGCTAAACTCCTGTCTGTCTCCAACCTAAAAAAATACCATGGGTTTTCGTTTATTAAAACAACCTATGATTCGGTATAAAGGTCTTTATGAAATAACCCCCCCCCCCCGCCACCTTTTTTTAATACAATTAGAAACTTGTCTCCATGGTTAATTTAGTCAAGAAATTTTCAGTATGCTAGTGTGTTGAAATGTTTATAGATATATCTAGGGAATCATTTTTTCTCGAGTGTTTATTCGATTAAACATCAAGTAGGCTTACTGCTGAATCGTTAAAAAGTATCTTTGAGCTCTTATATTGATTGATTGAACTGCACTCAAGATTATTTCTCTTAGCAGTCTTTAACATTTTAAAAGGTGTGTTTATCAAAACTAGACCAATAGCATGAAAACCAAACCATGGCATAGACAGTTGTTGATACATTTTACCAGAAGTCTATGAATGTGGAAGTGTGAAGCGTCCCATTACATAGTATTCAGGGCATTGGCGCCTTTTGACCCTGAGGTCACCATACACAGAGCCCTCTCTCGGTTAGTTAGAAAGCGTGGCTTTTCTTCACTTTCTCCTATGAACTATTATGGGATGCATAAGAAAAAACATAGCGAACGATTTAGATATGACAACAGTACTTGATGGAGCAAAAGTTAAAGTTTCCGAAGAACTTCATAAAGTTGAAAATGAGACAAGAAGACTTGTTTGGAACGATTTGAGTCGAAATGGAGATATCAGAGTTGCATGTTCGGTAACGCTTTTATAAAAACCAATGCATTCTCCGAACTGCGGTTACTGGAATTGCCGATAGATGCAGTAAGTGGAGAATGAATTTATTTTCTGATTTGAAATTGCGCAACCGTTGACAATTTCAAAATCTACCGCGCATAAACGTCACATAGTGTAGTATAAGCAGACTGAAAGAGCCAGTGCCCTGAACATGGGGTAATGCACTTCCCTGTTCATAGACTTCTGATTTTACTGATTAAACTTTTGACAAGCCACGAGATCGACAAGGTTTTTCCAAACTAAATTAACGAACCAAGGAAAACAAAGACATGGATATTAAAGGGAAGATATTTTAAAGTATTATCTCCTCGCAATAACATTATCTGGGGAAACTGTTTTGGTGTGTCGAGCCTATTGCACCGAATATTATCGGTTAATATAGTTTTTATCGTCTCTAGGAATGTACTCAGTCAGTGATCGAATTTCGTATATTTTTTTATAGGAGTGTCTTTTCAACTCACCGTCTCCATCATTTTGTTTGTTCTCTAAAGTAAATACTCACAAAGCTAATCGCATCTGGCAAAATACTTCAACAGATATGCTAGTCAATTGATATAATGTGTGGAAAAGCGCTTTTTTCTCATAAACTAGATCAAACGTTATACCAGTCTATGCAAATCAAACATAAATTTCCTCAAGAAAAAGGAGGGATAATTGAAACGTAATTGTTCGTTGTCGTGGAAACAAAATGTCTTCCTTAAGAATGCTACAGTCATATTTTTTATTAAAATTACCATTACTAGATCGACTTTTGTCAGAAAAGCAAATTCCCGTCTGTGCTGAACACAGAGAAAACTAAAATCTAATATTGAACGTTTCCCACGAAAGGGTATTAGGGATATGCATAAATTGGTTTTTCGCGTCTCAACATCCTCTTAATTTATGTATTTATAGTTTGTTTTTCAACTTAACTCCCTTAAGAGTACCTTTCTTGAGTTTCTAGGGTATGACTAACTCGGTAGAAACGGTATACATTTGTAAATTCTCATTCACCACTAAAATAAAGGTCGAACGTTTTGTGTTAAGAAACAAAGAAACTAAAATAAACTAAAGTTCATGAACGTTACACGGGTCTAAACGCTTTTCGATTGCTTTTCTTAACAAATCGCTTTGATCCGAGTACTCAGTTTGTGATCGGATATTCGATGGTTTTGGGGTTGGTCTGCTCTTTGACGGATGTCTTTTGAACCACCCATCTTCAATCGTCGCCTTATTTCTTTAGGTAAATACCCAATATTTGCTTAAGCGATTTAGGGTATTTATAAAGAAACTCTTAGAAGTGTCTCCAATCTTTTACTTCCAGGCATTAACTTTTTTAAAATACTAGTAGCTGAATGTATGTGAACTCTCCTAAAACAAACTAGGCCATAAAATAACAAAATGAGACATAAAGCATATTTATATAACCTCTTATATTATATTAACGTACACACAATTGGGGAAATTTACTCGACGAAAAATTTATTGAACATGCAGACGATTTTAATATAAACCGTTGACGAACAGATGACTTAATTAA
The DNA here is from genome assembly GCA_963971465.1 of Lepidochitona cinerea. Taxonomy (NCBI): domain Eukaryota; kingdom Metazoa; phylum Mollusca; class Polyplacophora; order Chitonida; family Tonicellidae; genus Lepidochitona; species Lepidochitona cinerea. The sequence continues at coordinate 44,744,137 of OZ020552.1, forward strand.
CCACTCTCTCCCTCTTGAACATTTAGAGAAAATCCACAACGAATTACTGCATTTTTCTAAAGTAAAATTGCGTCTAGAGAAAGGCACAGAATCATTTAAGCTCACAAAAAGAAAGTATTTTTACACAGCCAGAGTGGAATTGTCTGTTACAGCTTTAACGAAATTTCTTTATCAAGATTGGCGTTTTCATTAAACGCAGGTCTATTAATCACATTAATCGATTTCTAAATACATACAATATGAAATACAATCTGTACAGTGCTCTCGAAATGTTTAAAGCAGCTGATTTGTTACTCTTTGATACATAGAGACTGCCCACAACCGACGATGTTTGCCAATAACGAATTCAAATAAACGGGATATATGACTTCATTTTAATGTTTTGTTTCTTATAAAAAACTACCCAAACGTTCATCTCCAAGATTGGTATGAACGGAAGACTCTAATTCTCTTTCAACTAAATATATACGTCGATTTGATGTAGGCCTATTTTAATTCTCTTGCAGCATAGGTGCTTGTAAAAATATTGGCATCGAAGGATGCGGGGCTTATTTTCGTCTAAGAAATGGTGGATGTTTTTCTTAAGCCTCCTGTTGCGCTTCTCAATTCTTCATCTACTAGTTTCTCCCTCCAGACAGGAGATTCTATATTTTCAACGCACTCTTCGATGTTGCCCAGAGTGGACATGGTATTCATCCATTGATATATTCCACGTGTAAATATTGAATGTTTTGATAGACTGGTTACTGGTCAATCTACCAGGAAATCGTTTCTCATTCAGTTCCTTTGGTATTGAACATCTGCCTTCTGTGGTCTTAAGTCAGTCATTGAAGGATAAGCGGATTTGCCTGGAACATAAAGAAAGGGTCAAGTTTATCAGTATAACAGATATATATGTGTCCAGTAATCGGTTAAGCTGGTATTATTTCATCAGTGAAGACGGATGTCGGAAATATTTGACCAGAATCTCCTCGTTTTTCAATGATCCTTAACTGGCTTTTGTCGAGAACAGCGAAATGAAAAACAAGCTCACACTTTAATACATATATAAATGTTTCAAATCTTCACCATTACATATATTTATTAACACTAATACACATGGGCACAGGGAAAATCTTCTTGAATAAAATAACCATGGAGACAAGTTTCTAGTCCAAAAGAGGGCATGTCATTTAGACCCCTGCGCCCAGCCATACGCAGCTGCAACAAACCAACACCCATGATACTCCACCAGGCCAAAACTTCTCTCACGACACCTATCTGGGTCCAAACCTAAACCCAAATAAAACTGAAAAAAATCGGAGTGGATTTTTCACTCCATCGCTGTATATGGAAGAGTTGTCAGGTACTCGCCTATGGCCAGGGGTTACCTCCAGAGAAAGAGCCTGATTGCCCCCCACACTAAACCTGGCAACGCCGATATATACGTAAAATAATCATAAGTGCGGCTTAAAACATCAATCAATGAATCAATCAATGACATATGACAATAGCCACACCTGCACCACATTGACACTAATGGTAAAAACAATTCGCTTTGGAAAACAGCTCTTTGATCCTTGGGAATTCAATTCAGACAAGTGGATAACTTCCTGTCTACAAACTCGCCAAAAGAAAACGGCAAATAGGCGATTATGTAACAGTTACGTTTAATGGCTGTCTCAAAAGGGACTTGGTATTTTAACGGCCGCTTGGTTGCGTTCATTAAAGTTTATTTGCAACCGTTTATCATATAAATCGTTTCCTGGGTCTAACAGACTGTTTCTTTGTCTTCAATTCTGAACGTGTTGATAGAAATCCCCAATGGAAAACGTCTTGCTACAAACTCGAGGTTCTCATTAAACACTCATTTAACAGAAAAGAGGACATTTTCAGACAGTGTAAATCAAATTGCCAGTCACAGGCTATAATGGGCAATCTAAAAAGAAAACACAGCGATAAGCTGTTGTTGAACATCGGAAAGAGTTATTTCCTTAGCAAAAGTGGTTCAGTGTGCAACTGTTTACTCAATGTGGTTCAAAGGGTAGTCATTGGAAATGCTTTAGTCAATTTTGTTATTAAACGTCTGGATATTTGAATACTAAGTATATTGATTACAATAATAGATTTCTAAATACATCAAATAACAAATAGAGGCTATAGGAATGCATAAACTGGTTTCTTCATTCGCATTACGTCCATTGCTATTTGATGAACTTACTATTGAAGATTTTAATTCGAGTGAAATTTTGAGTTTGTAATTAATGAAATTTTAGGAAGGGTTGGATTATTCATGAATTATAACATGTGAGTTTTGTAATTTTATAGTCTTTCTAGAGTAAAACCCGATGTATTTTGGTAAAACGTATCAATATCAATCAAAGCTAATTGCCAAAATATTTTTCCATACAACACAAATGACAAAAAGAGCCTGAACAAGAAGCCAAGGGGTCGTTAGTAAAGTTTGAAGAGCCTTTATTTTCATATTACATGTATCTTCTTAGCCCAGCGTTGATCAAAATTTCTATGATATCTCAAAATGGTTTTCAGAGAAAGTTTGTAGATTGCAAATTGTAATTTGAAAGTTATATCCGAGGCGTATGATAGGTTCAATAACAGACGATTAATTAACCAGTGATGCTATTTTAGTCCTTGATCCTTAGAAGGACCTTTCTAACTATTTGACTTTGCAATAAGTCTCCGTCAATCAAGTAAAATTGATCTACGGACGTAACTGCGACTCTTCGTAACGTAACGTTGAAGTAAATGTTTCCATGATGGTTACGCTTTACTTTAGACTTAATTAAGTCAAGAGAAGTTCCTTTGAATTAAAGGCCCTGTATTTTATGTGGAATTACTTTGCAAACCCAATAGCCTGTAGTTCAACGTTTATGTATTTTATACTTAATTCTTTATTGATAGGTCATTTATTTGCCGTAAAACAACAAATTTGTCAGTGAAAATAAAAGTAAAAAGATTCAATCGTCACGTCAAATGCAGTAATGGTAAAAACAATTCTATTTGAAAAATAACGGTTTGATCCTTGGGAATTCAATTCAGACAAGGAGATTGATTTCTGTCTGCAGAATCTCCTAAACAAAACGACAAAAAGGCGATTATGTAACAGTTACGTTTAATGACTGGCTCTAAAAGGACACGGTATTTGAACTGTCTTTTGCTTGCGTTCATTAAAGTTTATTTGCAACCGTTTATCATATAAACCGCTTCATTGGTCCAACGAACTGTTTCTTTGTCTTCAAATCTGAATGTGTCAGAAATCCCCGATGGTAAATGTCGTGTTATACAAAAAATGATATATCCCAAGTTTCTTAGAATTTGAAACAAAAGTTATGTTAAATATAGAAGCAAGCTTTTCGGTCCAAAATTTGAACCCCTGTGTAACCTTGACCTTTGGATCCAGGTTCGTCAAAAGTCACTCAGTTTGCACCTTTTGTCTAGCTATAATATATCCCATTTCACGTAATTTAAAGGCACACTTGCCGCAAAAATCAGGAATATTGTTTACATTAAAAAAGAAAGACCCTTTTCTGTATTTTCCCCAGACAATATAAGTTAGGAACTTTCTATTTTTACCAAAATTTAAAAGTTTGGACGTCACTTTGTATTTTTAATTTGAATTTGAAAAGTGTAATTGTTAGGTACCCGGTACCAAACTGCTCGCAGGGGCGATTTTATGTTTCAGTCGAGTAAGTGAACTAACGGCACAGTGTAATTTTACGTAGGCCTATTTATCTGAGAAATACAGACTGACGATCGGTTAACAGCGACTGGAAAAGCCTGCTGATAATTGTTTGATTGTAAACCACAGATAAAAAGGCCTGAAATGAGGGTAATCCAACACGAAAGTTGACCGACACTGATCGTTGTTGTAATCAGGCTTCGATTCCTCGTTTGTTTTTCACCCCATTTCTACTATACGCCTATATGTCCCACATCTGAAATATGGTAATCAGGTTCCTTCAGGTAATTGAGCTATTGCAAAAACAAAACGTTTTAGATTTGGTAGATTTTCTTTAGCTTCCTGTTAGGCTTCTGAATTGTTCATCTACTAGCTCCTCTCCCCAGACAGGAGATTCGATATTTTCAACGCCCTCTTCGATGTTGCCCAGAGTGGACATCGTATTCGTTTAACTTTCTAAGTTTAGCCATTGAGATATTCCACATGTAAATATTGAATGTTTTGATAGACTGCTTACTGGTCAATCTACCAGGAAATCGCTTCCCATTCATTTCGTTTCGGCTTTGAACATCTGCCTTCTATGGTCCAAAGTCAGTCATTGAAGGATAAGCGGATTTGAAGGGTCAAGTTTGTCAATATAACAGGTATATATGTGTCCAGTAACTCGGTTAAGCTGGCATCGACAATGTTTGGCCAGAATTTACTCGCTTTTCAATGATCTGTTACTGGTTTCCGTCGAGGATGGCGAAATGAAAAAAACAAGCTCACACTTACATTTATATACATTTTTGAACACTAAAACACAAAGGCACAGGGAAATTCTTCTTGTGTAAATGACCATGGAGACAAGTTTCTAATTATGTTAAAAAGAGGGATATCATTTAGACCTTACATATATAGATGCTTCAAATTATCACCATTACACGTAAATGACCAGAAATGATGGGTTTGAGATAAATTACTTCTAAAAATGACATATCACAATGGCTACACCAGCACCATATTGTTTGAGAAAGGAAAGTTGACTTATGATATTTAGGTCATGCGATATAAAGCGATGGAAATTCTGCTAAAAAAAGTCTTTCTTCGAATCGACTATCAACACACATCTTCGGTTCGTACGGGTAACTGATTTTACCTAAAGTATTTGTTTCAAAGTCATATCTTTAGTTTGCCAAGGTACTTTTAATGTTCAAGTTCTCGCGACAATCGGTATACATGAAGGAGTCAGAATTTGGCAGCTCACATGACTTTAACGGACACCTCTGAGACAGGTCCCAATAAAAGCGTTTTCCTTTTACACTTCATTAATCCCGCTGATACACAATTAAAAGAAACACTGTTATAAAGCATGGACAGACGTTTTTATACACAGATATATATACATAAAAATAACAAAACCAAACAATCGACTTTTTAAAATAAAATTCAGTACTGTTTAACATACCTTTATTTTTGGTAAAATGGAATGTTTAGGATGACTAAAAAACGGAAACCAACGATATTAACTGAAAATCAGGGGATGTTCAGAAAATGTACTGGTTGTCAAACTCATCAGACAACTTTTCAGACTCACTGTTTCTATTCCACTAACCCATACACGTTGCAACAAGAAGGCTAGTTAATAATGTTAGACACCTAATTCATTCCAATCACGTCCACTGGCATTTGATGAACAGTCGCCGAAACTTTAGCTTAGAACGAGGTTTGCAGCTCTAAACTTGATGAGTTTGTCTCCTTCAAACTAAAATAATGGGCTAAGCACTCTTCCTTGTCCAACGTTTATGTAATTTATACTTAATCCTTTAGGCATATATACTATCATTTGTCGTAACACAAGTTTGTCAGCGAAAATAAAAAGGAAAAGGCGTATGATAGATTCATTAATAGTTGATGAATTGATCTGTGATACTATCTGTAATATGTATCATACATCAGACTTTAACCTGTGCGAGAACGGTTTGAACCTATTTGACCTTTCCCAATAAGTCTCCGTCAATCAAGTAAAATCGATGTACATCGACATAACTCTGCGTTTGATTGTTATGTAACGTTGAAGTAAATGCTTTCATTAGATTTACGTTGAGACTAATATATATACCCTGTATTTTATTGTGGAAGTATGTTGCAAACTCAATGGCATGTAGTTCAACGTTTATATATATATATATATATATATATATTACACTTAATCCTTTAGGCCATTTATGGAGAGGCTATGTAATAGTCGTCTTTAAATGAACAGCCTAGTACGGGAGCTACCTGTTTTGTTTATGAATAGCAGTATTAGGTTGACTGGGTCTGTCCCCTGCGGTGCGCCTGTGTGCACACAATTGCCAACTGACCAGCCATTAGCATATCAATAGTACTGCAGATATTTAAACGGTACAGCTACACCGTTCCTGGCCAGTTGTTCATTGCATGCTGCTGTGCGGACGCACCGCATTCGAACAAAAATTTTTATATGGCGAATTTCGAAGATTTTAAGGTTTTATGTGATAAATATGAGCTCCAGACCGATACAATAACGGAACTGGAGAAATTAGGCCTTGACTCTGTGCGAGCATTGAAGTTACTGACAAAACCATTGATTGAGAAGAATTTCAAAGAATTAAGACTGGGCCAGCGATTGCTACTAAATGCAGCGGTTGAGGACTTACAACAGACAACGCCCCCGATTCCCGGTACATCGAGCCCAAACTCACCTAGACCAACCCAACCAGCAAATCTACAAGACCGAGATCTCCGCGATGCATCGGCACCAGCTTTTCAGGACTTCGAGCAAATCTGACGGGATCCGCCCCAACCACAAATGGACACTGACGGGCAGCGTGGTAAGCATCTGTTTTTTGATCCTTTTCAACCACCGATGAACTCTAATACGAAACCTGTCCCGTCACCAAAGGACCTCCGTGATTATATATCTTTTGCATTTAGAAGCAAAAGAAATGATGATGCAAACACGATCAAAATCGGAGAATCTGAACTGGTTTTAAGGGATAGCAGAATTTCCTATTATCATGTGACCCAGGCACAGTATATGGAAGCTAGCCTCAAAATTCTCCGGGAGCTTGTATATCACGAAGGCGCAAGCCTTGATCTTGTTATGGATTATATAACTTACATGATCAAAATCACACTAATGTCCCAAACTTTCCAGTGGGCGTCTGTGCTTCATTATGATACGGAATATAGAAAACTTCAGTCGGATCTAGGCTTTAGATGGGGCTCTGACAATGCTTTCCTATCACAAACCTTCTTGCGACCCCTTACAGATCAGTCGTCTCTAAATAACAAACATTCTAGACTAAATGTTATTAAGCCCCAAGGGAAATTTGACCCAAGCAGCGGAAAGCCAATTTGTTTCAAATGGAATAGCAGAACCGGGTGTACGCTAAAGAACTGTAGATATTCTCATGTTTGCCTGTCTTGTTTTTCTGGTTCCCACAATGACATTAACCACCGCTCACGCCAACAACAGCAGAAGAATGACGAAGTAAAAAACTAAACAAGTGCCGCCATGAACCATCTCCACTTCTTAAACATATTGATCAATGGGAAGCCGAACTGACCGGGGACATCGACAGAGAATTTATTTTGAATGGACTTAAACAGGGATTTATGTTAATTGACGATCACGTCGAAATTTGCAACATTCCACACGGGGAATTTGATAATTACTCCTCAGTGACTGAACAACACGTAGCCAACAAGATTGAGCAGCAAATACTTGACGATCTACGAACCGGTAGTTACGTAATTACCACGGAGAAGCCCCGTATAGTCAGTGCGCTGAAAGCAGTCCCTAAAGACAATGGCAGTTATAGACTTATACATGACCTGAGCAGGCCAGAGCCGTCTCTCAACTCCTATGCCTCGGACACTCCTTTTAGCTACGAAACTGTTCAAAATGCATTAGGCTTAATTAAACCTGGCTGGTTTATGGCCAAAATAGACTTACAATCGGCTTACCGTGTCGTTGGTATACATCCTAGTAATTATAGCTTAACTGGTCTAAAATGGTGTTTTGGAAATAATAAACCAACTTATATGTATGACACCCGGTTGCCATTTGGAGCCCGTCGTAGCCCTTTTATCTTCACTCGCATTACCCAGGCGGTTAAACGAATGATGCAACGTAAAGGTTTTGAGACAATGGTGGTTTACTTAGATGATTTTTTTATAGCAGCGGAATCCTTTTCGGCCTGCCTAAATGCTTATAATACCTTACTGGCACTCCTACGTAACTTAGGTTTCCAGATAAACTGGTCAAAAATTGTAGACCCATGTCAGCGTATCGTTTTCCTTGGCGTAGTAATAGATACACTAAAAGGGGTTATTAGCCTGCAGGAAGAGAAAATTGTTAAATTATCACAAACTATAACCAATTTTTTAAACCGCAAACGGGCATCCAAAAGGCAACTTCAAAGCTTGGCTGGTCGCTTAAATTGGTGCTCCCTAGTTATTCCATGGGGTAGATTACACACTCGCTCCATTTTTGATTTAATTACCTCGTTACATCATGCCAACCACAAATGCAGAATTTCTAGTATATACCAAGATTTGCGCTGGTGGCTAGTTTTTATACAGGTTTCTAATGGTTCTAAACTAATTTGGGACGAGCGTCCTGTAGATTTTGTTTTTGCAGACAGTTGCCCAGCCAGCGGTGGAGCTTTCTACCAGGGCGATTGGTTGTATAGTGCTTGGCTTTTCGACAGGCCGGACCTAGCGTCCAGTCACATTAATATTAAAGAGCTAGCCGCAATATGTTCTGCAGCATGGCGCTGGGGACATCTTTGGCAAGGCAAACAAATTTGCATATTTTCAGATAATTCCACAGCTGTTCAAATTGTAAACAAAGGTACCACGGCTAATAAGTACGCTTTAAGCCTTTTACGGGAGCTTTGTATTCTATCGCTATTTTATGATTTCTCACTAAAAGCTATTCATATTCCAGGTATACAGAATGTGACGGCAGACACTGTCTCCAGATTACACCAACCAGGTTATATGAAACGCCTCCAATGTCTTCTCAATATTGAAATTGTTCACCCTGTTGGGATGCTAAACCATATGTCATATAATTCCTTGTTGTTTTTGTTAATTCAGACCGAACCGATCTGTGTAAACAACTGGATGACGAGGTGGCCGCCCTAAGGAAGCAGAATTATTCCAAAACAACTCGAGATGCATACACCGCGCAAGCGCGTGTTTACTATGGGTTTTGCAAGCGAATTAATGTATCCCCTGTTCCTATATCACAAGTTAATTTGACCCGATACGTGGCGTTCCTAGCTCGTACCCGGGCATACTCTACTGTACTCCAATATCTAAATATTGTTAGGATTTTACATGTAGAACACGGTCTACCTAACCCCCTTGATAACAATTTTAGGCTTAAAACAGTGCTTCAAGGTGTGAAACGTGCCCGGGGTGACAAAATGCGACAAAAAGACCCAATTACACCAACAATGTTACACGCAATTTACAAGCGAATTAATTTCCTTTCTGTTCAAGACCTTCAGTTTTGGGCAGCTACACTCTGCTGTTTTTTCGGCCTTTTAAGAGTCAATCATGTGACCATTAAATCTACTAACGATGTACCAGACAGCGTAGTAAAACGCAAGGACATTAAGTTTACTTCAACCGGCATAGTGCTTTATATCAGAATGTGTAAAAATGTCCAATTTAAGGAAAAGATCATGGAGATACCTATTCCCCTCTATCCCCACAATCCACTTTGTCCCACTACTGCTCTCAAAAACTTCATTTCACGTACTCGTGAAATCCCGCTTGATGCACCCTTGTTTACAATCAAAGTAGCGACTAGGAACTGCCCCCTTCTGACTTCAGATTTTCGTAAGCGGCTAATACGTATGTTACAGCCCTCAGTTTCGACTGACATCAACACTCATTCGCTACGACGGGGTGGGGCTACATGGTTAATGTCAAAAAATGTTCCTCTGCATATTATTAAAGTACTGGGCAACTGGCGTAGTGATTCTGTATTCCAGTACCTTAAACCTCCAGTATCTGATAAATTACAATATATGAATAAACTACAACCGAATTCTACTTCTAAAACGTAATATGGATTGGGTACACACGTGTAACTTTTATCAAAATATTTTAGACCTACCTACATGTATCTACACTAATTTTAAATATTCGACTTATGGCAGCATTACAGCTTGTGTCATGGTGGCACGCATGCTTTTTATATATTTTATTGTTCTCACGTTTTAGTTATGTATTGTATGTGACTTGTTTGTGTATAAGTATATTGTCTATGTAATAAATGTTTTCTGCCCGTACTATGGTGTTTGATTTAAGGAGAGGCTATGTAATAGTCGTCTTTAAATGAACAGCCTGGTACGGGAGCTACCTGTTTTGTTTATGAATAGCAGTATTAGGTCGACTGGGTCTGTCCCCTGCGGTGCGCCTGTGTGCACACAATTGCCAACTGACCAGCCATTAGCATATCAATAGTACTGCAGATATTTAAACGGTACAGCTACACCGTTCCTGGCCAGTTGTCCATTGCATGCTGCTGTGCGGACGCACCGCATTCGAACAAAATTTCCACTCCCACCCTCCCCATACAAGAATCTTGTTTTATCTATATATCGATACATATGTACCCCTTTACTACCAAGACAATCCCAGTTGCGATTACTAGTAACGGTATGCATTACTCGTTCTAGTGGTTATCGAATATTTGGGTACACACGTGTAACTTTTATCAAAATATTTTAGACCTACCTACATGTATCTACACTAATTTTAAATATTCGACTTATGGCAGCATTACAGCTTGTGTCATGGCGGCACGCATGCTTTTTATATATTTTATTGTTCTCACGTTTTAGTTATGTATTGTATGTGACTGGTTTGTGTATAAGTATATTGTCTATGTAATAAATGTTTTCTGCCCGTACTATGGTGTTTGATTTAATTGCCATAAAACAACAAGTGTGTCAGTGAAAATAAAGGTAACAAGAATCAATCGTAACATCAAATGCGCTAACGGTAAAACAATTCACTTTGAAAAATAGCTGTTTGATCCTTGGGAATTCAATTCAGACAAGGAGAGAACTTCCTGTCTACAAACTCGCCAAAAGAAAACGGCAAATAGGCGATTATGTAACAGTTACATTTAATGGCTGTCTCAAAAGGGACACGGTATTTTTAACGGCCGCTTGGTTGCGTTCATTAAAGTTTATTTGCAACCGTTTATCATATAAATCGCTTCCTTGGTCCAACGAACTGTTTCTTTGTCTTCAAATCTGAACGTGTGGACAGAAATCCCCGCTGGTAAATGCCTTGTTATACAAAAGCGAGGGTCTCATTAAATACTCCTCAAAAGAAAAGATGACATTTTCAGGCAGTTTAATTCAATAGCCAGTCACAACCCATAGTAGCTAATCTAAAACGAGAACACATCAAATAGCTATTGCTGAACAACGGAAAGAGTTATTTCCTATGCAAAAATTGTTCAGAGTGAATGTTTTTAATTAACGTGATTCAAAAGTTTGTCATTTAGAATGCGTTGGTTACTTTTGCTATCAAACTTTTTGGTGTTTGAATAGCAGCTATAATTATCACATAATATATTTACATTAATTCGATAACACAGGGAGGCTATAGGATTGTATCAAACATCCAATCAGCTACAAGTAAATCCGCAATGGACATCTTGTGCCATTCTACGAGATCTTCAACACGACATATCTCAACGAATGGCAGTAGGATCAATCACTATTTTAGATTGGTAAATCCGTTATCAAGATATTTTTCTTTCATTTTGTCGGCGAGCAATTAAAATTGATTTCTGAAGACCAATGTATTTAACGGTTTGACATTAAAACTCACAGAGGACAACCAGTCAGTAATAGCGAATTTTATACAAGAAAGCACTCTTTGAACTTTGTAACGTTATTGAAAGTAAAGAACTCGATAAATGCAATTCATATACCTGATATCAAAATAACCCAAATTTTAATGAAATTCGATCAAAGCATTCTTAATTCACACATTTTGTTACCATCGCAACAAACGATTCAGCTTCGTGTATGATCTAATTTTACCAAAAAAAAGATGGCTCTTTCGGTCGTGAATCTAGAACTGCATTTTTAGATATTTTGATTGGCAATCAATTAAAGATGCAATTATTACAAGGCTTTCTTTTGAAAAATCATGGAAAGATTATTAAATATTGTATATGTTCGTTTTCCAGATATTTTGTAAAACGGTTTCTCTATATGATTTTGATGTTTTACGCCGCACTCAAGTTTATTTCACTCATATGGTGGCGTTGCCAGATATAGTGGGGGAGGAAAATAGGGCCCATTGCCCGGAGGAAATCCCCGACCTTCGCCGAGTACCTAGCAACTCTTCCACATACGGCGACCGAGTGAAACGCCCAATCAGAAACTTTTCTGATGATTCTTCAATCAAACGAAATGAGATATTTGTTGTACATTTAACAGAAACACCCAAACCAAATAGTATGTTAACTTTAGAAAAGACCAAGGGTTTATAAAGCCAAAGAGTATAGATGGGTCAGGTTTAACAATGTGGACATTATGAGTTTATCCAGATTTCGATTGTCAATTTCTACAAATAGATTGGATCCATGTACTTAGACAGTGACCGGATATTCGCTGGTTTTGGGTTTCGTCTACCCTTTGACTGGTGTCTTTGAACGGTCCATCTTCAACTGTCAGCTTATTTCTTTAGGTAAATGATCAATATTTGGTTGGTCGATTATTGGTATTTGTAAAGAAATACCAAAATCAGATCGTTTTGCTTCTTGGCATCAAATACAGCGCATGCGTTGAAAAACTAGAAAAATGTTCCAATACATAACGAAATAGAACTGTATATTTATGTTCACTATTATTTTTTAGAAGCAACAAACTCACATTATGGGAATTTCACTAAATTAAACATCTAAATGATTTACATAAAACACGGAAAAGCAACTTAAACCCCTAAAAACCCCGAAATGTGTGGAAACGCATTGCAGAGAATAGTCTTTTTTCTTCTTCTTCTGAAAAAGTGTATCAAAAGCGTACGGTAGTCTGTTACGTGGCATGATGCTTTAATCACATTTTTATATTTTTGGGGGTAATTCTATATCATATTATTAACTAATCACAATACTATATTTCTAAATGCATTCAATATCAATCGGAGAAGTCTTCCAGAAATGGATTCAGTTTAGATTTGCATTTTTTTGTTCATCAAGACAAGCTTTCACAATTTTCTCTGGAGGTTACAGATTTTGTCGACCTTGGGAACAGATGCAGTAAGTTTTGTCATTCAAAAAGACATTTTCTAAAAATGAATTTGTCATTTAGCTTTTAATATATTTTTTTTCTGCTGGCTATCACTGAGTATAATCAATAGTCACGATTTAGACCTGACCGATGTCCTTTCATTAACTGCTATTGCTGAGCTTTCAACTTGTTAGATTTGGTATCCAGTTATTGTAAAAAAACGGGGGGAACATGCACGCTTGGTTACAAAATGTATTAATATTTGGAATCATTGTTTTATTCCTTTCAGCTAAAGCAGAAAATCTACAATAATTATTAAAATATATCGAAATTGAACCTTTTATTGCTACTCTCGAGACCATATGCTAAAATAGTGTTTTGAACTAACTCAAACGTATAATGAATGAACGTTCGTCCCGGTTATTCAAATTTTGTTTATCTTTCGTGCACTATTTCAGTTCATACTCAAGGAACTGTATGGATTTTCCTCATTCCAAAGTTAACATTTAGTTTAAAGGGGCATGAGCTGCCAAAATGTTGATATTTTGACGTTAAAACAGAATGCTGAAATTATTGGCTATTTTTCTCAAGAGGTAGAATTCAGAAGCTTTTTAATGCTTCAAGTCTCGAAAATGTACGATAAAGTACTGTTTTAAACTAACTTTGGCTTAGAATGAATGAATGGTCGTCCCGGTTATTTAAATCTTGTTTACTTTTGAACACGTTTTCGGTTCATACAGGCCACATACTGTATGGATTTTTCTCATTCCAACGCCAATCATTTAGTTTTTCGATAGCCTTCAAAGCCTCTTACTGTCGTGACGATCAGAAGTTATGAAAAAACTGTGAATTTTGGCAGCTCATGCCCCTTTAAATTGAATTTAAATTAAAATGGGAATTTTGCCAATTTAATGCCAATTTAAAGGAAATACATGTACGGCTAGCTTAAAAACAGGCCTCCTAGTTTGTCCTGAATTTATTAAAACATATGCACTATCGTGACGTCATATATTACATCTGATGGGTACATCCTGATATAGTGTTATGGCGTTATAAGTCGGTGTGTTTTCTTGACGACGACTGTGTCCAAAAGTCAAGTTTGGCTTCAATTACGAAGCTGACTGGGTTTTCACTCGAACGACCTATGTGGAATGGTTTGCCAGTTACCAGCGGAAGGTCGTGGGTGTCCTCCGGGCAAAGCGTCCGGTTTCCTCCCACAATAAAACTGGCAACGCCGCCATATAAGTGAAATAATCTTGAGCGCGGCGTAAAACACAAAACAATCAATCAATCAATCAATTACGAATATATTTCCGAGGATTGCTGGAAAATATGCCTATCTTTAAGTGTTTTTTCTTTCCTGCCCAGGGATTCTCCAAGAAGCTTGTTTTGTTTAAACATTGTGTTCTTTCAATATATTTCAGTACAGTTAAAATTCACTTTACGGTGACCAGAAAAAGAAATAGTCATATACCTTTTAAACACATTGCCACTGTAAATTAGCTTTTCACGGTGTGTTTATCAAAACCAGACCAATAGCATGAAAACTAAACCATGACATAGACAGTTTTTGATACATTTTACTGATTAAACTTTTGACAAGCCACGAGATCGACAAGGTTTTTCCAAACTAAATTAACGAACCAAGGAAAAACAAAGACATGGATTTTAAAGGGAAGATATTTTAAAAGTATTATCTCATCTTAATAACATTTTCTGGGTAGACCTGTTTGGGTGCGTCGAACCTATTACGCTGAATATTATCGGTAAATATAGTTTCGATCGTCTCTCGGAATGTACTCAGTCAGTGACCGGATATTCGCATTTCGTCTATTTCGTGTCCTTTGAACTCTCCGTCATTTTGTTTATTCTGTAAAGTAAATACTCACAAAGCTAACCAAATCTGGCAATATATTTCAACAATTCGTATAATGTGTGGAAAATCTTAGCCTCCTGCGTTTTTCATAAACTGGATCAAACGTTATAACAGTATATGCACCATGCAATGAAATCTGCTTGCATTCACGAAAGAAATATAAATTTCCTCGAGAAAAATGGGTAATAATTGAAACATAACTGTTCGTTGTCGTGGGAACAAAATGTCTTCATTAAGAATGCGATAGTCATATTTTTATTAAAAATGTGGGTCGTATACAATTACTAGGTCGACTTCTGTCAGAATAGCAAATTCTCGTCTGTGCTTAACAGAGAGAAAACTAAAATCTAATATTGAACGTTTCCCACGAAAGGGTATTAGGGATATGCATGCATTTGTTTTTCGCGTTTCAACATTCTCTTAATTTATGTATTTATATATTTTTTTTCAACTTAACTCCCTTAAGAGTACCATTCTTGGGTTTCTTGTGTATGACTAACTCGGTAGAAACGGTATGCATTTGTAAATTCTCATTCACCACTAAAATAAAGGTCGAACGTTTTGTGTTAAGAAACAAAGAAACTAAAATAAACTAAACTTTAGGGTCTATACGCTTTTCGATTGCTTCTCTTTAGAAATCGCTTTGATCCGAGTACTCAGTTTGTGATCGGATATTCGATGGTTTTGGGGTTTGTCTGCTCTTAGACGGATGTCTTTTGAACCACCCATCTTCAATCGTTGCCTTATTTCTTTAAGTAAATACCCAATATTTGCTTAAGCGATTTAGGGTATTTATAAAGAAACTCTTAGAAGTATTTCAAATCTTTTGCTTCCAGGCATTTTATTAAATAGATGCATGTATGTGAACTCTCCTAAAACAAATTAGCCCATAAAATAACAAAATGAGACATAAAGCATATTTATATAACCTCTTATATTATATTAACGTACACGCAATTGGGGAAATTTACTCGACGAGGAATTCCTTTAACATCAAGATGATTCATACATAAACCGTTGACGAACAGATGCCATAATTAAATACTCTTTCCCTCTTAAACATTTAGAGAAAAAGCCACAACGAATAACTGCATTTTTCTAAAGTAAAATTAGAATAGCGCAGAATCATTTAGGCTCACGAAAAGAAAGTTTTTTTCCACAGCAATAGCGGAATTGTCTGTTACAGCATTAACGAATTTTTGTTATCAAGATTGGCGTTTTCATTAAACTTTTGTATATTTTAATATGGGGTGCAGTAATCACATTAATGGATTTCTAAATATATGCACTGTGAAATGCAATCTGCGCAGTCCTCTGGAAAAGTTTAAAGCAGCTGATTTGTTAATACACAAAGTGACATCCAGTCACCAGACATCTGAGAATAATTAACCATAGCTTCTTGTAGGAAAGTCATACAAAATAAATAAACCATGTTTTGGGACCAGGTAGATATTGTCTTTAAGATGAAGTATATTGTATTTTACCTAAAGTGTTCACTTTAAGAAAGCAAGTAATTCGTTTAAGCTGGCAATATTTATCTTGTAAAAGAAGATGTCAAAGAAACATTAAGACGTTCGCTTAATTACAACATGCATGATTATAAGTTGGGCTAGTGGCGTTTGGAAAACATATTCGTCGACATGCTATATTTTAATTCTCTCGCAGCATGGTAACAAGCTTTTTGGTCCAAAATTTGAGCTCCTGTGTAACCTTGACATTTAGATCGATGTTCGTCAAAAGTCACTCAGCGTGCACCCTCAGTCGAGCGATAATATATCCTAAGTTTCGCGTAATTTAAAGCAAATGGGAAACATGGCCACAAGCTTTGTAGATCTCCCAGTAACTTTGACCTTTGACTTCATTATGACATGCGTCAAAAAAGACCCTAGGCCTATATGTCCCACATCTGAAATATGGCAATGAGGTTCCTTCTGGTAACCGAGCTATTGCAAAAACAAAACGCGGCTGCGACGGCCGATAAAACCAGAGCAAAAACCTTTAAGGGACTGCTTAATCATCACATTTTGTTTAAAGACATTCAAAGACTAGAGCAAAGTGAGGCTATAGGGATGTATCAAACTGGTTTCTACATCAAGTAAAATCAGCAACCAGTAAATCCGTGTTCAAGATAATCTGTTCTTTTCATTTTGGTCTGTGACTAAAATCCCCCTAATAAAATCAGGAACTAAGGGCCTGAATTATACAAACAACGGACCTTGAAAAACTAAAAGATGGTCGACGAAATAAAAAAAAACTATACGTCGATATGCTATATTTTAATTCTCTCGCAGCATAGGTGCTTGTAAAAAAATTGGAATCGAAGGATGCCGGACTTATTTTTGTCTAAGAATTGGTAAATTTGTATCTTTAGCTTCCTTTTTTCTGAATTCTTCACCTACTAGTTCCTTTCTCCAGACAAGATTCTACATTTTCAACGCCCTCTTCGATATTGCTAAGCGTGGACATCGTATTCGGCCATTGATGTTCCACGTGTAAACATTGAATGTTTTGATAGACTGGTTACTGGTCAATCTACCAGGAAATCGCTTCCCATTCAGTTCCTTTGCTATTGAACATCTGCCTTCTATGGTCTAAAGTCAGTTATTGAAGGATAAGCGGATTTGACTGGAACATAAAGAAAGGGTCAAGTTTATCAATATAACAGATATATATGTGTCGGTTAAGCTGGTATTATTTCATCAGTGAAGAAGGATGTCGGAAATATTTGACCAGAATCTTCTCGTTTTTCAATGATCCTTTACTGGTATCCGTTATGGACGGCGAAATGAAAAACAAGCTGACACTTACATATATAAATGCTTAAAATCTTCACCATTACATATATTTATAGACACTAAAACACATGGGCACAGGGAAAATCTTCTTGAATAAAACAACCATGGAGACAAGTTTCTAGTTGTGCAAAAAGAGGGCATGCCATTTAGACCCCTACGCCCAGCCATACGCTGCTGCAACAAACTAACACCCATGATACTCCACCAGGCCAAAAGCACTTCTCTCACGGCACCTTCCCGATTTCTGAGTGGATTTTTCACTCGATCGCCGTATGTGGAAGAGTTGTTAGGTACTCGCCTAGGGTAAGGGGTTACCTCCAGAGAAAGAGCCTGGTTTCCTCCCCCACTAAACCTAACAACGCCAACATATAAGTAAAATATCATTGAGTGCTGCTTAAAACATCAATCAATCAATGAATCAATCAATCAATGACATATGGCAATATGCGCCACACCTGCACCACATTGACACTAATGGTAAAAACAATTTGTTTTGAAACAAAGCTCTTTGATCCTTGGGAATTCAATTCAGACAAGGAGAAAATCCTTTCTGCCCACAAAATCTCCGAAAGAGGTGATTATGCAACAGTTGCGTTGAATGGCTGTCTCCAAATGGACACAGTATTTTAACGGTTGTTTGGTTGCGCTCATTAAAGTTTATTTGCAACCGTTTATCATATAAATCGCTTCCTGGGTCTAACAGACTGTTTCTGGCAACGCCGACATATAAGTAAAATATTATTGAGTGCTGCTTAAAACATCAATCAATCAATCAATGAATGAATCAATGACATATGGCAATGACCACACCTGCGCCATATTGACACTTATGGTGAAAACAATTCACTTAGAAAAACAGCTCTTTGATCCTTGGGGATTCAATTGAGACAAGCAGGTTACTTTCTGTCTCCGAAATATCCGAAAGAAAACTACAAAGAGGTGATTATGTAACAGTTGCGTTGAATGTCTGTCCCCAAAGGGACACCGTGTTTTAACGGTCGTTTGGTTGCGCTCATTAAAGTTTATTTGCAATCGTTTATCATATAAATCGCTTCCTGGGTCTAACAGACTGATTCTTTGTCTTCAAGTCTGAAGGTGTTGATAGAAATGCCCAATGGAAAACGTCTTGCTACAAACTCGAGGTTCTCATTAAACACTCATTTAACAGAAAAGATGACATTTTCAGACAGTGTAAATCAACTTGCCAGTCACAACCTATAATGGGCGATCTAAAAAGAAAACACAACGATAAGCTGTTGTTGAACATCGGAAAGAGTTATTTCCTTAGCAAAAGTGGTTCAGTGTGCAACTGTTTATTCAATGTGGTTCAAAGGGTAGTCAGTGGAAATGCTTTAGTCAATTTTGTTATTAAACGTCTGGATATTTGAATACTAAGTATATTGATTACAATAATAGATTTCTAAATACATCCAATAACAAATGGAGGCTATAGGAATGCATAAACTGGTTTCTTCATTCGCATCACGTCCATTGCCATTTAATTCGAGGACAATTTTGAGTTTGTAATTAATGAGATTTTAGGAAGGATTGGATTATTCATGAATTATAACATGCGAGTTTTGTAATTTTATAGTCTTTCTAGAGTAAAACCCGATGTATTTTGGTAAAGCGTATCAATATCAATCAAAGCTAATTGCCAAAATATTTTTCCGTACAACACAAATGACAAAAGAGTCTGAACAAGAAGGCAAGAGTTGAGAAGAGTTCGTGAAGAAAGTTGGGAGAGCCTTTATTTTTATATTGTCTTTTTAGCTCAGAGTTGATCAAACTCTCTATGATATCTCAAGATGGTTCTCTGAGAAAGTTTGTAGATTGCAAATTATAAATTGAAAGTTATATTCAAGGCGTATGATAGGTTCAATAACAGACGATTAATTAGTCAGGGGGGGGGGGGGGGCTATCCTAGTCTTTGGGCTTCAGGAGGACCTTTCTAACTATTCGACTTCCCAATAAGTCTGCGTCAATCAAGTAAAATAGATCTACGGACGTAACTGTGACTCTTCGTAAAGTAACGTTGAAGTAAATGTTTCTATGATGGTTATGCTTTACTTTAGACTTTAGTCAAGACTAGTTTCTTTGAATAATACGTCCTGTAGTTTATGTGGAATTATTTTGTAAGCCCAATGGCCTGTAGTCCAACGTTTATGTATTTTATACTTAATTCTTTAGACATGTATAGGCCATTTATTTGCCGTAAAACAACAAATTTGTCATCGAAAATAAAGGTAAAAAGGATCCATCGTAATATCAAATGCGGTAATGGTAAAAACAATTCATTTTGGAAAATAACTGTTTGATCCAAGGGAATTCAATTCAGACAAGGAGATTGCTTTCTGTCTGCAGAATCTCCTAAACAAAACGGCAAAAAGGCGATTATGTAACAGTTACGTTTAATGGCTGTCTCTAAAAGGACACGATCTTTAAACGGTCTTTTGCTTGCGTTCATTAAAGTTTATTTGCAGCCGTTTATCATATAAATCGCTTCCTTGGTCCAACGGACTGTTTCTTTGAACGTGTGGACAGAAATTCATGCTGGTAAATGCCTTGTTATACAAAACCGAGGGTCTCATTAAATACTCCTCAAAAGAAAAGATGACATTTTCAGGCAGTTTAATTCAATAGCCAGTCACAAATCTTTAGTAGCTAATCTAAAACGAGAACACATCAAATAGCTCTTGCTGAACAACGGAAAGAGTTATTTCCTATGCAAAATATTTTCAGAGTGAATGTTTTTAATTAACGTGAGCAATTAAAATTTATTTCTGAAGACCAATTTATTTAACGGTTTGACATTAAAAGCCACAGAAAACAACCGGTCAGTATTAGCGAATTTTATGTAAGAAAACACTCTTTGAAGTTTATAACGTTATTGAAAGTTAAGATTCAATTCATATACCTGGTATCAAAATAACCCAAATTTTAATGAATATTCGACCAAAGCATTCTTAATAAACAAATTTAGCTTCATATATGACCTAATTTTACCATTCGTGAATCTAGAACTACATTTTTAGATATTTTGATTGGCAATCAATAAAAGATGCAATTATTACAAGGCTTTCTTTTGAAAAATCAAGAAAAGATTAATAAATATTGTATATCTTCGTTTTTCCATATATTTTGTAAAAAGGTTTCTCTATATGATTTTGATGTTTTACGCCTCACTCAAGTTTATTTCACTTACATGGTGGCGTTGCCAGATTTAGTGGGGGAGGAAACCGGGCTCATTGCCCGTAGGAAACCCCCGACCTCCGACTACTACCTAGCAACTCTTCCACATGCGGCGACCGAGTGAAAAATCCACTCAGACATTTTTCTGATGATTCTTTAATCAAACTAAATGAGACATTTGGTGTACATTTAACAGAAACACCCAAAGCAAATAGTATGTTACCTTTAAAGAAGACCAAGGGTTTATCAAAACCAAAGAGTATAGATGAGTCCGGTTTAACAATGTGGACATTATGAGTTTATCCAGATTTCGATTGTCAATTTCTACAAATAGATTGGATCCATGTACTTAGACAGTGACCGGATATTCGCTGGTTTTGGGTTTCGTCTACCCTTTGACTGGTGTCTTTGAACGGTCCATCTTCAACTGTCAGCTTATTTCTTTAGGTAAATGATCAATATTTGGTTGGTCGATTATTGGTATTTGTAAAGAAATCCCAAAATCAGATCGTTTTGCTTCTTGCCATCAAATACAGCGCATGAGTTGAAAAACTAGAAACATGTTCCAATACATAACGAAATAGAACTGTATATTAATGATTATTCTTTTTTAGAAGCAACAAACCAACATGATGGAAATTACGCATAGCAGAGATTTTGTTTTCTTCTTCTTCCTCGGAAAAAGTGTATCAAAAGCGGAGGGTAGTCTGCTCCGGAGCATGATGCATTGGTAACAGTTTTTTGGGTAATTTTATATCATATGTTTTAATCACAATAATATATTCTAAATGCATTCAATATCAATCGGAGAAGTCTTCTAGAAAAGATGGATTCAGTTCAGATTTGCATATTTTTTTCTCATCAAGGTAGGGTTTCACAATTTTCTCTAAAGGTTACAGTTTTTGTCGACCTTGGGAACAGATGCAGTAAGTTTTGTCATTCAAAAAGACATTTTCTGAAAATGAATTTGTCGTTTAGTTTTTAATATAGTTCTTTTTTCCTGCTGGCTATCACTGAGTGTAATCAACGGTTATGGTTTTAGATCTGACCTTTTATTAACTGCGATTGCTGCGCTTTCAACTTGTTAGATTTGGTATCCAGTTATTGTAAAATAACTGACAAGCACGCTCGGTTGTTAATATTTGGCATTATTGGTTTATTCATTTCAACAAAAGCAGAAAATCTGAAATCATTAATAAAATATATCGAAATCGAATTGCAGCTTTAAATCATCGTTAAAGTCCCAAACTCAATTTATTGTGTTGCTTATATTAGACAATTATGTTATATTTTTTTCTTAAATTGACATAAGCATTTTTCTTCAATGAGTACAATTTAGAAGCCTTTCATTGCTACTCTCGACGCTAAAGTGGTGTTTCGAACTCAGACGTAAAATCAATGAACGTTCATCCGGGTTTTTCAAATTTTGCATATCTTTCGTACACTATTTCAGTTCATACGGGATACAAAAGGGGCCGTATGGATTTCCCTCCTTCCAAAGTTAATCATTTCGTTTTTCCAAGAATTTCTACAGAAATTATGAAAAATGGGAATTTGGCAGGATATACGGCTAGCTTAAAACCATGCCTCCTAGTTTTCCTGAATTTATTAAAGCATATGCACTATCGTGACGTCATATATTACATCTGATATAGTGTTGGGGTGTTATATGTCGGTGTGTTTTATTGATAGGTTGAACTGACGACGACAGTGTCCTAAAGTCAAGTATGGCTTCAATTGCGAAGATATTTCGGAGGATTGATGGAAAATATGCCTATTTTCAAGTGTTGTTTTCTTTCCTGCCCACGGATTTTCCAAGAAGCTTGTTTTGTTTAAACATTATGTTCTTTCAATATATTTCAGTACAGTTAAAATTCACTATAAGGTGTCCAGAAAAGGCTTTTCACAAATGCCAGAGAGACTGTCGCGGCAATGTGGCTTTAAGCATTTTTAAATATCAAACTCACCAAAAACAATTCTTCAAAAAGGAAAATTCACGACTTTTAGCAGTCTGTAACATTTTAAAATGTGTATTTACCCAAAGCAGACCAATAGCATGAAAACTAAACCATAGCATAAACAGTTTTCTTGAGATTTTACTAATTAAGTTTTCGACAAGAAACGAGATCGACGAGATATATCCAAACTAAATTAACGAACCAAGGAAAACAAAGACATGGATATTAAAGGGAAGATATTTTAAAGCATTATCTCCTTTCAATAACATTTTCTAGGGAAACTGTTTTGGTGTGTCGAGCCTATTACGCTGAATATTATCGGTTAATATAGTTTCGATCGTCTCTCGGAATGTACTCAGTCAGTGACCGGATATTCGCATTTCGTCTATTTCGTGTCCTTTGAACTCTCCGTCATTTTGTTTATTCTGTAAAGTAAATACTCACAAAGCTAATCGAATCTGGCAATATATTCCAACAATTGATATAATGTGTGAAAAATCTTGCCTCTTGCGTTTTTTTTTTCATAAACTAGATCAAACGTTACAAGAATATATGTACCATGCAATGAAATCTGCTTGCATGCACTAATGAAACATAAATTTCCTCCAGACAAATGGGTGATAATTGAAATAATTGTTCGTTGTCGTGGAAACAAAATGTTTTCATTAAGAATGCTATAGTCACATCTGTATTAAAAATGTGGGTCGTATACAATTACTAGGTCGACTTCTGTCAGAATAGCAAATTCTTGTCTGTGCTTAACAGAGAGAAAACTAAAATCTAAAATTGAACGTTTCCCACGAAAGGGTATTAGGGATATACATGCATTTTTTTATATATTTTTTTTCAACTTGACTCCCTTAAGAGTACCTTTGTTGGGTTTCTAGTGTATGAATAACTCGGTAGAAACGGTATACATTTGTAAGTTCTCATTCACCACTAAAAATATAAGCCGAAAGTTTTGTGTTAAAAAACAAAGAAACTAAAATAAACTAAAGTTCACGAACGTTACACGGGTCTATACGCTTTTCGATTGCTTCTCTTAAGAAATCGCTTTGATCCGAGTACTCAGTTTGTGATCGGATATTCGCTGGTTTTAGGGTTTGTCTGCTCTTTGATCAATGTCTTTTGAACCACCCATCTTCAATGCAAAATATGTTCAGAGTGAATGTTTTTAATAAACGTGAGCAATTAAAATTTATTTCTGAAGACCAATTTATTTAACGGTTTGACATTAAAAGCCACAGAAAACAACCGGTCAGTATTAGCGAATTTTATGTAAGAAAACACTCTTTGAAGTTTATAACGTTATTGAAAGTTAAGATTCAATTCATATACCTGGTATCAAAATAACCCAAATTTTAATGAATATTCGACCAAAGCATTCTTAATAAACACATTTTGTTACCATGGCAACAAATGATTTAGCTTCATATATGACCTAATTTTACCATTCGTGAATCTAGAACTACATTTTTAGATATTTTGATTGGCAATCAATAAAAGATGCAATTATTACAAGGCTTTCTTTTGAAAAATCAAGAAAAGATTAATAAATATTGTATATCTTCGTTTTTCCATATATTTTGTAAAAAGGTTTCTCTATATGATTTTGATGTTTTGCGCCTCACTCAAGTTTATTTCACTTACATGGTGGCGTTGCCAGATTTAGTGGGGGAGGAAACCGGGCTCATTGCCCGTAGGAAACCCCCGACCTCCGACTACTACGTAGCAACTCTTCCACATGCGGCGACCGAGTGAAAAATCCACTCAGACATTTTTCTGATGATTCTTTAATCAAACTAAATGAGACATTTGGTGTACATTTAACAGAAACACCCAAAGCAAATAGTATGTTACCTTTAAAGAAGACCAAGGGTTTATCAAAACCAAAGAGTATAGATGAGTCCGGTTTAACAATGTGAACATTATGAGTTTATCCAGATTTCGATTGTCAATTTCTACAAATAGATTGGATCCATGTACTTAGACAGTGACCGGATATTCGCTGGTTTTGGGTTTCGTCTACCCTTTGACTGGTTTCTTTGAACGGTCCATCTTCAACTGTCAGCTTATTTCTTTAGGCAAATGATCAATATTTGGTTGGTCGATTATTGGTATTTGTAAAGAAATCCCAAAATCAGATGGTTTTGCTTCTTGGCTTCAAATACAGCGCATGCGTTAAAAACTAGAAACATGTTCCAATACATAACGAAATAGAACTGTATATTAATGATTATTCTTTTTTAGAAGCAACAAAGCCATATTATGGGAATTTCACTAAATTAAACTTCTAAATGATTTACATAATACACGGAAGAACGACTTAAACCCTTAAAAACGTAAACAATCGGTCGATATTAATCAAATGCTCCTGAAATATGTGGAAACGCATTGCAGAGAATAGTTTTTTTCTTCTTCTTCTTCTTTCTCCTCAGAAAAAGTATATCAAAAGCGGAAGGTAGTCTGTTACGGGGCATGATGCTTTGGTAAGAGTTGTTTTGTTAATTTTATATCATATGTATTAATCACAATAATATATTAAATGCATTCAATATTAATTGGAGAAGTCTTCTAGAAATGGATTCAGTTCAGATTTGCATATTATTTTTTTTCATCAAGACAGGGTTTCACAATTTTCTCTGGAGGTTAGAGTTTTTGTCGACCTTGGGAACGGATGCAGTGAGTTTTGTCATTCAAAAAGACATTTTCTGAAAATGAATTTGTCGTTTAGTTTTTAATATAGTTCTTTTTTCCTGCTGGCTATCACTGAGTGTAATCAACGGTTATGGTTTTAGATCTGACCTTTCATTAACTGCGATTGCTGCGCTTTCAACTTGTTACATTTGGTATCCAGTTATTGTAAAATAACAGACAAGCACGCTCGGTTGTTAATATTTGGCATTATTGGTTTATTCCTTTCAGCAAAAGCAGAAAATCTGAAATTATTAATAAAATATATCGAAATCGAATTGCAGTTTTAAATCATCGTTAAAGTCCTAAACTCAATTGATTGTGTTGCTTATATTAGACAATTATGTTATATTTTTTTCTTAAAGGGGCATGAGCTGCCAAAATGTTGATATTTTGACGTTAAAACAGAATGTTGGAATTATTGGCTATTTTTCTCAAGAAGTATAATTTAGAAGCTTTTTAACGCTTCTAGTCTCGAAAATGTACGATAAAGTATTGTTTTAAACTAACTTTGGCCTAGAATGAATGAATGTTCGTCCCGGTTATTTAAATTTTGTTACTTTTTTAACACGTTTTCGGTTCGTACAGGCCACATACTGTATTGATTTTCCTCATTCCAACGCCAATCATTTAGTTTTCTGATGACCTTCAAAACCTCTTACTGTCGTCATGATCAGAATTTATGAAAAAAGTGTGAATTTTGACAGCTCATGCCTCTTTAAATTGACATAAGCATTTTTCTTCAATGAGTACAATTTACAAGCCTTTTATTGCTACTCTCGACGCTAAAGTGGTGTTTTGAACTAACTCAGACGTAAAATGAATGAACATTCATCCGGCTTATTCAAATTTTGTATATCTGTCGTAGACTATTTCAGTTTATACGGGATAAAAAGGGACTGTATGGATTTCCCTCCTTCCAAAGTTAATCATTTAGTTTTTCCAAGAATTTCAATACCTCTTTTAGATGTGACAATTAGAAATTATGAAAATTGGAATTTAGCACGAAATACGACTAGCTTAAACCCATGCCTTCTAGTTTGTCCTGAATTTATTAAAGCATATGCACTATCGTGACGTCATATATAACATCTGATGTGCACATCCTGATATAGTATTGGGGCATTATATGTTGGTGTGTTTTCTTGATCGGTTGAATTGACGACGACAGTGTCCAAAAGTCAAGTATGGCTTAAATTGCGAAGGTATTTCCGAGGATTGATGGAAAATATGCCTATTTTCAAGTGTTTTTTCTTTCATGCCCACAGATTTTCCAAGAAGCTTGTTTTGTTTAAACATTATGTTTTTTCAATATATTTCAGTACAGTTAAAATTCATATAAGGTGTCCAGAAAAGGCTTTTGACAAATGCCAGAGAGACTGTAGCGGCGAATGTGGCTTTAAGCATTTTTAAATACCAAAGTCACTAAAGCAATACTTCAAAAAAGCGTGTTTACCAAAACCAGACCAATAGCATGAAAACTAAACCATGACATATACAGTTTTTGATACATTTTACTGATTAAACTTTTGACAAGCCACGAGATCGACAAGGTGTTTCCAAACTAAATTAACTAACCAAGGAAAACAAAGACATGGATATTAAAGGGAAGATATTTTAAAGTATTATCTTCTCTCAATAACATTATCTGGGAAACTGTTTTGGTGTGTCGAGTCTATTACGCTGAATATTACCAGTTAATATAGTTTCGATCGTCTCTCGGAATGTACTCAGTCAGTGACCGGATATTCGCATTTCGTCTATTTCGTGTCCTTTGAACTCTCCGTCATTTTGTTTATTCTGTAAAGTAAATACTCACAAAGCTAACCAAATCTGGCAATATATTTCAACAATTCGTATAATGTGTGGAAAATCTTAGCCTCCTGCGTTTTTCATAAACTGGATCAAACGTTATAACAGTATATGCACCATGCAATGAAATCTGCTTGCATTCACGAAAGAAATATAAATTTCCTCGAGAAAAATGGGTAATAATTGAAACATAACTGTTCGTTGTCGTGGGAACAAAATGTCTTCATTAAGAATGCGATAGTCATATTTTTATTAAAAATGTGGGTCGTATACCATTACTAGATCGACTTCTGTTAGTTTAGCAAATTCCGTCTGTGCTTAACAGAGAGAAAACTAAAATCTAAAATTGAACGTTTCCCACAAAAGGGTATTAGGGATATGCATGCATTTTTTTTTCGCGACTCCAAATTCTCTTAATTTATGTATTTATATATTTTTTTCAACTTAACTCCCTTAAGAGCACATTTCTTGGGTTTCTAGTGTATGACTAACTCGGTAGAAACGGTATACATTTGCAAATTCTCATTCACCACTAAAATAAAGGTCGAACGTTTTGTGTTGAGAAACAAAGAAACTAAAATAAACTAAACTTTAGGGTCTATACGCTTTTCGATTGCTTCTCTTAAGAAATCGCTTTGATCTGAGTACTCAGTTTGTGATCGGATATTCGATGTTTTTGGGGTTTGTCTGCTCTTTGACCAATGTCTTTTGAACCACCCATCTTCAATCGTTGCCTTATTTCTTTAGGTAAAAACCCAATATTTGCTTAAGCGATTTAGGGTATTTATAAAGAAACTCTTAAAAGTGTCTCAAGTCTTTTGCTTCCAGTCGTTAATTTTTTTAAAATACTAGTAGTTTGTGAACTCTCCTAAAACAAATTAGCCCATAAAATAACAAAATGAGACATAAATTATATTTATATATTATATTATATTAAATTATATTAACGCACACGCAATTGGGGAAATTTCATTTAACATCCAGACGATTTAAATATAAACCGTTAACGAACAGATGACTTAATTAACCACTCTCTCCCTCTTGAACATTTAGAGAAAATCCACAACGAATAACTGCCTTTTTCTAAAGTAAAATTGTGTCTAGAAAAGCACAGAATCATTTAAGCTCACGAAAAGAAAGTTTTTTTCCACAGCAATAGCGGAATTGTCTGTTACAGCATTAACAAGATGTCTTTATCAATATTGGGCGTTTTCATTAAACTTTTGGATATTTTAATATCGGGTCTATTAATCACATTAATGGATTTCTAAATACATACAATATGAAATCCAATCTGTACAGTGCTCTAGAAAAGCTTAAAGCCGCTGATTTGTTAATCTTTGATACATAAAGACTACCCAGAATCGAAAATTCAAACAGCCGGGATATATGAGTTCATTTTAGTGTTTTATTTCTTAGAAAAAAACTACCCAAACGTTCATCTCCAAGATTGGTTTGAGCGGAAGACTTTTTCCGATATTTGGCATCTTTTGTCACTTTGTTATATTGTTCGTTGAAAAGGAATATAAAAATATCGAATATACTCCAAGAAGTACAAACTAGAAGGTTTATAGTGATACCAGTACCGTGAAAGTGTTCTGATTGATTGATTGCTTGCTTGGTGTTTTACGCCGCGCTCAAGATTATTTCACTTATATGGCGGCGTTGCCAGTTTTATTGTGGGAGGAAACCGGGCTCTATGCCCGGAGAAAACCCACGGCCTTCCGTTGGTAACTGGCAACCATCCCACTGGCAACCATAGGTCGTACGAGTGAAAACCCAGTCAAAGTGTTCTGAGTTTTATCTTTAAATTTCCATTTCGTTAGGCCTACATACAGCCTTTAGTGTTCGGTTTATCAGTTAAAGAAGGCGATAAAGGTGTTAAGTAATTCGATTAGGCTGGTGTAATTTCTTCTGTAAAAAGGAGATGTCAAAGGGCATTTGGAAAATATATACGTCGATTTGCTGTATTTTAATTCTTTTGCAGCATAGGTGCTTGTAAAAAGATTGGCATCGAAGGATGCGGGGCTTATTTTCGTCTAAGAAATGGTGGATGTTTTTCTTAAGCCTCCTGTTGCGCTTCTCAATTCTTCATCTACTAGTTTCTCCCTCCAGACAGGAGATTCTATATTTTCAACGCACTCTTCGATGTTGCCCAGAGTGGACATGGTATTCATCCATTGATATATTCCACGTGTAAATATTGAATGTTTTGATAGACTGGTTACTGGTCAATCTACCAGGAAATCGCTTCCCATTCAGTTCCTTTGCTATTGAACATCTGCCTTCTATGGTCTAAAGTCAGTTATTGAAGGATAAGTGGATTTGACTGGAACATAAAGAAAGGGTCAAGTTTATCAATATAACAGATATATATGTGTCGGTTAAGCTGGTATTATTTCATCAGTGAAGAAGGATGTCGGAAATACTTGACCAGAATCTTCTCGTTTTTCAATGATCCTTTACTGGTATCCGTTATGGACGGCGAAATGAAAAACAAGCTGACACTTACACATATAAATGCTTCAAATCCTCACCATTACATATATCTATGAACATGCGTACAGGGGAAATCGTCTTGAATAAAATAACCATGGGGACAAGTTTCAAGTTGTGCTAAAGGATGGCATGTCATTTAGACCCCTATGCCCAGTCATACGCTGCTACAACAAACCAAAACTCACGACACCTTCCCAGGTCCACGCCTAAACCCCAAAAAAACTGAAAAAATTCTGAGTGGATTTTCAATCGATCGCCGTTTATGGAAGAGTTGTCAGGTACTCGTCGTGGGCCGCGGGTTTCCTCCAGAGAAAGAGCCTGGTTTCCTCCCCCACTAAACCTGACAACATATAAGTAAAATATTCTTGAGTGCTGCTTATAACATCAATCAATCAATCAATCAATCAACGACATATGGCAATGACCACACCTGCACCATATTGACACTCATGGTAAAAATAATTCACTTTGAAAACAGCTCTTTGATCCTTGGGGATTCAATTGAGACAAGGAGGTTACTTTTTGTCTCCGAAATCTCCGAAAGAAAACGACAAAGAGGTGATTATGTAACAGTTGCGTTGAATGGCTGCCCCCAAAGGGACACAGTATTTTAACGGTCGTTTCGCTGCGCTCATTAAAGTTTATTTGCAACCGTTTATCATATAAATCGCTTCCTTGGTCTAACAGACTGTTTCTTTGTCTTACAAACTCGAGGTTCTTATTAAACACTCATTTAACAGAAAAGATGACATTTTCAGACAGTGTAAATCAAATTGCCAGTCACAACCTATAATGGGCAATCTAAAAAGAAAACACAACGATAAGCTGTTGTTGAACATCGGAAAGAGTTATTTCCTTAGCAAAAGTGGTTCGTATGCAACTGTTTACTCAATGTGGTTCAAAGGGTAGTCAATGGGAATGCTTTGGTGAATATTGTTATTAAACGTCTGGATATTTGAATACTAAGTATATAGATTACAATAATAGATTTCTTAATACATCCAATAACAAATAGAGGCTATAGGAATGCATAAACTGGTTTCTTCATTTGCATCACGTCCGTTGGCATTTGATGAACTACATGTAACTTATTATTGAAAACTTTAGTTCGGGGAAAATTGTGAGTTCGAAATTTATGAAATTTCAGGAAGGGTTGGATTATTAATCAATTATAACATGCGAGTTTCGTAATTTTATAGTCTTGCTAGAGTAAAACCCTATGTATTTCGATATCAGTCAAAGCTAATTGGCAAAATACTTTTCCGTAAAACACAAATGACAAAAGAGCCTGTACAAGAAGCCAAGTGATCGTTAGAAGCGTTTGGAGAGCCTTTATTTTCATATTACATGTATCTTCTTAGCCCAGTATTGTTCAAACTCTCTATGATATCTCAAAATGGTTTTCAGAGAAAGTTTGTAGATTGTAAATTGTAAGTTGAAATTATATTCGTGGCGTATGATAGGTTCAATAACAGACGATTAATTAGTCAGGGAGGCTATCCTAGTCTTTGGGCTTCAGGAGGACCTTTCTATAAACTATTTGACTTCCCAATAAGTCTCAGTCAATCAAGTAAAATTGATCTACGGACGTAACTGCGACTCTTCGTAACGTAACGTTGAAGTAAATGTTTCCATGATGGTTATGCTTTACGTAAGACTTAAGTCAAGACTAGTTCCTTTGAATAATACGTCCTGTATTTTATGTGGAATTATTTTGCAAACCCAATGGCCTGTAGTTCGACATTTATGTATTTTATACTTAATTCTTTAGCCATATATAGGTCATGTATTTGCCGTAAAACAACAAATTTGTCAGTGAAAATAAAAGTAAAAAGATTCAATCGTCACATCAAATGCAGTAATGGTAAAAACAATTCTATTTGAAAAATAACTGTTTGATCCTTGGGAATTCAATTCAGACAAGGAGATTGCTTTCTGTCTGCAGAATCCCCTAAACAAAACGGCAAAAAGGCGATTATGTAACAGTTACGTTTAATGACTGTCTCTAAAAGGACACGGTATTTTAACGGTCTTTTGCTTGCGTTCATTAAAGTTTATTTGCAACCGTTTATCATATAAACCGCTTCCTTGGTCCAACGGACTGTTTCTTTGTC
Organism: Lepidochitona cinerea; assembly: GCA_963971465.1. NCBI lineage: Eukaryota > Metazoa > Mollusca > Polyplacophora > Chitonida > Tonicellidae > Lepidochitona > Lepidochitona cinerea. The sequence goes on from OZ020552.1 coordinate 44,776,037, forward strand.
ATCAAATCTGAACGTGTGGACAGAAATCCCCAATGATAAATGTCTTGTTACACAAAACTGAGGGTCTCATTAAATACTCCTCAAAAGACAAGATCACATGTTCAGGCTATTTATCCAATGGCCAGTTGCAATCTTTAGTAGCTAATCTAAAAAGAAAACGCATTAGTTAACTCTTGCTGAAGCAAAAGTGGTTCAGAGTGCTTAAAGTGGTTGTCATTTAGAATGCGTTGGTCAATTTTGTTATAAACGTTCTTGGTTCTTGAATAACAGGTATAACTAGAAATTGTGTTTGTTTTGACAAACACGAAAGCAGCCACTTGTGCCCCATCTCTTTTTGAAGCATAAAACTACCCACTTCACCATTTGCCCATTAGTATGCAATATAACTAACGATTTAATTACACTTTTCAGTCTAAAATAATATGTTTGGAATTTTCCAAAGCCCTTATGTTGACAACAAATCTTTACTCGTTTAAGGGATGGTTTAATAAGGTCATTATTTCATACATGTATATGTCATTTGTGCTTATACTAAAGAGTGTATCTATACGATTCTAACCATTAGGACTCGGTAGCTGAGTTGGTAGAGCAGTGGGACGGTATCCCCTTGATTCCTTTCGAATCTCATGCAGTTTTGCTTTTGGCAAGGCTGATACTTCAATGTGTGACTTCTCGGTGACCTCGACCCTTGGACCAATCTTCGTCAAATTTTGTTTAGATTGAAGCCTTAGTGTCGCGATGATATATCCGAAGTTTCATGAAATTTGAAGCAATAATTTTGTTAAACATGATAACCAGCTTTTTGGTCCAAAATTTGGACTCCTGTGTAACCTTGACCTTTGATCGGAGGTTCGTCAAAAGTCATTCAGCTCAGTATAGCGCGATGATATATCGCAATTTTCAAGAAATTTGAAAAGGCCTTTTACTAAGAAATGTTTTTAGCTCATGTGTGACCACTCCGTGACCTTGACCTTCGTCAAATGTTGATCACATCAAAACCCTGGATGATATATCCTAAAATTCATGAAATTTGAAACACCATGCTAAAAAGCTTTTTGATCCAAAATGCGATGTGTGTCCAAAGTCATTCAGCTAGCATCCTTAGTATAGCGATGATATATCCCAAGTTTCACGAAATTTTGAATAACAGTTTCCTGTAAAACGTGATAACAAGCTTTTTAGCTCTTGTGAGAACTCTCGGCGACCTTGACCCTTAAAGCAATCATCGTAAAAAGTCAATTAGCTCGTTACCTTACTATAGCGAAGATATATTCAAAGTTTGACGGAACTTGCAAAAAAAACAGCTTTCTGATAAACGTGATAACAAGCTTTTTAGCCTATGTGTGACGTCTCGATGACGTCAAATTTTGTTCAGATTGAAACAAAGGTTATGTTAAAGGCACACTTGCCGCGAAAATCAGAAATATTGTTTACATTAAAAAAGAAAGACCGTTTTCTGTATTTTTCCCAGACAATATAAGTTAGGAACTTTCTATTTTTTACCAAAATTTAAAAGTTTGGACGTCACTTTGTATTTTTAATTTGAATTTGAAAATTTGAATTGTTAGATGCCCGGAACGTAAACAAACCACACTGTCCCCTATTGGCGATTTTATGTTTCAGTCGAGTGAGTGAACTAACGGCACAGTGTAATTTTACGTAGGCCTATTTATCTGAGAAATACAGACTGACGATCGGTTAACAGCGACTGGAAAAGCCTGCTGATTATTGTTTGAGTGTAAACCACACATAAAAAGGCCTGAAATGAGGGTAACCCAACACGAAAGTTGACCGACACTGATCGTTGTTGTTGTTATCAGGCTTCGATTCTTCGTTTGTTTTTCACAACATTTCTACATTCTAAAGCTAACTAGACATGTTTTATGTGTCCTATGTTTAAGTTTAGTTGTATTAGTCTTAGTAAGCTCATGTAAATTGGTTTTCTTAGCAAATTTAAACAGGCTACGGCGGCAAGTGGGCCTTTAAACATGGAAAATTTGAAACACTGTGTAACCTTGACCTTTGGATGGATGTTCGTCAAAAGTCACCTAGCTTACACCCTTAGTCAAGCGATAATATATCCTGTTTCACGTAATTTAAAGCAACCGTTTTCTGAGAAACGTGGTCACAAGCTTTTTAGACCTCTCTCTGAATTTAACCTTTGACATGCGTCAAAAAAGACCCTAGGCCTATATGTCCCACATCTGAAATATGGTAATCAGGTTGCTTCAGGTAACTGAGCTATTGCAAAAACAAAACGTGGCAGCGGCGGCGAATAAAACACGACCGAACGAATAAATCCTTTCAGGGGCGGCTTAATCATCACATTATGTCTAAAGACATTCAAAGACTAGAGCAAAGGGAGGCTATCAAACTGGTTTCTACATCAGGCCAAATCAGCAAAAGGTAAACCCCGTATCGTTTATTCTGTAAAAAGATGCTAATAAGCATTTTAAACGTTTACTTAATTACATCATACATGATTACAAGTTAAGATAGTGGCGTTTGGAAAATATATACGACGATATGCTATATTTTAATTCTCTCACAGCATAGTCTCTCACTGCTTAGAATTGGTAGATTTTTATCTTTAGCTTCCTGTTAGGCTTCTAAATTGTTCATCTACTAGCTCCTCTCTCCAGACAGGAGATTCGATATTTTCAACGCCCTCTTTGATGTTGCTCAGAGTGGACATCGCATTCATCTTACTTTCTAAGTTTAGCCATCGATATATTCAACGTGTAAATATTGAATGTTTTGATAGACTGGTTACTGGTCAGTCTACCAGAAAATCGCTTCCAATTCATTTCGTTTCGGCATTGAACATCTGCCTTCTATGGTCTAAAGTCAGTCATTGAAGGATAAGCGGATTTGAAGGGTCAAGTTTATCAATATAACAGATATATATGTGTCCAGTAACTCGGTTAAGCTGGCATCGACAATGTTTGCCCAGAATCCACTCGTTTTTCAATGATCCGTTACTGGTTTCTGTCAAGGACCGCGAAATGAAAAACTTGCTCAGACTTACATTTATATATATTTATGAACACTAAAACACACAGGCACAGGGAGAATCTGCTTCTCTAAAACAACCATGGAGACTCGTTTCTAATTATGTTAAAAAGAGGTATATCATTTAGACCTTACATATATAGATGCTTCAAATCATCACCATTACACGTAAATGACCAGAAATGATGGGTTTGAGATAAGTTACTTCTAAAAATGACATACCACAATGGCTACACCAGCACCATATTGTTTGAGAAAGGAAAGCTGACTTATAATATTTAGGTCATACGAAATAGAGCGATTGAAATTCTGCTAAGAAAGTCTTTCTCCCAATCGACTATTAACACACATCATCGGTTCGTACGGGTAACTGATTTTTCCGAAATTCTTCAGTTCAACATCAATCCTTTAGTTTTTCAAGGTACTTTAATGCTCAAGTTCTCACGACAATCGGTATACATGAAGGAGTCCGAATTTGGCAGCTCAAGTGACTAAAACGGACACCTCTTAGACAGGTATCAATAAAAGCGTTTTCCTTTTACACTTCATTAATCCCGCTGATACGCAATTAAAAGGAACACTGTTATAAAGCATGGACAGACGTTTTTATACACAGATATATATACATAAAAAAGACAATACCAAAACAATCGACTTTTTAGACAAATTTTCAGCACTGTTCAACATACCTTTATTTTTGGTAAAATGGAGTGTTAACCAACGATCTTAACTGAAAATCCGGGGTTCAGAAAATGTTCGTCTTTCCAAACTCATCAGACGATTTTTTAGACTCACGGTGGTTTTTATTCCACTAACCCATACACGTTGCAACAAGAAGGCTAGTTAATAATGTTAGACACCTAATTCATTCCAATCACGTCCACTGGCATTTGATGAACAGTCGTAGAAATATTTTGGTCCTGGAAAATATGTAATCTCCAAAGAAACTTTAGCTTAGAACGAGGTTTGCAGCTCTAAACTTGATGAGTTTGTTTCCTTCAAACTAAAAGAATGGACAAAGCACTCTTCCTTGTCCGACGTTTATATAATGTATACTTAATCCTTTAAGCATATATACTATCATTTGTCGTAAAACAAGTTTGTCAGCGAAAATAAAAAAGAAAAGGCGTATGATAGATTCATTAATAGTTGATGAATTGATCTGTGATACTATCTGTAATCTGTATCATACATCAGACTTTAACCTGTGGGAGAACGATTTGAACCTATTTGACCTTTCCCAATAAGTATCCGTCAATCAAGTAATATCGATCTTCATCGACATAACTCTGCGATTGATTGTTATGTAACGTTGAAGTAAATGCTTTCATTAGATTTACGTTGAGACTAAGTTCCTTATATATACCGTGTATTTTATGTGGAATTATTTTGCAAACCCAAAGGCATGTAGTTTATATAGTTTATACTTAATCCTTTATGTCATTTATTTGCCGTAAAACAACAAGTTCGTCAGTGAAAATAAAGATTTAAAAATTCAATGATGGCAACAAATGTGCTAATGGTAAAAACAATTCACTTTGAAAAATAGCCGTTTGATCCTTGGGAATTCAATTCAGACAAGGAGATAACTTCCTGTCTACAAACTCGCCAAAAGAAAACGGCAAATAGGCGATTATGTAACAGTTACGTTTAATGGCTGTCTCAAAAGGGACACGGTATTTTAACGGCCGCTTGGTTGCGTTCATTAAAGTTTATTTGCAACCGTTTATCATATAAATCGCTTCCTTGGTCCAATGGACTGTTTCTTTGTCTTCAAATCTGATCGTGTGGACAGAAATCCCCGCTGGTAAATGTCTTGTTATACAAAACCGAGGGTCTCATTAAATACTCCTCAAAAGAAAAGATGACATTTTCAGGCAGTTTAATCCAATAGCCAGTCACAACCCATAGTAGCTCATCTAAAACGAGAACACATCAAATAGCTCTTGCTGAACAACGGAAAGAGTTATTTCTTATGCAAAAATGGTTCAGATTGAATGTTTTCATTTAACCGGATTCAATGGTTTGTCATTTAGAATGCGTTAGTCACTTTTGTTATTAAACTTCTTGGTGTTTGAATAGCAACTATAATTATCACATAAAAGATTTACATTAATTCGATAACGCAGGGAGGCTGTTGTATCAAACATGCGATCAGCTACAAGTAAATCCGTAATAGAGATCTTGTGCCATTCTCCGAGATCTTCAACAAGACATATCTCAACAAATGGCAGTAGGATCAATCCCTATTTTAGATTGGTAAATCCGTTTTCAAGATATTTTTTTTATTTTGTCTGTGACGAAAACCCCCTCATAAAATCCGAAACTAGGTATGTGAATTGTACTAATAACAAACAGAATTCAAACCAGGGTGTTCACATTTTAGTTTTTGTGATCCTTCTTCGTCGCCTAAAATCTAAACATGCGCATTTGCTGTAGAAAATAATTCCTTAATGACTCCCTTAATGACATTTTACAAACTCTACTTCAATTTTTTCGTTTCGTCCATTCTTTGAGGTGATTTAAATCCTTGACAAAGACCCTTCTTGACAAGGACCCTTCTTGACAAAGATCGAAGCATGTAACACAGATAAAACAATCTCACAACTTGAGAATTATCAAATGGGACAAACATGGAATGAATTCACTCGATCGCCGTACGTGGACAGAGTGACCTGGCCGATAGCCCGGTTTTCTTCCTCAGTAAACACCTCCATATAAGTTGAGTGCGGTGTAAAATATCAATGAATCAATCAAACTAGGTCCTTCAACAAGATAACAAAATGTTGTAGCTCCAACACAGTGTTTATAAAACAGGAAATTTTCGATATGGTATATGTCAATTTCTTTGAATCCGATGTGTATGGGATGGCTTTGTATAATTGGGTTTGCTTTCGGACTTATTTTTGTCAAAGAAATTCTTTAATTCTCTCCGTAGTCCCCATCTAATTCATTACCTTTATTCTAAGTGTAGATATTGAATGTTTTGATAGACTGGTTACTGGTCAGTCTACCCGGAAATCGCCTCCCATTCAGTTCGTTTAATATTGGACATCAACCGCCCGTCTTACACTGTAAAATGTAACCCGTAAATTTTACGGTAGAATACTGGCAGCTGGGTTGCCAACTTTCTACCGTAAAAATAAGGGTAGACCGTAAAATCAACTAGCCACATTCCTAAGCAGTGAATGTGAAAAAACATTATGAAATCAGCAGGCTAAGAAATACAGGACTTTAAATCGTCAACCCCAGCATGGATCTGTTAATGTAGATTTTCAAATGTTATGTACCCCCAACGAAATAGTAAAACTGACTACTTCTGCAAGTTGACAAACATATATTTATTTGAAAAAATTTGAAAAAATGCTGATGAAAATTCTCACTTAGGGCAGGTATCTCAATATACGCTTTCAAATACAGCTATGTCAAATTAACTATCTTAGCCTATAATGACAAATCTTTCTTATATTAAATCGCCTACGGCGGGATTCGAACCTCTAACCTCCCATACAGGAGCTGCGCAGAACTGCATGCGCACTAGTCATAACCGTATCCTTAAACCACTACACTAACATCGAATATGAAAAGATGATGGCCACATTTCCATGTCTTCCTAGCGCTTCGGTGTGCGCATGCGCACTTCCGTTTTTTTCGCTCCCTTTGATCCGCAATGACGTATTTTGGACGAATCCTTCACGGAAACAACCGAGGAGATCAGATCTCGTTAGCTCGGAAACGACCACTCTGTCTCAAAGTTATTTTACGGTACACGACCGTAAAGCTTCCACTGAAGTATAAAACGGCAATTTACCGTTAATTTTAAAATATTCTACTGTAGAATTGACGGTAAACGGTTACAGTGTAGACCCATAATGATTTTTTGGAGGATAGTCATGTTTGGGTTGCCGCACACAAGAAAACGGTTTCATTACGTTTATCATATTTAAGGCAGAATGGCAAAACAAGGGCGTGGTAACAGAAGCAGGCAATTTTCAGTTAGCAATAGGCATGGAAATTCAAAATCTAAAAGTCCCCAATATTCAGAATTCTCGGCTCTGGTGAAAGCCCTTTTCAAAATGTTACAATGTCTTCACCACATTGGCATCCTTGAGGGACATTTACGTGACCAAACCCTCCCAAATTCCTTAAATAATAAAATTAAAGAGCTAAATTCTTTTCTTAAACCGGCTCAACGCAATCGGGAAGTTGATATTGCGTTTGACCATGTACACAAAAATTGGGCCCATAAGATCATACAAGAGATGATTTCACATTATGCGGCATGTTTAAATAGATTAAAAGCACAGGTGACTTCTGCCAGGTCATCCAATGGTCTAAACTTTGACAGTGCTTTCAAAAATGCTTTAAAATGGGGCAAACAGAATTATAAAGGTAAATTACAACTTTCGACCATTCAAAATTTTTATTCTTTTCTTTCCATCACTAAATCTGTCACTTCTGCTGCTACTACTCAGTTTAGTCCACCATCGTCTCCCCAACCCCTTCCGCCTGTCAGTCCGTCGACATCCGTTATCTCACCTCCTACTCTGCAGTCACAGACTCCTAGGTCTGTAACTTTACCTTCTGTTTCCCCTTCGCCTTTCCCTACTGGTGCTCCCTCCCTTAGACCTAGTACCTCTGCCCCCTCTTTTTCATCCCCTCAGCCCCCCTCCCCTAGACCTAGTAGCACCTCTGTCCCCTTTCGGCCTCCACCCTCCCCAGTTTCTACTAGGGTCACTTCTCCTAGACCCAGTACATCTAGTCCCTCTCCTCCTCCCCCATCCCCAGTTTTGTCAGTCCATTCTCCTATGAGATATTCAGATGCAGTGAGATCCCCTCCGAGGGGTCAGCGCAACCCTCGGAATAATTTAGCTAATTCTAAATTTTGGAAATTTCGGCACACCTCCTCTAATTGGCACCTTCCTAATGTAACTAAGAAAGTTCTTTTACTTGGGGATTCTAATCTATCTAGAATTAACCTTGACCCCCACCCTGATATGCAGGTAGAATGTTTTCCTGGTGCCAATTTCAATTCATTTCGGACGCTAATTCAAAAGTATCAAGGTCCCAAACCTGAGAAAGTTATCTTGAATATTGGTATCAATAACAAGACAACTACTGAGCCAAACGCTTCGTTAAATCAAATGCGCAACATGATGACAGCGGTTAGGAAGACTTTTTCCAATTCGCTCATCTACTTTGTAGAGATCCAGTCATCCACAAAATAACCGGCCAGTGAAGTTTCGAACCTGAACCTATATAACTCTTCTGCTTCCAAGATGAAGAGAGTTATGGTCATACCAAAAATTCCCAATTCAAAATTTAGAGTATCCACGGACAAAATTCACTGGACCGAAGATACAGCAAATTGCTTGTATACTCACTGGCTTCAGACACTAGATTTAAACTAAATTTGGGACAGGGCATGTGCCACCCTACTTTCGGCTTAGGAAGTAATATTGTTAATCTTAGTAACGAGGAACTCACTGTTGATGATATATCTCTACTCAATAGAGGACTCTCATTTGTGCCTTGCCCAAAACCATTATCTAATAGGGACTTTTCTATTAGGAAATTAGTGCATGTTATGGAGTTCTCCAGAAATCTTAGTCTGGCTGATATCTACCGAGATTCTAGTGGGGTACGCAAGCCGTTTACATCTAAAAGCGGCTATACACCCCCTTCTCACATGTATGACCCAGAGATAAACATTAGTCGTGACTCTGTATCTAGTAAGTTTGATGTTTTAACTAATCAGAAAAACAAACATAACCTTACTCATTCAGAATGTCTTGCCTTAAGTAAGCTAAGGAGAAATCCAAACATAGTTATTAAACCTGCTGATAAAGGTTCGGCAACAGTTATTATGTCAAAACAGGATTATATTGAAGAGATAGAACGGCAGCTAAGCAACCCTCTTCATTACAAAAAACTTGATAAGGAAATTTGGCCTGAAAATGTTAGGAAGTTTAATAAAATTCTTGTTTCTCTTCAAGATAAAGGCTTACTTAATGAAAAACAGTATCGCTATTTGGAATCTGATCATAACTCTAAAAACAGGGTCTTCTATATTCTTCCGAAAATTCACAAACCCATTGAAAAATGGCCGAAGCCTACAATGCCCCCTGGGCGTCCTATTATCTCAGATTGTGGCAGTGAAAGTTACAGAATATCAGAGCTAATTGATTACTATCTAAAACCTATAGCGAATCGGCATCCTAGCTTTATAAAAAATACGGATGATTTATTGGCCAAATTATCTGAGAAATCCATCCCACAAGATGTGATTTTAGTTACTCTGGATGTGGAGTCTATGTATACAAACATTGACATAGATTTGGGTCTTAAATCCATAAAATCAGCATTCCAAAGATATCCTGACCACCGTCGTCCGGATAAAGACATTTTAGAATTGCTGGAACTCAGCTTAAAAGGAAACGATTTTGAATTCAATGGGGAGATCTTTCAGCAAATTAAAGGGTGTGCTATGGGGAAACGTTTTAGTCCTAACTTTGCCTCTATTTTTATGGCTGAGTGGGAGAGTGACATTCTTCACAAATGTCACAAACAACCTTTTATTTACCTTCGGTATCTGGATGACATTTTTATCATTTGGCAACATACGTTGGAAGACCTTCATATTTTCATTGATACTCTTAATTCTCACGACTCAAGCATTACATTACAGCCTACTATTGATCACACTTCTGTGGATTTTTTGGATGTAACTATTTACAAGGGTCATACATATCATACTACTGGGTATCTAGATTACAAAGTATTCTTCAAACCTACTGACACGCATCAGCTGCTACATGCTGGGTCATACCATCCTCCTCACACTTTCAAGGGAGTCATTAAATCTCAGATATTTAGATTCTATAGAAACTGTAGTTCTTTAGATTTTTTTTAACCAGGCTTGTTCTGTTCTTTTTAAAGCTCTCCTCCCTAGGAAGTATTCTATTAGATTACTCCGAAGGATTAAATCTAACACAGTAAGACAAATCATGTTTCCCCCTTCATCCCCCGATACGCTTACCTCCCCTTCACGAGTGTACCATTACCGTCCAACATTTCTCTCAGGTACATCAATGAAATGCCTTAAGACGCGATGCAAACTCGATATATACGTACCCGATCGCGGTACCTTTTTCGGAGAACAAACTCGCGACAAATATCAAATGGCAGAGAATCTTAATTGTGACTCCTCTAATATCGTGTATGTAATCACGTGCAAAAAATGTCGCAAACAGTACGTCGGAGAAACTCAGAATTCTCTACGACAAAGAGCAGCCAACCATTTATCTAGTATAAGACTTAAACATGATGTACCCGTGGCACAACATTTCAATACTCAAGGTCATTCGGTCAAGGACCATTTTGAAATTATGCCTATTGAGAAAATCCCTTTTCTCACTTCCGCTGCAGATACCAAGCACAAACGTTTGGAAAGGGAAAGTTTTTGGATTCAAACATTACAAACTATTTATCCTTTGGGTTTGAACTTGGACCCCGGAAGATGTCGTGAAAAAACTATAATACCATTTGTGTTTCAGTATAACAAAGCTAGCATTGCTATGGCCAAGATTATAGTAGAAGAATACAAACTACTTCAAAGTAAACTTGCTCGACCTCTGACCCAAAGGCCAGTCATTGCTTATAAAAAGAACAAGAGTTTGAAAGACATACTGGTCAGGGCTAAACTCCCCTGTCTGCCTTCTACCTAGGTTTTCTGGGAAAGGGGTATGGGGGGGGGATGGGGGAATTTTCACTGTCTTTTCCCATGACCCCATAATATATAGTCTGACGATATTCTTACTATAGCTTAAGATGCATAAGCATTGTCAATGCAATACAAAGTGTTCCAGAAAATTCTACTGACTAAGGCCAAGCTCCTGTCAGTCGTCAACCTAATGAAATATCATAGGTTTACTTTATTACAACAATTTATGATGGGGTATAAAGGTCTAAATGATATACCTCTTTTTAACACAATTAGAAACTTGTCTCCGTGGTTATTTTAGACAAGAAGATTTTCCCTGTGCCCGTGTGTTTTAGTGGTCATAAATATATTTAAGAATCATGATTTGGGGAGAATCACTCTCTATATTGCTTCTTAATTATTCTGTCATCCTGTCAATGACCAGAAGGTGTCCCCCTTCCCCCATAAGTCCGACGTCCCCCAAGTCCGACGTCCCACAAGTCCGACGCCCCACAAGTCCGACGCCCCATAAGTCCGACCAGAACTGTCTCTTATTCTTTGACAACATTTAGATGTATTTTTGCAAACCTTGTAGATTCAACTTTTTAACTTTTATACATCCTTATTATCCTCTTGGTATATAGACTGGATTAATACATGTACACAGTCACTAAAGACCGACTATAACAATAATGTCGACTATAACAATAAATGCGGACTATAACAATAAATATTGACTATAACCATTCAAAAAGTGTAATAATCCACTTTTAAAGAAAGTTGTTTGATCTCTGAGATTTTACTTTCTGACCAGGTGGTCGTTTCATGACCACAACATTAAAAAAAGCAAAGGGGTCATTCTGTATCAGTTACGATTTTTAACTGATTTGGGACTAAGGTTCTTTGTAAAGGGTCATTTGATAATGTTCATGAAGTTCAATTTGAAGCCGATTAACCTGAAACTGCTTATAGATAGCCCCAATGGAAAATACGTAATTACAAAACCGAGGTTCTCATTAAATACTCCTCCAGAGTTGTGTGGATTTTTTTTATACATCTAAATGGCTGGTCACAATCTGTGGTAACCAATAAAACAGTTCAATTTTTAAAGTTTGTATTTAGCTAGGTCGAGTTGGCAACAGTTTGTAAAGTAATAAATATTATAGCAGAATTGAAATAGCTGTATACCAGGCAAAAGGGCGAAATCGTGAGCAGTTTACAGCTTCATTTCCCTTCCAAACCCATTGGAACGCGAAAGAACCCAACAAAAAAGTTCTTTGATGAGTTTGAAACCGCCACACTTAGGTAGAAAATGTGTGCAACAAGCTGCCCTCCCCCTCTCCACCCTTCTCCCTCTCTTCCACATGAACATACAGACATTGTTGTAAGAGTGTTGAATTCACCAGTTCATTAGAGTTTTTGTTTGAGTGATGCATACAGCTTTGTTTTATATACCGGCAATGGGCAACCATTACCAGTCTTTCTTGTAAATTTATTCTATGAAAGATGACTGAACCACTCAATCAAGCCGTACGATCTTCAATAACGGATAAACTGTATGGGAAATATCTTTACAGACACGCCAGAAACTGATTGTCCAAACGTTAAATATTTACTCGTGAGATCAACAGTGGCCGAGAATGGGGAGATCAATGGACAAGGAAGACGGAGGCCAAAAATTCGAATTTCCGGCATTTTGTTAGGAAGAGAGGAGATGACGATTTGTGAAGATTAACAACCACCATATGAAAACAATCAATTTATCTATTTAGCCAAAAATACCACTTTATACAGGTGTTCTAGTATTTCTGGTGAACAGTCATAATGTTTGCTTTATGTTTAATTACTAGTTTAGATTCCCGTTTATAGAAGAAAACCATTTAAGTTTCTTTTTTTGTAGAAATCACTTTCCTTTCCTATCATCCTATTTTGTCCTATTTCAGTTTACCCCACTGCTTGCCAAAGACCCCTGTCTGTCTTCAACCTAAATAAATATCACGGGTTTTGGTTTGTTGCAACAACATATAATTGGGTATACAGGTCTAAATGGACCCCCCCCCCCCCCCCCCCCGACACACACACACACGCACTTCATCCTATTTTTAAAAATACTAGAAGAAACTTGGCTCCAGTATGACCGTGTGTTGTAATTTTTATAGGTATATGTCTCGAGTGTTTGCATTATACATCAAGTAGGCCTACTGCTAAATAGTTAAAAAAATCTTTGAACTATTGTATTGATTGATTGATATTTTACGCTACATTCAAGATTAATTCACTTGAATGGCGGCGTTGCCAGGTTTACTGGGTGGGAGCAAGAAAACCCTCGACGCATACCTAGCATCTCTGACCTTTTAGAAAACCTTTAAGTATAGGAAAATCTGATATTTTCTGACAGAATACAGAAATCACAGCATGAAAACCCTATATAAATAAAACCAATTAATATTGATGCGTATCGCCGCTCTCAAGATTATTTTGCTTTTATGCGGGAGTACCAGATTTTTGCCCGGAGGAAACTCCAGGCCTTCGGCGAGTGCATGCCAACCCTCCAACATTATAAAGTGAAAAACCTACTCAGAATTTTTCAATTTTTCTAGGACTGATTGGGATTCAAAACCGATACCCATCGATGTAGGCTTTTGTCGGACTGAGAGACTATCACTCTGCCAACCCCAAAAAGTTGTTTACCAAACCCATTATTCTAACCTTAATGGTAACTTGCTCATATAAGTTTTTATACAACGTCTGTTTACACAGTTGTTCATTTCAGGGTTTCGAATTATTTCTAATTACTATCCTGTATATCATAATACATCGCTACGAGATTGTAGGCCCTATACCTCAGAAAATAATCATACCCATTTGTTTAATTATGAAAACTAAAATACTTGAAACACTATAGATTACTGTTTATATTGGCATAGGCGGCCAAACATAGGAAAAAAGCAAAACCGAAATCATACTTTCCAATATTTCAATACTGTTTCTTATTTCCACGCATCTTCTCTTCACAAGGGTTACTGACTTAAAATTTCTTTTTTATTGCAACGCAAATTCTTTACTTTTTCTAGGTACTTCAAACACCGAACTTCTCACAACCAACATTTCTGAGAAAAAAAATCCGAAGCTTTAACAAAGTGAAATACGAACGATATTATATCCAGGAAAGTCTCATACAGAAATAAGTAATAAGTTAATTTAGAAACAATAACACGTTAGTGTTTATTAAGCATTCTTTAAGACCGTTTGATTGAGTTAATTAAATTTCCTGATATTGAATTTGTGGCCATTTATCATGTTAATGGATTTATTAATACACCCGGCTATTTCTTTGTCCTTTAATCCGAAACAATTGAACACAAAATCCAATAGGAACAGCGTATCCACACGTTAATAAAGTCGGGTTACTCAGGATGAAGATTTTCTTTGTAGAATTGATTGGGCGGAAAAGATCTCAAGACAGATTTGTGTTGTTGTTGTTTTCTAACATAAATCTCGATGGGATAGTTGTAAACCAGGTTATAGTATTGATTTTGTCCCCGGTTACAGACTCTGACATACAGACGAGAATCGTGAAAACTTGCAGTCAACAAATGAAAAAAAAATCAATGTATTCATTTACCCAAAACCCTGAAGGAAATCACCAGCCTTCGTTTGGTAACTGTCAACTACAGCTATAAAATATGTTGCTGTATACGTAATGTAGCTTTATAAGTAATATAGCTATATAAGTTATATGTCTGTATAAGTGATATGGCTGTATAATTTATATGACTGTATAAGTTATATGGATGTATCAGTTATATGACTATATAAGCTATATACATTGGAGCTGTGTAAATTATATGGCTGTATAAGTTATATGGCTATATAAGTTATATGGCTGCATAAGTTTTATGGCTGTTTAAGTTATATAATTGTATAGGTTATAAAAACGGTAAAGTTAGTTCTTCTTTTGTAAAACTTTGTTTAGGTCAACGAGACATTAGGTATTTTTCCTATGTTGTTAAAAACTAAATAAATATGAGTGCGGTATACTAGCTTAAAGCATCGGTAACAGGCTTTTAAGTTATGATGGGCAGTATCTAAATCAATTCGACCTTGATAGCCCGATAAAATGTATTAGAATTATACCAAATCTCTAAGACACTAATACTCAGTATACGGAAGAAATGTTTTTGTGATAAACTAGTCACCCAAAATCTATTGTGTTCAATTCAAGATACATCGATTGTTTTCTAGTTAACATTTGAGATTCGTAGACAATACTTTTTTCAATATTTTGATTACAGGTTCATCGTTGTTCAGCGGATAGCTTATGGTTAGTCAAGACATTTAGGTTAATGTCGGTAGAGAACTTGCAAGAATAAAACGCCTATATACAGCAAAATACCTTTTTTAGAAAAAAAATTTCGGGTTTCTTCGGAGGTTGAATTACATTTTCGGTCAGACTTAAACTTAATATCGCGGCCCATTTATTAAGATATCAATTTTTCTGTCTTCATCTCCTAATCTCAAATAACCATTGGGTTGGATTTGTTCTTATATAATCAACGATAACTGACTAACAGGACATAACTTGGAGCTCTCATCCCAGACAGCAAAAAACATTGATTTTAGCGTACGATACTTAATAGTATTACATTTACACAGTATGAAAACCCAATTGTTTTTAGCGAATCCACTCTCTCACCCCCTCCACACTCACACCTTTGGATGGCAGAGGAATAACTCTGTTTCGGGCTATGTTCGAGCTCTGGAGGTGTTACTGCAAACAATCATTTCAGCACTTTTTTGTTCAATTTCTGTGACTTGGAAGGCTTGGTTTTCATTATAACCATTCTTTTTGAGAAAACAATATTTACCTAACTGATTAAATTATAAAGAAAACCGAAGAAGGTATTGAGAATGGGATGGAGTCCCGCAATCAAAATATTTATCAAATATGCTTGATAAAGATTACTTCGTATTCTCGGATATGACTTAGGATAATGTTTATACAATAAACAGCTGTTCCTTTGGGAAATTAATCTAGAGTCGTTATATCTTAACTCAATAGCTCCTAAAACACGAAGACCTGCGGTACTTCACAAAGGTCTGTCACACTAGTCATTGATGATTTCTTGCAAGAGTGTTTCATCTCCGTCCTTTAAAACTCTCAATCTGTCATTAGTTTTGCACATTTTAATGAAATGCCAGCAGATTTCTGTTTATCAATGTGAGGATTGTTTTAGGAAGTAGATCAAGTAGTGATGGCGATATTCTGACGAATAATGTTACATCTGGTCTTCCCAACTGAACAGGACTCTTAAAGCACAAGCCAAAGCAATATCGACCATGGGTCAACGATCTCCTAAAACATCTTACTTAAAGTGCCAAGAACTGCCAATTTTGCAAATATTTTTTCCTTATAACATAATAACAGAATCTTTTGCTTTTCTTAAGAAATCACATAAGAAGTTTAAGACGTCCAGCACTCTCAGGAATTGTTGTTTACACGTAGGCCTACCAAAAATGTATGATCGATCTGGTCGCTTCATAAATACAGACTCGAACACTACAATGCTTAATTAAAGTAAATTGCCATTTGCTGACAGTTAAACTTTTCATATAAACATGCCAAAACTTTGTCATTGTATGGTTCTTAATGATAATCTAAGTTTGATTGGGGTCTTTTATTCACCAGAATCATACAGAATACATTTTTTAAAAAAAGAAAAAATCGCTTTTCGGGAACAGAAACCCAACGGTCAGATTGTTTACTTTTTATAAATTGTATAAGCGATAGTTTGTGGGGTAATAGCGAACAATTTCTGATTGGTTAACAAAAGCAAAGGAGACTTCATGTAGGTAATATAGGTTTAAAGTCAAGATTCACAAAACGAGGGACTGACCGAGTCTCAATTCGGAGGGGATTTCGGAGGGGATTTGACTTCGCGTTGTCATAAGAGAAATAACAAGTGTGCAGGGACAGATTTGCTCTAGATGGATGTCTGATAATAAAATAACAACATCGCCTGTTATAAAGAATTAATACCCGAATGTTTCAATTATTGTAGACATTTTCGAAAAAAAGTATATCATATTGATAGTTTGCAAACTGTATATAAACCACAACTACTTCCAGTACCAAAAAACAAAAGAAACAGCGAGTTCGAACCAAATGATTTAAAGACGTTTTATATCATATTTTAAGACGGGTATAGAATAATAGCCCATAGTACATAAAAGGGGCATAACTCTTGGTACCATCAGGAGTGTGTAAGGTAAAATACGGTTACGAAGTCATTAAGACGTGATACCTTTATAACCCCTACCATTTCCAATTTCTTAACAGCACTTTTGGATGCCTTCTTGTCTGTCGTGTGTTATAGCTACACTTGAATAGATGTAGTATCAAAAATGAAATATCAGAGCAGCATTGTACAGCTAAGGTCATATAAAAAACTGTATGGCACCTACTTCTAATTAGAGGAATATTTGTTGCATTTTGACTTGAATACATCGAAGGTTACATGGAAGAGAACACTTCCTTGATTTCTGAAGAGGACTGGCTCTCCTTGATAAGAAAATATTCAATATTTTATAAATTATTTGAAACAAATAGTTTGACTGACTGGCGTATTTCAGCTGATATACAAGCAGACATTTTCTAATAAAAAATAGATCGAAACACTTTTAAGATTAGAATAACTATACTATCATTCTGCAAATTCTAGGTTTATCAGATTGATCTTTTTAAAGACCTACACCACCTTTTGATTGCAAGGCGATATTTTTAAAAAGGCGAGGCGAAAACAACGGTATATGCTACATAAAGAGCCAGGTGTTTTTTCATGACCACTGTCCGCTCGATGTCTTGTAGTTTATGACATATGCAAAGTCTATGCAAAATGGCATCAGATGTCCCCTGGAGACCGTAAACTATTCCATTTAACATTTGCTGTAATATTAAAGTTTGACTTTCACCTTCCCAAACTTTCGTTGGAAAAAATTACTTAGGGGTGGGTCTTTGGAGGAGAAATATTCACATAGATACAGGGAACAGATTAGGATATACATGCAAAAACCGGCATCATTTACGCAGGTAGTCTGATCCAGTTAGCTTTAAATTAAACCAGTTATCTTTCATAAAAGATATAATATGGCAAAGAAAATGATTTCAGAGACGGACAAAAAATAATAAAAACAACTCTCTCCGCATTTATTATACCATCTTCTGGAGAGTATCTCGTGAAGATGGTATAATAAACGTCAAAATATTGAGTCACTATGAAACTGTGTCTCCTGAAGATGGTATAATAAATGCCGAAATATTAAGTCATCATGAAACTGTGTCTCCTGAAGATGGTATAATAAATGCCGAAATATTGAGTCATCATGAAACTGTGTCTCTTGAAGATGGTTTCATAAATGCCGAAATATTGAGTCATCAGGAAACTGTGTCTCCTGAAGATGGTATAATAAATGCCAAAATATTAATTCATCATGAAACTGTGTCTCCTGAAGATGTTATAATAAATGCCGAAATATTGAGTCATCATGAAACTGTGTCTCTTGAAGATGGTATTATAAATGCCGAAATATTGAGTCATCATGAAACTGTGTCTCCTGAAGATGGTATAATAAATGCCAAAATATTAAGTCATCATAAAACTGTGTCTCCTGAAGATGTTATAATAAATGCCGAAATATTTAGTCATCATGAAACTGTGTCTCTTGAAGATGGTATTATAAATGCCGAAATATTGAGTCATCATGAAACTGTGTCTCCTGAAGATGGTATAATAAATGCCAAAATATTAAGTCATCATGAAACTGTGTCTCCTGAAGATGGTATAATAAATGCCAAAATATTAAGTCATCATGAAACTGTGTCTCCTGAAGATGGTATAATAAATGCCAAAATATTGAGTCATCATGAAACTGTGTCTCCTGAAGATGGTATAATAAATGCCAAAATATGAAGTCATCATGAAACTGTGTCTCCTGAAGATGGTATAATAAATGCCGAAATATTGAGTCATGAAACTGTGTCTCCTGAAGATGGTATAATAATGCCGAAATATTGAGTCACCATGAAACTGTGTCTCCTGAAGATGGTATAATTAATGCCGAAATATTGAGTCGTCATGAAACTGTGTCTCCTGAAGATGGTATAATAATGCCGAAATATTGAGTCACCATGAAACTGTGTCTCCTGAATATGGTATATAACAGATATAAGACCATGAAAACCTAGAATCGGACAGTTTATATTTGAATGAATCTAGAAATGGGAAAAATCATGGAAGAAAAGGGATTTTGACCGAATTCGGCAAAAGTCAAAATGACTACTGGGCTTGGCCGGTGTAAGATTGGTGCAACGACGTTATTTCATTAATCCATTAGTTCCACTGATTAGTTTAACGAAGTACACAAGTAGTGTTATTCCGAAAAACGAAAACTTCATATTGACTCAATATGAAGTCAATATGAAGTTTTCGTTTTTCGGAATAACACTACTTGTGTACTACGTTATTTCATTGTTTCGCGCAAAATGGTCTATTCAATCAATCAAGTTTCTATTTTCTTGTTTCTCAAATTGAAATGAACGTAGAACGTCGTAAACTTCGATAAGCTTAACTGGAAACCACTATTCCCCATATTCACAATGAAAAGGAACAAAAGTCATCACTAAACAACTGAAACGTGCATTTTTTAATTCAATGGGAAAAGAAAGTGCAATGGTAAACGGTGAAGAATACATGTTATTTATGATGCCAAAATTGCATTTAGAAAATCCCCGAGAATATCCCTACAACATAATTACAGAGAAAGAATAAAGGTTTTAAAAGTCAATCAGTTGAAATATACAAATAAATATGATGAATCAAAAACATAGGCTTTAAAAAAAAACAGAGTAGCCAATAGTTTCAGATGACTTGAAGGGTTTCAAAATGCAATCGTCGACCCGATCGGAAGTCGACCTGAGCTACGCTTAAGCTGTATTATTCATGGGCACATGATAGGATACATTTCTGATTTTATACAAACAAAAACACCTAAGATAAACCATTTTATGAAGTTTTGCACATAAATGACAATGTTTCGAAAATCAAATGAAAACTTTCAAAAATGTGGATCTTCGTTGAATAGTTGATGATAATATCACTCACTTCAAATTCTAATCACAAGTTTAAGTAAAAGGCACATAGAGTCAGCATTTAACCTTAATCCACACCAACGTTTCCTCCTCTGATGTTTTTTTTTAAATTATTTTTTTTATTTTTCGGATATTTTTTTAAGGAAAACTCAACTCAGAGACAAATCAAATCTTATTTACATATTAAGTCAACGATGAAATACTATGAACATATGAATGGAGTTAATATAACAGATTACATATATACTCTGACAAATCTATGGAAGACGCTTTCGACCATCAATATTTGAATTTATAAATGGCATAAGAACTACACCAAAATAAATATTCTAAATGAAAGTTTTTGAACGTTGAATTTATAATATGTTAAACTTTGAATTGTTACTGTAGTAATATATAAGTACAGATTCGACTATTTAAATTTTGGACAAAATGGCGCAAGACCATGAGATACTGCTATTTTAGTCATTTTACTTAGTAGTTTTAAAATTCGTAATGATCAGACGGCACTAGTTTTTTTAACCATCACATGGTTTCTATACTATAGAGTCACATAGGTAATGTAACTAAGTGGTTGAAATGTTTTATCTTAAACTGATTTATTTAAATAATCAGAAAGAATGTATAAATTAGTCTCATATTAATCTCAAAACGCCTTTTTCGGGACTTTGACAAAATACGAGTGATTAACCAAATTCCGCGGCACCAAACATCCGACAGGATTTGTTAACCTGGGTAGTTGCTTACATTTACTTGCTTTTCAGTAGAAACTTCAGTTATTGTTCCATTTCTACCATGTTTATCAAGAATCTACATTGATTTTTTTAATGATATACTCCTAAAGATTTAAAAAGGTCATTTAAATGTTCAGCAGAAAAAATAATGATACTATGAAAATAACCACTCGATTATTTTAACGAATGAAAAAAAAGTCATGCAGCTTTTATAATTAGTTTCATATGTATTCGTGTTTGTGTATATTCATGTAAGGTGAACTAGAATAGCTTTAAGTGTAAAATATTTATGAAGTGAATAAAAGCTAAGCTCTATTGCATTAAGATGATGCGATGTCTACACAAGGAATCTGTCTTTGTAGCACAGTCAGCAGAAGACATACTTTCTAAAGCAATGAATTAAACATTAATAGCACTGCTGCACTTTTATCCTATGGCACATTTCGACCATTGCAGTGGGTCCTAATTTAAAACACGTATCTCCCGAACAGTGTCGTTAGATATCTTAACGACCAGAATAGCATTTATAAACAATTTACTAACAATAACAATATATCTCTTCTTCATAAAAATGTGGTTGTTTAAAAGTCGACGAACACCGAAAGGCAAGGCGGTTGTACAACAGATTCCAAGCACTAAAGTGTCGAGGGCTTGATTATAATCCGCTTGTACTCTTCCTTCAGGAAACATGACAAATTCAAACCGTAGTACTCAACACTTTCAATATGCGAAAACACTGGTTAAGTTTATAAATAATGACAAAACACGCTAAACACAAAATATTGCCCCCAGGAACCTGTCGGGTCTTATTAAATTCTGACAGGATTTTAACAGACAAAATCGTATTTCCCTTGTCCGGAGGTTTAAAACGCATCACAACATTTGATAAAACTTTCTGAAATGGTTGAATCTGTATTTGATAATACACAGGGACTAATTTCCCAAGCACATTGCTTATCCCATATAACAGCAAGCTTGTATCTGTCATAGTCAGTCCAAATACTGGTTTCTGGAATAGTCTTAACGGGATATTATACAGACGACAGAGACACACCGTCTGGCCCACTGTAGGGTTAAAGTAAGAACAGTTTTTGCTAGTTCATATATATTTTTTTCTGTTTAATGCATGGGCGTTAAACCAACAAACTCGACCATGTAAAATAACCAGTAAACTAAATTAAATAGACCAAATGCTAAAGGAAACATAATCCGCGACATTTTGTCAACACGGTTCGCTCTTAGTAACCCCGACATATCCTTCTTTTTCGAATACCTCTTTCCACCCCGTTTATTCTGAAAAGAAAAGCAAAGCTATGTCAGCATTCATTTGATTGATTGGTTGAGGTTTTACACAACGTACTCTAGATTATAGATTATTCCACAATTATTTGCCTGGAGAAATTCCTCAACAACTTTTTCCACATCGAGTGAAAATCACGTGAAGATTCTTTTTCATTTTCTTTTGTCTTTGGGCTGAGTGGGTTTCGAGCCCGCGACACATCGATGGAAGCATCCCTTTGAAAATGTTCACCAGAGCTGAAATTGAACCCTTTTCAGTTCGTGTTTGAAAAGGGAAAACCATATTTACATCTGGTACTTTTCATAATTCCTTCTAGCAGAACAATTCACTCTGATAACTTTATATGTGTAGACGTCCCAAATAAGATAAGCTCTGCCTTACACCATGGAAATATTGCTTCGTTAAGACACATGCGATGATAACAGAAATCCTTAGTTAACACTTTTGCAATCCATTTATATTCGACATGTGGGACATAACTGTAAAGTGTCCATCTTATTCTGTATGTATCATTAGAAAGCATTATAGTGATATCAACACTTCAACTTATAACTAAGTCAATGCCAATAAAAATATACGGACGTCAAAATTGCTAACATCAGCACTTGCACTTTTCCTCAAGATAGGATAATTAAAGTTTACAGTTTGAGATTATAGGATGCGTGTTTATAGGCTTTACTATTTTGAATTGTTCAATGGATAAAATTAATTAAAGTTTCTTAAAGTATTGAATTTTATTAAACGGCGGTTGACAGAAAGGTTGTGGACTCCACGTTGAAAAATGCCGTCTTATGATTCATTGGTAGACTGTTTGTAAACGCTTATCGTATAACCTGTTCTGGACAAACCTTTGTATTCCCATTAATTGTATGTGATGGTCTGTGTGTGTTGACAAGTTCCATTGCCTCTTCGTCAACAGATTGTCGGATACTTGATCCCCGGGGTTGTTTCCTGGCCAACACGTTCACGACGGCAAACTCCACCAGACCAGCGAAGACGAACAGCAGACAGGCAGACATCCAGACGTCTATAGCTTTTATATAAGATACCCTTGGTAGAGAAGATCTGGCTCCGGAACTCTGAGTTGTCATTGTCAGGATGGTCAACACTCCAAGAGAGATTCTGGCAGGGATGGCGTCCGTATTCAACCAGAAGGACACCCAGGATAAAATGACGATCAGTATACTTGGTATGTAGATCTGGATGATGAAATAGCCCACTTCTCGCTTCATGTGTAACTTGGCTTCAAGACACGTGTAATTGGCTGCTAACAGAAAGCCAGAATTACAAGTACCTTTTAATGGGTGTGCAAACTAGTGCTAAAGCCATGCAAGATGGTCAGCCGCCATTTTGAAACTTGGTGTTTCTGTGAAAGGCACTATATCACATAATGACACTTACCGGTAACACGAATGACAGACGAAACACACGACATAGATCTATTCAACAGAAAAACATGACAGTGTACATACAATCGTGGAAGTGAATAGTCACATTCCAGATGGATACAACGATTGTGAAAATACAACCAATCAGCTCGAGGTGTTTAACGTATTTATTGCTTCTATGAATCAACATGCTGGACGGATTATAAAATCTACTTCGCAATTAAATAATATGCAAACATAAGGATTTACATTTTAAACACTAAAAAAATAACAGGGTGTTTCTTGATAGCGTCTACACAGTTGGCTTAAAACTAACACAGGCAAAGACGTCATCATCATCCACAACAATTGGTGTGCAATTCTGAAAACATAATCTACTGATTAAAACAAGCAGTTCAAAGTATCAGTATTAGTATGCATTCGAATATATATCTACAGGTTATGTAAATCTTTATTTAAAACCTATAAAAATATCACAATACGTGAACGTACGCGCCACTCCAGGTTAATTCACCTAAATGGCGGCACTGTCAGGTTTAGATGGGGCAAGAAGCCGGAGTAAAACACGGATTTTCAGCGTGTAATTGGTAACCACATGGGGCGATGGAGTGAAACCTCACCAAGCTTATTTTCACCATTCCCTTTGGACTAGGCGGTATTGGAGCTCAAGTTTAGTCGATGGAAGGTTTCGATTGGTATGGGATACCACCCATCTATTACCCGAACCACAGATGCCCACTCACGTCAATTAGAGAAACCAGACGTTTTAAAACATTCCACAGAAACTGGTTTTTAATATACAATTTATATTTGTAATCAATAAAGTGTTTGGAATCGCATCACTTACTGCCACCATATGTCTTCGTGCAATCGTGTAGTGTTGTATCTAATAAGTCAAACTGGGGAAGTTCTAATCCCTTCTTAATTTCCAGAGGTTCGTCTTCAAACCATTGAAACACCATCGACTCCGTTGTATGACCGTCTGAAAAACGTATAATAGAACTTTAACAAATAACACATACATGTATTCTACAGAGGAGAGTGTTCTTCAAATTCCTCCAATGTTTTCAATCAACCAACTAAAGCACACAGGGTTATTTAATGTTATCAGAAGTCTATGAACAGACCGGTTGAATGACCAATCATTAAATCGGATGTTTGATCGTCTGATCAACTGAGCTATCATGCCCTACTGGGAATTGTCCCTTGTTAGATTCTTGTTAGAGCTCGGCGTAAAACATCAACCAACCAATCTCATAAACATAGAGCTTAAATCAAGCCCATTAGAATATTTATATTTAAATTTGCGTACGCGAGGTCAGTGTTTCGAAAACAAACTGCGATATTTGTCCCTGATGATGACTGCAGGTACAATTCTCTTTTAACGGAAAACAAGTTTTTCAGAAGATGTTTCTAGTCACTATATGAACAGACGAAACCGTACGATGTTGTTGTTGTGATCTAAAAATGCAACTTGATTTACGACTAGAAAATTGAAGGCTATTCTCCTTATTATACTTGTCAATTTAATACGTGTTCCTAGACCGAGGTTTCTTTTTGGCTTTTATGAAATAGCAAAGCTTTGGAATCCGAAATAAATCCACTGCCATAAAATGACCTCCCCCGCTTTTGTCTTAAAGTGAGCACTTTTCTTGATTAAACAGAGCCTTGAGACCACTTGAGACAAATTTTGCAAGATCCTAATACGCTCTTGATTCCTGGCTTTTAATAAAGCGTGTACCGTTGTACACATTGATTGATAGCCCAACCCTTCACCTTATAGTAGGGACCTTGTCTATTGAAAGGACAGAAGTCTCTTTGGTTAAAGATTGAGTGTTTAACAATCGGCTTCCCGTAAAGGCCATTCCCTATTTAAGACTAATGGATGCGGGTTTTTTTTAAACTGGCACGCTCATTCAAATTAAAAAGAATCATTGACGAAGGTGTTTGATACAATGTCTTTGACAACAGTTCTTGATGATAGCTGCAGAATAATGCCGGGCTTCCCTTACCTAATGGATGCGTAGTTTTTTTAAACCGGTAAACTCATTCAAATTAAAAAGCATCAATGACAAAGGTGTTCGATACAATGTCTTTGACAACAGTTCTTGATGATAGCTGCCGAATAAATGCCAGGCTTCCCTGATCCAAGACTAATAGAGGCGAAGTTTTTTTTTAAACCGGCACGCTCATTCAAATTAAAAAGAATCAGACGAAACTACGGCTATAAATCTAACTTATTTTGACTTCTTCTAGCCAAACAGTCCTTTCCTTTGGTAAAAATATAACAAAAACTATGTTGTACACGTAAAACATAACCTATAATAATCCCTCGTAGATTATTGTCTGACAACACACAGAAAAAAACTTGCTACGAACATAGAAACCGAGAAAACTTCAGACAATGGCCGTTTGATTACAAAATTATATTAGTTGGAGACAATTTATCAACTTAAAAAACCTTACTTTCTGAGGTAATATGAGACGCCTGTAACTTTCACCAGACTGTTGTTAATTCGTTTAGAAAGAAACGGATATACTTCATAACAATTTGGGTAATTATTTTGGGAGTTGATCCTCGTCGAGATAGAAGATTTGTGAATGTGGTAAGAAAGCATTCAACGGGATAACTTCACGGCGTCATTGTAATAGATTTACGCCTAATAACTCTGAAGAGAAAATTAGTCAGCTATTGGCTCACAGACAATTGGCATTCCGCCGTGTGTTATCAATGTCCAAATTGTGGCAGCTATAAATGCTTGATTAATTGAAGCGGGGGTCTGGAGTGTCTTTGCTAATGAATACTAATTGGTAAATACAAATTCTTAGACAGAGACATGCTACATTAATAAAAGGAAATGTCCAGCTTTCCTATAAAAAAAAGTTTTCACCCAAAGCAACTAAGACGGACTCGAGGCATTATATCAAGCTCAGACAGAGGCCTCGGCGGCGTAGTCAAGTTCTCAAAATTAATGTACAGCTCCCAGCTAATGCAAAGAAGCTCTTAAAATTCCCTAATCGTATATTACTTCCAACACAACACTATTACGGAAGCTTTATCCATCTGTAACTTCTATTCAAAGTGACACTGTGCCAATGTGACAACACGTTTTATCAGAAACTTCCAAAAAGTTTTTCACTATAAAAAGTGAAGTTAATAAATACTATAAGATTACAGCAGGGTTCTCGGTTTGTCACGAGACATACAGTGTACTCCTAGTGTAAACAAGCTACGAAACGCGAAATAGCGAAAAGTTCCTTGTATTAGGTTTTATGGTTTATGCGATTGGCGAAAAGTTCCTTGTATTAGGTTTTATGGTATATGCGATGGCGAAAAGTTCCTTGTATTAGGTTTTATGGTTTATGCGATAGCGAAAATTACCTTATATTAGGTTTTATGGTTTATGCGCTTGGCGAAAAGTTCCATGTATTAGGTTTTATGGTTTATGCGATTGGCGAAAAGTTCCCTGTATTAGGTTTTATGGATTATGCGATTGGCAAAAAGTTCCTTGTATTAGGTTTTATGGTTTATGCGATTGGCGAAAAATTCCTTGTATTAGGTTTTATGGTTAATGCGGTTGGCGAAAAGTTCCTTGTATTAGGTTTTATGGTTTATGCGATTGGCGAAAAGTTCCTTGTATTAGGTTTTATGATTTATGCGATTGTCGAAAATTTCCTTGTATTAGGTTTTATGGTTTAAGCGATTGGCGAAAAGTTCCTTGTATAAGGTTTATGGTTTAAGCGATTGGCGAAAATATCCTTGTATTAGGATGTATGGTTTATGCGATTGGCGAAAAGTTCTTTATATGAGGTTTTATGGTTTATGCGATTGGCGTAAGACAAATTCATAGCGTTCGTTTTAACGTTTGATTTCATACCCATGGCTTCAGGAAACAACCTAGACAATCTCTGGATGTACAGATACTGTGGTGTATCCTTAGACAAAAGTTACAAGATAATATTGTTGAGCCTTTTTATGGTTAATTGTTCACATTAGAAACTATTGTAATCGACACCAGGAAAAATTGACAGCCAAATAAGATTTGGGGCTTATTTTACAAAATAGGGTAGTGTAGGATTTTAGCAAAGTGTCGCTACAGTATGGGTTGCCATGACACGTATAAACGCCCGCTATGTAGCTTTTTTTAAAAGATCCCAGATACAATCTGCACCAATTTGACAATAGTATCGTGCAATTTTAAGCGCGAAACTATCTCCAATGCAGTAATCAACCAATTCAAGACAATATTTTTAGAATCGCAAGTGTACAATGCTAAGTCAGCATTAATTAAAAATAAAAGCGTTGGCCTTTATGTTTATATGTAATGCGAAAACTCTGATAATATCTTTCTATACCCATTCTTGACAAGCTATGATTTATGTTACACCTTGACGTCCAGATGAGGGATTGTCGCATGGGATCATGGGCAGCATTAGTAACAATATCGAGTGCAACATGGTCAATGAAGCGATTTGATTGGTGCAGGGAAACAGTGCAATCCATTGAGCTGGAGTAATGAACAAGCAGGGTCACTGGTCTTAACTCTTAAGATTGAAATCTGGCTTTATCAAAATAAGCCTCCACATCATTGACTCACCCGGGGAAACTCTAGCGCGGATCAAAGCTCCAAGCGGGAAACTAACGACAACTACTCTGTTTGCTTTCAGATAAATCAATTCAACAAACGTTCTGACAAAAAATTTAGATTCTGATTAAATCCGGATAGAAAATTCCACAGGATTAGCTAAGAAAACAATGTATCTTGGTCGCTGAACCAAAAATAGCGGATGGCCCAATAGAGAGCTATGTAATCCTCCGCTATCGGGAAGTGGGGATAAGCGAAACATTAAATATCACTTTAAACATCAAGCACAAATAACTTAAAAAAGGCTTCTTGATGCTCCTTTGAGCCCGTCTAAAGACACGTTTTGGTATTTAAAAAATGACAAACGATGGCACAGTGCAGGTATCCGATTAACCCATAGAACCAATACCCCGTTGTTAAGGAGCTTGTCTCTTGGCAGATTGTTTAGAACAAGTGCAACTTAAACTGGAAGAACCCACATGGGATTTTTGAAAGCCTTTTTATCAGTAAACGATAT
Source organism: Lepidochitona cinerea (assembly GCA_963971465.1). NCBI lineage: Eukaryota > Metazoa > Mollusca > Polyplacophora > Chitonida > Tonicellidae > Lepidochitona > Lepidochitona cinerea. The sequence goes on from OZ020552.1 coordinate 44,804,424, forward strand.
CGAAACTCTGGGGTTTGTTATATTACGTGGCATCCATTTGATCTTCTTAGCTGAATTCAGCATTCTATCCTATAATTCTGGGGTTTCTTTTAGTCCGGCAATTTCTTTTCATCAAGTTGATCTTCTTAACCGAATTTCTAATTCTATCTTATAACTCTGTCGAAATTAATTTATAAAGATCGATACAATTCTCTTTGAAAGATACGTCGGTTGCCGATGTAAGCTTTGTGTTGTAGATTCTAAAGGATTTCCGAAGTATTCATGTCTAGATATTCTCCAAGGAAATTGTTTGAGAATCATATATAGTGTAACCCCACTAAAATCGGTTTGTTTTAGTCAAAAAGTTTATTTATTGTTGTTTCACTTATATGCCGGCGTCGCCAGGTTTATTAAGGGAGAAAACCGCTCTGGTCTGTGTTGTGAGTTCATGGCAACTTTCCACATGGGGAGATTGAGTGAACCCCCACTCAGAAATTTAGACGCCATGCCTGAAACATTAATTAGACACCTTATGCTACATTGCCATTCTTGTTATTTGTATAATCAGTTTTAACCATTGTAAAGCAATGATACTTACAACTTTCCAGAGAGATACTGCATATTTGAGAATCAAAGGGATATTTATGTAATTTCATTTGACAACTCAGCGTCAAGGATAATCTGAAATAAAAACGGATTCGACAATTAAATGAGACGAAAACAGCTACAATTACAATTGCAATGGACACAACTTGGGGAAATGCAGCACTACAAAAACTATTCTATTATTGGCATGACTTTAACAGGATCAACGTTTCCTCTGGGATTTCCAATCTATAAGGTGGAAATTTGTAAATTCTTTGAAGCACAATTAAGTGAATATAATGCATAAAGAATAGTAGTGGTCTTCAACTGTATAAAATTGTCAATTAATTTCCCATCGGAGTCTTCTTTTAATCAACCAGAGGGTCGTTTTTTGTAGCTGAATCTCAATAAAAGTATTGGAATCTAACCATTTGTTCATCCAGGGACAACACATGCCTTCAGATGTTCTCCTGGTATCGTATTTAATGGCATAGAGTTGAGAGTTCATCTATCTCATTAGGGGAGATTTCTCTCTTATCAAAACCACAAAGGGAATCACAGTTTTATGACCAAAACAAAAGTGGGATGGGTCGGTGCATTTTTATGTATTTAGCTTCGGTTACAAATGGAACCCAATACACCGATTTGCTTTTGTGGACACCATCTTACACTTTCAAAAGCTATTAACACTTTATGTGGGCTGCAATTAGTTCAGATGGTCACTGTGGAATTGACTGGCAAACTCATTCAATGGAATGACAAAATTGTTCACTGTTGAGTTATGGGCTTCATCACAAAAGGCTGTGATACTTTTGGTGTTCTGGACGGTAAATTCCCCATTAAACAGTCGACACTTTCAGATAAACTGAATCAGGCACATTGGACTGATAATAGAAAAACGAAATAATGAGGACGAGAGACAGAGGAGAAGTATGTCAATATCTAACAAACTGATCCCTGTCGATACAAAAATGGACGGAAAGCGAGTTGCGTTGTCAAAAAGTAAAATTATTGTACACGTGTATCCAGCACTTTTTTCTCTAAGCTCTAAGTTTTTCTTTATTTAAAATGCTGTGAGTTGCCAAATATAGCGAAAACTGTTCGTTATAAATAAGAGCTTTCCTCTATCAATCCTGGAGATGTACATTAAAGTAGTTATATCACAATAAAAGATTTAAAATGTACTCTTACATCTCAACTATTTGAATTTTTTCGTAATTCTTTCGTTCGAACAGGCTTTAGGCCTAACCATTTTTTTAAATGAGCTCATTGACAATTCCACAAATTTCCTGTCACCGGCGTTGTCATTACGCATGTGGGGACCTATATCGTTCGAATTTGACGCTCAATTCTGACGTGTTAGAACAAAAAACGTCAATCGAACTGACAACGTCATCATAAAACGTCATCTGTCACCGGATATCGCGAAATCTCTCGGGTGTTTTATAACCCAGTTTCCATTCTTCCAATGTTTAATTAAAATGCATGTGTAGATTTAAACACAATCACATTTTATATCATTTATCATATACATAAGGCAAAATCTCTACTAACAAAATCACATTCTATGCTGAGCAGCAAACGAAGTCATAGTCTAAATACAAAATCTGTATATTTGAATTTTATTCATTTTTCCTAAACATTTCAAGCAACGTGTTTTCTTTTTGACCTTTGCGAAAGACTATACACTATTGTAACATTTACAGATTCTCTGTACTCTTTTATACCATTGCTCAGTATGGGGTGTGTCGTAAGCTGAAGATATCACTTCTTGCAAATGAAATTCCCGGTCCGTAAAATTAAAGGTCCCCTTTTAACTCGAGGTCGATTCGTACAAGGTCTTGCTCTATAAACCCAATGATTGATCACTGGCAGAGGGCAGCAGCTTGTCGAAGAAATGTCATAGCAGTTAGCAATGTTCGACCTATCGGTCAAAACTTAGACCAATTATCGACAGGACAGACTTCATCGAGTCACCTTTAACGATTCACCTCAGCCCCGAGCCTCATCGAGCCTCACACAATATCCTTGTATTATTGTAAGTTAAAACATTTAGCAGTTTACTCTTTAAGATGATTGAGGATTGTGTTATAAAGTTATAATGTCCGTATTGTTTTAGGCATCTGAATATTCCGTTAGTTTTTTCGAAAATAACTCAATGTCACAATGTGCAGTATGTGACGCTTTCGTCTTATGCAAATCGGTTTTAAATCAATTTGGAAGCAGCTAAAAAATGAGAAAAAAAATTCATATATGCCGTTTCATGTCAGTGTAGGAAGCCCTTTTTGTAGACCTGTTGTGTTACTACTTCATCCGGTGTCAATCATAAGTCTAATCCACAGGGACAGAATGGGTCATTCATGGTAAAAACAATAGCAAATTCTGTCTCCAGGTGTCTCATTTCGATAACATTAGTTGGAAAGATGATAATAATCTTATATAATCTCGAAAACCACATAGGACAATGCGCCTCTTTTCGTGAAAGATCTAGGGCTAAAGCGCCTTTTTTGTGTCCCAAATATCATTTTAGTGCTGCTGCATTTTACCGTCAGAATTTCATAAACGGGGATGCATTTGTGATTTTAACCTTGTGCTTATTTGCCTGAAAACGTTGAAGAGAATTGCATACATTTTCTTCAGTTTTCCAAAACTTAAACCAAATTATTACCTTACGCTGTAGAGAATTTTTCCATCTCGAAACAGATGCATCATCCTATTTTGTACTGTAACATAATGAAAATCCGCACTTTTTTCGTTTGAAAAGAAGGTATCAGGTACCCAAAGTTCATCCATAAACTTGGCATCTAGTTCTAAAGGTTCGTGGTAATCATATTGTTGCCAGGCTAGACGCGGGTCCACCCATTTTTGTTGTAGAAATATACATAAGGAGTAATCCTGAAAAATACAAAAATACATTTTCAAATGTAAACCAAATAATATTTGCTATATCTAAGAAAAATATACGTTTTCTTACGCAATAATAATCGGGGTACCGGAAAGATAAAATTTTCACAAATTTATCGATTTATTAGATTCATTTATGTATTGACTGATTGATGGCTGTTACATTTCTGATCATATCGATTACATTGCAGCGTTACTGGTATTAAAGGACAGGGCTTCAGAGAAAAGTCACAGAGCCTGTGGCCTCGATGGCTCAAGCAAATGAAATCAGAGATGTATGCGTCCGCTCGCAATCTAACTCTATTATGAAATCACCACCTTCGGTTGCTTTCGCGAAGACGTCTTCACAAAAATATGTTGAAGACGTTTTGATTTGAACAGTTCCCCAGGACCTTTTACCATGAATGTCAAAGGATATCCAACAGAAATGTAAACGGGTTGAAGTTGACAAGTCCACAATACACTGTTATCGAAGCCTTAACTGTGATTGACAGTTAGCTTTGTATAACTGGAAGAAACCGTCGTGAAAACGTAATATTTACAAAACTTGGGTCCAAGCTACCATTTTACTAAATGTTGAAACATGTACATGTAGGTTAATCACATATAAATTAATCACATCTTTACGACAATTCTTGAAATGATATAACAATATTGATTAGTAAATCAGTTTTCCTCCTGAACAATAACATCAGTTTGCTGACCCTCTGCAAAATTTAATAAAATAATTTATTGAGCCACCATCTGAAAGTTTAAAATAGAGATAGACGACAAAGAACATTCAAGAACTCGATTATTTTAAAAAGATACGGAAAGTATATACATGTACATGGTATAGGAGCCTTGCTTTCCATATGTGATAGAAATATATGCAGTATATTAAAAAATACAGCACAGAAATGGACAAACGTTAAGTAATAGGAACGCTTAATACAAGAAAATGTTGGATCAAGACTAGACAGAATGCTGCTTAAAAAAACTAAGAAACGTCCGATGTTCATCAACCTTTACTTCTAGTTACTGAATTACCAACTGGCCAACCACTGTACCAGCTGTGGGAACGAGGCCCTAAGGGAATGGCTCGGTTGTTAGACTCTCTTATACGAAGAATTGAACATGCATTTCAATATTTCCATAAGTAAAGAATCCTCACCAGAGTGACTGAATAAGTACATGACCGATACTGGTGTACCCGGAAAAGTTGACATTTCAAGTTTAGCGCCATATTGAATTATTAATTTGAAATTGAATATTTTATCTCAAAAGGATCCACGATGTAAACAAACGCCGATGATGTGCTTGGGCTCAGGGGTCCAAAATGATTTGCACACAGTTATATTCTCCAAACGAGTCAATGGTTGACTCCTTTCTGGTAATTATCTTAGAAATATATACGAATGATTTCAACTCTATCAAAATATATAATGTGGCCCATTTTTTATTCTAGTGATTTAACTTATCATAAGCTCTGGAAAATTTGCCCTCTTCACATACGTCAGAAGACTACACCGGCGAGAGTGTCTTTAAAATCTGTCTATTACTGGTCTGTTTAGAAAGCTCGAGAAGTACCTAATATAAATACGTACATTATAAACTTGTGTTTACCTATATGTTTGTTAGCCAACTAAATTTTATACCAGTGACCCGCTTTAGATACACAAGGTAAATGATTTAACTCAAGCTATACCACACGACGTTACGCCAATTAGCAACCCTCTTGTACCAGAAGCTAGGGGCGTGTTCGGAATTTATTTCAGAGGATTTAGCTTGAAGATGCAATCTGCAAATGTTCTATAATCGCACTGGTTGTTGGTTAAAAGGTTGATGACAACTCCATTAACCAAAAAGGGTCAAAAGAATAAGATTAATGAGAACTGTTAGCGATGGGTAGGAACAGGACAGCTGTTAATCAACTTATCTCGAGAAAATGTCCAAGTATTTCTAACTTGCCCAATTAAATATTAAAATGGATTTCGGACTTAGGTATGATGAGCTAGGCAATAGTTTCACCACATGTATATCCTAAACTAATGATTAACACTGCTAATGAAGGTACATTAGATTTTAGTTGTAAAAGAACAGGTCATTTCCGAAACCCCGTAGGTGGAAATTAAATATTTAGGTAACAAACTCTAGCAATATCCTGTCGATATATAGGTTTTATCTTTCCGTATTTTTGTTCCTAAAAAGATATAGTTTGGTTGGCTTAATGAGACAAACATATCCCGGAGAAATGGACACTCGCTATTGGTTTCCTTATCCAAGCAAATATAAACTAGTAGTTTACAATTAGTAGTTCTTTCTCAAAGACATAGGAATAGATTAGCCGATGGTTTCATGGCAAAGCTGACAACAATTTTTCCATCTTGTTGTCCAGTGTATTCCAAAGTAAATGTCGAACGTTATTTCTCTCCAATAATTGTTGTGTAGGTATTTTTCTGATGAAACGACGTTATCCACACAATGAGCGCCTTTTCTGAAGCACTGATGGTTAAATAACACATAACTGATAAGGTTTTTGGATGCCCTCATGAAAAACACTGTTCATGATATTTTTGACTTCGTCAAAATACAAGTGTCGAAGGTTCGTGTTGTAAAAAGCCATTACTAGATGATGTGTTTGTGAACTTGTCAATTTATTTATAAAATTGTTACTTCTATACTTATAAATTAGACGACACAGTTAGATAAATAATGTGAATCAATCAATGCAGTTGGCAATGTATGGAAAAATAAAAGCAATTGGACTCTTTCGACAGTAAACTTCCAGAGCTGGAAGAAAGGAAATGTGTGTTTAACGGTTACAAAGACAGCTAAGCGAACTTGATAGAATGAAGTCCATATTTAAAGACAACGCCAAAGCTTTTCCGTATAAAAGATGTGGTGTCGACAATTGTTAACGGCAAATTTAATCGAGTCAATCTCATTTGGGTTGATTCGTTTAAGAAGAAAGTCTAGCGGGTAGACAGAATCCGACTCGGGCTAAACTGGGAATCCACAAAAAAGATGTCAGGGAATGTAATACAGGTTTGTGATTTAAAGTGAATCTTGTTGTGGATTAGAGGGTCAGATCCCTCCCAATGGATTAATTCCGATCCAATATCACACGACGGGATAGATTACAAGCCATTTTTTTTAAACCAGGGTTTGTCTAAATTATTCGAGGAAGTCATTACCAACGACATAAAAAAACACCGATGCTTATTACTCGAAGAGAATGAGTTTGATTACGTGATATTAGCATATAAAATAAATAAATTAGCATCGGTCAACTAATATCAGCCGATAAGTCAGTACATAAACTAGTTGCGTAATAAAGTCATTAGTATAGAATATAAGTGCAGCCTGAGAAGCTCTAAGAGGTCATATCGAATTCCGGATTCAAGACAAACGAGGAACAAATTAACATCTAAATAGACACATGTATTAAAGCGTTGGCCATTTTTTTTTTTACAAATCCTACGATTGCTAAAATAGAGATTGGAATCATTTCAAAACCGCTATCATTTAATTAGCACTTCTTTGGTCTCTAGTGATTTACTATCTCATTCCCAGACGACTTAAACAAGTGTAAACTAGCGTCTAGGGAAGACGAGACGGTCGTGATTTAGCGGTCTGTCTGCCACGATCAAGGGGTTAATACGCGTTGTCAGAAGAAACGACAGTTCCATGGTTAATCAAGCTTACTTCCGCTTCAACGATTGTTTAGAAATATCGAGAAAATTGTACTTTCGTAGAGAAGCGGGGCCAAAAGGTGCGCTGGCATATACACTTACAGCAATACATATTTGGTACTTAGTCTATTTACTCACAACACCAGAAGTATATATTTATGAACACTAAAACACACGGGCACAGGGAAAATCTTCTTGTCTAAAATAACAACGGAGACAAGTTTCTAATTGTGTTAAAAAGAGGTAATATCATTTAGACTTTTATACCCATCATAAATTGTTGTAATAAACTAAACCCATGATATTTCACTAGGTTGACGACTGACAGGAGCTTGGCCTTAGTCAGTAGAATTTTCTGGAACACTTTGTAATACATTGACAATGCTTACGCATCTAAAGCTATGGTAAGTGTTTTAAAGTGCATCAAACCAAACCTCTATCTAGGAACATCTCAAATTCTCACACATATTTATTTACACTAAAACACGGAGACACAGAGAAAATCGTCTTGTCTAAAATAACCATGGAGACAAGTTTGTAACTGTGTTAAAAAGAGGTATATCGTTTAGGCCTTTATACCCAATCATAAGTTGTTGTAATAAAATAAAACCATCAAACTTCAAAATACGTATGTATACCAGCGGGAAGACAAAAGGGCTACGATGTAAGGTAAAGTATCAACTAAAATGGTCCAAGCTTTATCTTGTTGATGTTTTTATAGTAGCGGAATTTTACCCTTTAGAATTAAGTATGTAACTGTATAACGTTTTCACCATAAAGTGTAGTTTGAAAGAGACTTCATTTGGCGAATCGTCTGGACACCAAGCCAATAGTAATTACGTTTATTCTGTTGAAAGATTTGTCCCCTCTCTCTAACAGCTGATTATTTTTTGCAGGGCGGTGAACTCAGAACAAAGCATTAAGGATCGTAGTCATTGAAAAGATGTCACGGAACTTGAAAAGCTATGGTTTGCCTTCTTTGGCTACATTGGTTAGTGAAAGAAAAGCTGTCTCCTACAGTAATTAAGTGACCCCAAGCTTTTGCTCGATTCTTTGGGCTAAATAATCCTGAAGATCGACCAACCCACTGAAAAGCACGGAGATAAAATATTTACCATGGTTGCTTCGTTAAAGGAATCCACGCTGTAGACATAAATCTGGACTTCAACTGTTGTTGGGCCATCTGGAAAAAGGAAGAAAAAAAGATGTTCTTTATTGAAGCCGAGTACACAATAAGACGCTATTTGCGACAAATAATACGACGTTTTATTCTGAAAGACGCCTTAAGTGTCTGTCTATAAACAGAACAGCCGAGAATAATTGCCCCCCGTTAGAGGTTTGCGATTCTTCTGGTTGACCCCAATATCCTCATCTAATAGCTATATTACCCGTATTAATCTGCCATTCATATCGCCATAGCTCTCTATAACCCGCTGGTTTAATTCACAAACTGCGGAAGTCGTCATTCTTAAGAAGACGGCGTATTAGCTGGAATCCGAGAAGAAAATAGCAATTTGTCCGATCTTCTCCTAGTTCCGACATTGTGCTTTCTCCTACAGCCAGTGGCATTTGGTATGTGATAAATATGTGGAATATTTCACTTAAACAAATAACTAGATGACCGCGAAAATGGTTTCGTGACGACCCACTTTGTATGGATGACCCGAATACAAAATTGATCCGAATATGTTGTACATGTACATTTTAGAAGGACTTATGTAGCATACATGTAGCTTGTCTAATTAGCGTTTCCCCAGTCAAGAAGGACATTATTTATAATGTCTTCATAACTATATCATTTAATTTTCAAAATATATCACTAAATATGTATGAAGCATTTAAAATGCCTTTCTGGAAAACGTGTTCAGTAGATTAAACATGCACATTATCAGAAAGTTCACCAAAAGCAATCGAGAAAATATTAGAAATGTTTTCTGCGAAAATTGACTTCAAGACCTATCTGCTTAACTGACTGCAATGTTCTAACATTGCTTATTGACATATTTTTGTAAAATTATCTTACACACGTTTAACTAAGAATCTATATCTAACACTGCCAGGTACTGTGTACCATTTAAATATATTTGATACGTTCTGAATGATAAATCGATTAGCGTTCACCTTATTCCCAAGGTCTAATTAGGGACACTTATTTCAGGTTGTGTTCTATTCTCCGACAAATGGCCAATCCACGGTGAAAGGCTCTCAATACAAGACTTGCCAATCAGAGACTTTATAAACCCCAACAAATGTCAAAATCAATCCGAAGTTCTATCTGTTTGCACAGCTTTGAATGATTCAGTCTAAACAGCAATCACGAATTAGTCTTTAATGATTTCTGATATTAGGAGCAATGCAATATGAACTATATGACAGATTTGTCAGGAACTAGGGAAACCAAACTCCATAGAAGAAGCCAAACAATCTTTTTTTTAATCGCCGAAGCACTTTAGACTGCCATGGAGACTGCTACCAGCAGATAGCCAAGCGGTAACGTTAAAGCAATAAAATTTAGTCGCCGAGGTAAATGTGACTGTTTAAACTTCTTTATGAAATACGTTCCACGGAGCCTGTTTCACTAAGCAGCGTAGCGTAAGTTTTCGCGTAACTGCCATAGCAACCCATACTGTAGAGATACGTTAGTATGAAAGTTAAAAAATACATCTACGCCGCTTTGTGAAACAGGCCCTAGGTCTATTTTTGGAACGTGTTTCGTGACTGGATGCGGCAATGTAAAACTAACAACTTTTAATTCAATGCGATATTCAAACCCTAGAACAAGTAAAGGTCTTGTTGAGGAAGTTCCCACATTGGCCCAAAGTGTGTTGAAACACACAACTATTGAGCCTTCAGTGATCATTAGAAGTATGCAAACGTCTGATAGACTATATAAGAAAATTGACACTAAGCAAACTATTACCTTCCGATGATGTCTCTTGTAAAACTCCCCCCCCCCCCCCCCCACACCTCCACAGGAAATCCTTACTTATCAAAGACCTTCGGCAGACATATGGCAGTGTAATCTTTAAGGTTGTCGGAAAATATTATTTTTCAGAAATACATCGTTATCGGATTTCGGATAGCATTTCATGAAATGTATGATGGTATTTCATGAAATGTATTTCAACTTTTGTTGCTGTTAATTCACTGTTTTTGCTAATCCAGTTAATCGTTCAATCAATCCTCAGAGTCGAGCGCAAAGTCTACCTTTTCTATTTATAGATATTTTAGATCGGAGGGCAAAAGATATTTTACGTTAACCCTAAATATTAAACTGAAAAGGTTTCCGAGAACAAAGTTTAACATCACTTAAACAAGATTGCATGATGTGCATTCACATGGGCAATTCATCCTTATCCAAATATTTAGGGTCAAACGCCACGAGTGGAAAGAATGACAGAATGAGCTAAAATATTAACAATCAAACTAAGTGCTTTCCCGCGGAGTCTTGAGCGGGCCTTGTATTGTTTACGAATCTGACTTTAAGAGATTTTTTACAAAAGATTTTTCCATAAACATTTATTGCTCATTCCTTTAATAAGTTCCGATGGGATAGTATTTACGCAGGACCATTTAGGGTCACGGGGGCTTCTGATTAGCCGAATTTCCCCTAACGATAACACGGCAGCCAAGGGGATTGCGTACACCTTCCGTCTTGGTTTCTTTTGCTGGAAACTCTCCAGAAACTCTATGTGCCAGAACAGGATGGAGTCGACAGCTATCGAGGTTTGATTACTTCTCGTCGTTGTTGGATACACGATGAGATGTAAACCTAGATGCCCGTATGTCAAAATTGCTGAAACTCGAAGTGCTTACAACAGCGTGGATGAGGCAAATTTCATTTCCTACAGTCCCTCAACAGCATCACCACGGAATATGCTTTTCCGCACGATTTGGTGCTGGCCGGCAACTTGTTTTGTCTTCAGCACGAAATTTGATGATGCTAATCGATTTGCATCAGCTACAATGGTCACATAATCCACAGAATTGGAGAAGAGAAAATAATGGAGAAGACCTGTTAATAATATTACTATTGATCTAAAGAAATGGAGAGACGTAAATCAAGATTCTTATAGTCCTAACGAATTGTTCAACATGTTCTCAAATGGGATGGTCAGTGGAAAAACAACTCCATGAAAAACGCAATAAAAACAATCTAAATAGGCAAAGGATCGTAGCATGGCAAATGTGGCCTTAAATTCATGTTTTACCGACATACTTCATAATTTTATTGCTTTGAGATTTTAACCACCCGAAAACATAGACTTTATCAACATTATTAAATAGATTGACCCGACGAAATCAACTGTTTCCGTCCTACGCAGTTTCCTGTGGAGTTACGTTCTCTCTGTAGAGTTACGTTCTCTCATTGAACGGAAATGATCGCCATGCTCGATAGCGTGGTATGTGCTTTACACCACAGTGCGCATTATTCCACTAATACATATTTGAACACTAATCCACACGGACAAAGTGAAAATTTTCCAACTGTGTTATGTCATTTGGACCTTTATACTCAATCATATGTTTGTAATAAACCAAAATTTGGATATAAATTTAAAATCTAGAGATAGACAGGTGTACAGGTAATACCCATGTTTTGGGTCATTTCGTAGAAAACAACACTCTTTATAAATAGTGTCTGTCACAGTTGGATTGTGAACATTTTAAGGCATATTTATTGTTAGTTTTAGTGGGGGAGGTAACTAGACTCTTTGTCCTGAGGAAATCCTATCGGCAACTCTTCCACGCACGGGGAATCAGGATTTTTTTCATTTTTATTTGGTCTGAGTGGAATTCGATCCTGCGCCACATCGATGGATGACCTGTGTCGGACTGAGGGGGTATCACTCTAACCGACTATGTCATCGGGGACCCGCTAAATGATTGAGGAATTGAAAGGAATCAGTGTTTATTGATCAAGGTAAATTGTTTTCGCCAGGATTATCGTGTCCTTGTGGGAAAAGTTCATAACCTGTCTTATATAGAAAGTTTTGGGCGTCTTTCAATCGAAGGGGTTCCGCCGTCAATGGTGAAACGGCAATATTTTGATGGAATGATAAATCGGACTAAAACTTAGACCACGGGCCAGAACACATGACCGAATGAAGAATAAAAACAATTTGTCATGTAGCATATTGAGAGTTTGGGGAAATACAAACAACGAACAATTATATCCCTGAACAAACATTGGGAACAATAGTTTAACATCTGGCTTTTTAACTGATATCTGATACTTGTGGCTATGATTTCGTGTATAAAATACAATATAGAGTTACATTCAATTAGAACTTTTATATTCACTTACGAATCAATAGAACGAGACTTTTTTTTATCCCAAACCAAATTTTTTCTCAGATTTTTTCGTTCATGAAACATGTTTAATCGATTCCGCAAAATGTCCGAAAGTCGTATCTGATTATATTCCATTTGGTTGTGTCTCAATAGTATTGCCAACCCTGATTTGCATCAAAAAATCTGATATCGCAGTCATATGTCTTACAATTCTATTATATCGGACTACCGTTATGTCAATAAATCCAGACAGTCTTTCCGCTTGCTTAAGGCATATTTCCCTTGAAATCGGCGTCTTCAGGGGTATAATCATTGCGTTTCTTTCATAACTCTACTTTATGGTTGCTTGGATCTGGCCGCCTTTCCATTCGGATGTTGTCTCTTAAAACAAATTTTACGCCTTTGATATTCCGGATCAAGAGATCGCCTTCATTGGAAACGTAACATGAAATAACATATATATCTTTACCAGAATTCGACAAATATTGCTTAAAATGTGGATTTAGTGATATCTGGCAAAAATCGAGATTGCTAAAAGAATTAAGAAAGGAGTGTCCCCTTACTAAGGAAACATTCCGGATAAACCGGACTAATATTTGACCGAATGACGAAGGCGAGGTGTCCTAGAAGTATTATGGGTGCCTGCTGTTTCCTGACAACCCTTTGGCCTTTCACGGGCACGATGACGAGAGGTCTCCTTGATTTGACAAGACATCCTATATTTGTTTTTTTACCGACGTGTTAAGTTATTCCAACACTATAATTGACCCATGCATTTTTATTAACTTAGCATTTAAAACACAACACATACTGACAGCTTCGCGTCTGCACCTGTCGTCGGCGAACGGCTTTGAAGGAATATTTTAAGCCAAGTTTACGCAATAACATGTTAAATTAGACAGCAAGATGGGTTTTTTTCTTTCTTTCAGAGGTATTTTATTTTTGGTTGTCTATCAAATCTAATTTTCGCTTAGCTCTTTATACAACCATTGTCAACGTGTTATTTATTTAGTCTTTCGTTCCAGGGTTTAAAATATCGGACTTGGGACTAAAATGAACCTGGGATGAATATTCATCCCAGAATGAACTAAACAGCAAATATTATCTCGTTGTGTGTCTTGAATGTAATCCTTTATTTATCGAAATATCGAATTCCGCAATTAATGTCACATTTTGTCCAACTGATTTACTAAATTTAACTTATATGACAAACATGGGCAAAACAAAAATCACTTTTTTTCTGTATTCTATTTTCGGTTCAACCAAAGTTTCAATATATCCCGGTAAACATTTAATATTGTTAATGATAGTGGACTAACTTGTATCCTTTTGCGACAACATATCCAAAAATTGGTAGAAATATATATTATTTAACTGGTATTTAATAATCGTTAATTCCAAACAAACATCTCAATTTTGTCATTTTGCAATACTTAAAAATGACTTTCATGTTCTTGAACTTTTTATGTAGAGTATGGCTTTACGTTTTCCTTTTTCAAAACATTTTATCTGTAGGCCGAACAACAAAACAACGATAATCCGCATATTCAACTAAACAACGATGTTTAAATGCTTTAAATCTGTCTCAAATAATTGAAAGTGTCACTTATCGCGATAGTAGCTTGAATTATAATTCAATTATATAAGTTCATATTCTCTGTTGTTCTTAACCATAGAGTAACAAGCGTCGTTAATTTCTTAGCAAACTCTATAATCAACATAAAATCGTAGTAAAACAAAACTATTAAGAACAGCCGAACAAATCTTCAAATAATATTGTAGAAGATTTGATGGTGGTTATTCAATTCATTGGTCCTTAATGGACGGTAAATGTTCTCGTGTTCTGCAGCGATTTAGAGACTTAAACCGGATAGTTTGACGCAGATAGCTCGGCCATCAAACATCAAACCGTCAAAATAGATGTTATGATTAGACAATTATGATCGTATTTGCAAGAAATAATTTCCTAAAAATCTGTAACTTGTTAAAAACTAGAAAAACTGTCATCTTAATGGATAACTTCACACCCGTGACGTCCTACAATGAGTCCATAAAATTAGTACCATTTAGGAAAGTTTACATAAAATACACTATAATATAGCTAAGCACGGGCAGAAAACTCGTTGATAATGTCCACGTATGTATTAAGCAAAATGCATTAACGTGTAACACAATACCAAGTGAGGTCTCCTATACATTTAGTATCAAAAAATACAATTAGAGACTATTTGAAAGAGTTGTGAAATTATGTTAGGGAAAAGGAATATGTTGATTCACAGATGACACCACCTGCAGTTACACGTGACCCCGAAACAATCCCAAGTGAGATCTACAAGTTATATATAAATTTTGTAAAAAGAGGAAGCGTTTCCAAGTTATGCCCAGGAAACGATTGTGTTACGGACGCGCGTATTTAATATAGTAATTGATTCCCTAACATAGTTCCTAAGAGATTTTCGCGCCTTCCGGATGTGCCAAAGGCACGAGTAGAAAGCGTCACAACATTATCACAAGACTCAAGGGGAACGAGGTTCTCCAGGCCTCGATATTGGTATTACGGGCTTAAGAATACAAAATTGGGAAATATATGTTGAAAAGGACCAAAATGCCACAAAACACTTCAAATGTTTACGTGTGGAATTGAAACAGAATTTTCAAACAAGATGGCGGATCCCACACGAAGAAAAGGACGAGCAAGTCTCGTAGAGCTAAAATCTAAACAAAAAGTGATGTACAAATAGTTTTGTATTCTATAAATGAGAATGCACCTATTATTAAGTAAGAAATATGGAAGGGGAGAGTGAAGGTTTTTTTCCACAAAGAATACCACATAGCAAAACGACATCAGCTTGTATAAAAAGAACAATGGTTATCGAGCTGGAGGATGATAACCATGCATGTTACAGGTACATGTATAAGCAGCAAAGGTAAAGATTTCGAAACCCAATCTTTGTTCAAAAGCAGGTCATAGAAATAACACGTCAAGGGAGACAATACGTCAAGTGACTCGTGTTTGACAAGTGATTAATGAAATAGAAAATTACAATGAAAAGCTGTAACTGAATCGGGGTTTTATAGCAAGATTTGACAGTAGTACAGCTTCAAACCTGTTTATTATGAATGCAAATAAGTTTGAGTTATGTTCGCAGCATCACTAAAAGATATCTATTTGTGTGTTAACTTATTGAGTACCTGACGTCTTACTATGTAAATCCATAGGAAAAAAATCATTTGCGTTCGCCGAGTAGATAATACATGTTTCTTTGACTTTATGATCTTTTCAATTGAGCAAAGTATTTTCTGCCGTACAAGCAAATAAACCCCAATATAATTAAAACAATTTCAAATAAGTTTTCCCAAATAAATCTGATTAAATGTTATTAACACTTTACGGGGACCTTTATTTCCAAGAAGATATGGCGTGCAGCTACATGTATATATCATTCTACACTGCCTTTACTTGGTGTATTTTATCATTCGGTTTTAAATCAGGTAGCCGATACTTTTTGCTCGCTAATGGCCAAATCTCATGATTTACTGTTAAAGAGAATGGGTTATGTTCATTGAATGTCACATAAACATGATTCGTTGGAGATTAAGACCATATGTTTTCTCCCCGAGATGTCATCTATGAGCGAGAGAGAGAAGGTTGCGAGAATAAGAAGCTTCTCAAGAGACTCCCAGCAAACAGAAAGCTTCAAAAGGTAGTACTTGACTATATATAAGACTTTAATGTGGTTCACTGAAACGAGCCTTCTAACCAAGGCGCGGTGGTTCGAATTCCTTTTAGTCGCAAATGACGATTTTTAGACAAGCTTCCGTTTCGTTCGAGTCAAATATGATAATCCAAAATAGAAGGACATCTGGACAAAGTTTTATTTCTTCTCAATAAAACTATTCAAGCTACCGTATAAGACATATGCATAAGACGATAATTCAACTTAAGAAAAATAAGCCAGAGTAAAAATTGGCAAAAAGTAGATTAAGATTAAAGTGGCATGAGCTGCCAAAATGTTGATATTTTGACGTTAAAACAGAATGTTGAAATTATTAGCTGTTTTTCTCAAGACGTATAATTCAGAAGCTTTTTAGTGCTTCTAGTCTCGAAAATGTACGATAAAGTATTGTTCTGAACTAACTTTGGCTTAGAATGAATAAATGGCCGTCCCGGTTATTTAAATTTTGTTTACTTTGGAACACGTTTTCGGTTCGCACAGGCGACATACTGAATGGATTTTCCTCATTCCAACGCCAATCATTTAGTTTTTAGATGGCCTTCAAAGCCTCTTACTGTAGTGACGATAAGAAATTATGAAAAAAGTGTGAATTTTGGCAGCTCATGCCACTTTAAGGATGTTTATCAGTGAAATTGTATAGCATACAGAGCCAATATGATGAGACCAACGTGGAATGATCCAGGAATTTGTAAAATTGTGTAAAACAATTAGGCTGGTCATTTGTACACATTTCCTAAACCATCGATTGAACGCTTCCAGATGTATTACCTTCAGAATATATTGGGTAAAATTGTAGATGATGAATAGCGGTTATCTCATATTACCTAATCTAGTGAGGATAAACTCCAGCTGCTACCAGGAAGTCCATCGGGAAAATTGGTTCGAGTGTCAGTAAAACGTATACCAGAAACAGGAACTAAGTCTGAACTATTATTGCTAATATGTCATGATTGAAAGTGATATTGCGGCGTCTACATGATCGGTGCAGAAACTTTATATCATAAATCAGAAACTTGGTCGATTTTAAAAGAGCGGAAAGAAAGTATTGTTCTTAAGCCAAATGTGTATACCTCCTGATTGAGCTGTCTTAAGTTCTGTGTCCATCTTGCTCAAAAAGCACTATTGTTCATCTACTTCGGCCTACATGCGAAAAGTATAGTACAAGGTCCTTATATACCAGAAAACTGAGGCCGTAACTTAAATTGTAATGAGTCTAGAAATAAGTAATCTATCAAACGTTCTTCTTCTACATAAGATCTGTAAAGACCCGGTGAAGTTTCTTGATATTAGAGGACAGTAACCCTAATCCTGGCGTTCATATAGACTGGATAGCCAAACACGAGCTTATACGTAATAATGATCGACTGGAAACGGTCGCCATGTTTTGAGAGTTCGTCGTTTCCTATACCACAAAAGTAATTCTCTGACACTCTTTATGATGTGAAAGAAAGCTGTTCATAAAATTACCCTAACGTACATCTTTAAGATTGGTATCAGCAGAAGACAGTGTCTTGTTTTTCGTATATTGGCAGCTAATGCCACTTTAACTAAGTCGCAATTGGAATGCACCGAATCATGATTCAAAGCCAATCGATCATTTACAGTGGGCCGACGTGACCTGTTCTGGAGTAAGCCTATACGTATACTTCAAACATCAGGCGATGTTGACTGGTTCAATAATTCAGTATGATGACAAAAAGGAGAGCCCTTTATCGTGCTAAGATAAACCGAAATCGCAAAGGTCGTCATTGAGGTTTCGTGTTTCTTCCACCCCTTTCTACACAAACCACAAATCATTTGAATGTGCTTTTTGTCACTCCAGGATTTAGATGAATTATTTATTCGTTTACTTTCTGTGGTTATCTGAGTTATTGCCTACAGCAAAACCCAAACACGAAACTTATTCTTCAAAACATCCATTGTTACATTAAAGTAACATGACCTGCCAAATATAGGGAAAACTTCGTTGAAACAAACTTATCTTATTTTGTCCAGAAGTCTTTATATATCTGTCTTGGATATGTACATTAAGGTAGTTTTATAAGCAACAATGACTCGAATATGTTCTCATACATCACGGCTATTAGGATTTTGTCTGTTATTAGCACACAATTTCGGTTGGTGTGGGTAACTGGCTTTACCGATATGTTTTTATGCCAACGACAATGCCTTAACTTCTTGTGACAATCGAAAATTATTTTTAAATTTCAAATTTTTCCAATTCATGCCACGTTAAACGTATGATCTCGATGAAAACAAGGTGAACAATCTAACTTTATCAACTCACTAATGAACATGACACCAATAAACACATTGTCTTTACAAACATTCTTAGAGCTAAATCGGGCAGTTTTAGACGACGCTACATGTATCAAAGCTGAATTGGACTGAATTGAATACAGTGTAGTTTATTTTTACAGGTTTATTCGTCTTCGTAAGCCTCGATGGATAAATCCACAAGTCTTGTCCAATCAGTTGACAAACAAATGAAAGAGTCTTTGTAGATTTATAACTAAGCCTCGGAACTCCTTATGCAAACCATGTTGGGGTTTTTTATTTGTTTTTAAAAAAAGTGCGCCCATTTGTGAAACTTTTTGAAATTGATGTCTATAACTTTTGGATCCGTAAACCGATGTGTTATAACGCTACATGTTGTCCTTTTTTATTCGGAAAGTATACAATACTTATACCGACAATAAAGTATAGATACACATTTATTTTGTTTCCTGTAATTCGCTTTATTTTTGTCAGAAAAAGTTTGAATAAGTTTATTACAAGTAGTTCGTTAACAATAAGAAATACCGTGCCTAAGAATCATTACGGCAGTAGAAGACAATAAGTAAACTTGGCAATGTTTAAAGAATACCTGCCCTAGAGACTGATGACCTGTGTTAATTGTTGATGAAGGCTGCTAAGTTAAATCGTGTTCTCTGAGATGGTTTCCTACAGTACCGTATGTATTCCATCGCCCGAGACTCTTCAGGGAAATCAACGCAAAGTGCTCACTAGACAAAATAAGCCGATAGTAACTAAAACAATAGAATACCTCGAAGCTATTGTCAATAAAGTGAATCATTTAAGCATTCCGATACTTGAATTGCTGGAAGACATGCTATTACCGAGCTTCTTGCAAGGGAACGTCTTTGTGGGAAACAAGTAAAGCATGTCCTTAATGCATTTGAGCCCAGATGATATATTTATAGAATCACATAAAATCACATCGGACACAAATGAATATTGCAATAGTCAATGGTTTTTTAATCATAGAAAGTCAACAATAAACTTTTCGAAAAAAATACAAGTCTCACTCGATCGCCGCATGTGGAAGAGTTGCCAGGTACTCGTCGAAGCTCGAGGGCTTCCGCCGGGCAATGAGCCCGGTTTCCTCCCCCACTAAACCATGCAACGCGGCCATATAAATGAAATAATGTTGATTGTGGCGTAAAACATCAATCAATCAATCAATCGTCCCTTATGTTTAGGGACAAGCAGCTTTACTTGTTGGGTCTGAGGGTATTCTTGGGACCTGGGCACCATTTGAACTCTGGTGACTATAACCATACAAGCGACTTGGAGGGAGCAAGAAACCCGTTTAAGTTTAGATTGAGAATAAACTTTCTTTCCAAAGTTCCAAGGGCCTCGTAGGATTTCGGATCAAGGCTGGTTTCGTCAGAACGAGCTTTTAACTCTGCTCCATTTAACCGAAGGAGTCTCCACAAAAGTTGACCTAGGGTCAATTAAGAAAAGAAGAATAGGGTAAATCTGGGCATCATATGGCAATATACCATCGCGTAGTTTGTTTTACAGTATTTTCGTTATTTTGGTTTGCAGTTTGTTATGGTTTACCTTTTTTAGGCGTGTGTTTGAATTCACCTCCAGTCAACTTAATGTCTATTTAATCCGTGATTATTTGGTTCCTGGTTCATCCATCAGCCCAAACCTGTAGGCTCTCTGGAGAGTTTGTATTATTCTAATAAATTCGGGTTAACGTCTGAATTATGTATAAATTTGGCTATAAATTTAAAGGCACTGAATGCAAATTTACTTAAGATGGACTATTGAGAGTGTTATTTTTTCCCGAGGAGGGTTTGGTATTTAGGTATGTGAAAGTAATTACCTCTTCTGGGAAATTATTACCATGCCCCTAACAAGACTGGAAGAGAGGATATTCAGACATCTGGAGACTACATAGCTATATAGGATGTTCGTCATTCCTCTACTAAAGGTTTGTTTACTCTTTGATACCCTTTATGAAATAGTATCATTTGTTTTCTAATACATTCACGTGTAAGTAGAGCCTCGCGTTTATTGCCACCTCTAGCTACAACGCCATAAGAAAGCAATTGATGAAAGATATCTGATCTGATTTGATCAATGTTAAGAGATTTTGCAATACAAAGCGTCTGTTCCGGATTAACTTCACTAAATATAGCCCATTGATTGTAATAAGGCACATAACGTATAAAGATAATTTATTATAAAAGTTCTTAAATTTAATGGCATTTCCTCTACCTATTCCCTTTTGCCCCTCCGGTATACCTCAAGGTAATACCCTCTTAGTTATAAGCGATTGAGGTCTGTGCGACAGAGCGAAATAGATGTTTTATAGAAAGTGCCCTGATAATTTCTAAAATGGATGTCTACTTCTGCAATAAAGTTCAATGGTTCCACGAATAGAGCATAAAGCTTATTGGGTGGCACAAAATCCGAAACGCATCTTATCTGAACCTTCATGTTGGATCTCAAACATCTCTAGTTATAATAAAAAAAACGTATTGGAATGAATAAGTTCGATCGATACGTTGCCCCCAGTGTTAATATCGGTCGCCTTTTACAAGCGTAAATGACAACGAAGATCAGAATGCAAGATAAGTTTTAAGATTATACTGTAACACGAAATTCCCATAAGCAACAAATAATGGTTATGCAAGAGCCAATAGTTTAGATATGAGAACGATGGGCCATTAATATTTTATGTAAAGTAATAAAACCTGAATATAGTGAAGGGTGCAAGATTCGTCTATACATGCACAAGATAAACAACCAGCGGGCATCGATTCCTAAAAATCCGTGAGACAAGATGTGATAATTTGCAAGAATCTATGCTCACAGATAATTTTTTTTACTTACACGTACAAGAACAGCAAATATACTGAATACTTTAAAAACGACAACGGGTGCCATGCTGCAAATACCATAACAGTCCTCGAATGGATAGTATCACGCAGTTTTAAGCGATCGCTAGTGTTTCCGAATTCACCAACATGCAATGAAGCCAATCATGTATAGGCTGTACAGAAGCATTATGAAAATGAGCTCGTCGAATTTTGTTTTTGTTACGTTTTATGTTACCGCCAGTCAAAACCATCCTTTTATAAACCATTATCTCAACAACAACAAAATCCATTTAACATTTCAACTTCTAAACCCGTACATAATATGGTAGTCACACAAAGGCTGTTGGATATGAAGGAGTGTATCCAAAGTATTTCGTTTGTTCCAATCTTTAAAACACATACCTTTGTTTGATAGTTTTCTCCCGGATGTTGTAAACACATATTAAGCAGTGATACTTGTTTTTTTTTTTTGTAAACATTGTCGTACTTGGAATATAGATATGCGGAATTTAAGGATGTATAAAAACATGCAGGAATAATCAAACTTTAAAACCGTATTGCACGTTGAAAGCCACATTCAGAGAAAAGGATAATCAGTCATTACAAAGCGGTCAAACAAGTGAGTTGTCTTCCGCGTGATCGCCTCACAACTGTCTCACTCGATAAGCAATGACCAGAATTTTTGACGAGGCGCTATCAGAATTGCAGGTCGTAATGGTGGTCTCTGTCGGCCTCCGGGGAATTCTGACTTTATACCTTTCACTCAGATCCGCGACAAACACGTTCCTGTCCAGCATTTCTGATTTGTTGGTGCGTTGTTAACATCAGTAACCGATGATGGATGGACCAAAGGTGTGGTCCAAACCTCCAGGTGGTCGTTCTCTTGTTGTGGAATCACACTAACAAGCGATAAAACTCACTAAGACAATCAGACACCTCTGCATTACAAGCAGCTTAGAGGATTGTAATTAACAGGCATACAGTAATACACTTTCACGACCCCCAACTATAGACAGGAGATAATGATATATAAACAGTAGAAAAGCTGAGAATTTCGATGGGTTTATTACTTCCTATATTCCACTTTTAGATTAATTCTGCTATTATATTAAAGTCAATGGTCCAAAACACCAGTTTAGAAGAAGCAGTATAAACTCTTTGTAAGTATGGTTTTATGAGAGTTGTCTTAAACTTAAAGTTGCATGATTTGCCCAATATAAGGTGGGTTCTTTTAATCTGAAATTATAAAATAAGAACTTTACGTTTAGGTGGTTTTATAAGCAGCCTTAGTTTTTCAAGGTACATCATACGCTGAACTTCTTTTGACAATTAGAATTTATGGAAAAAATCCGAGATTTGGCAGCTCGTGCCACTTTAAAGCAAACTTTAGAGAAATAGGTACAGAAGGACCATGATCAAAAAGCTATATTTGTATAGACAGAAAACCTTTTTCAGAAACAGTTGCCCTGACCGTATATCAGTTTAAACAAATAATATAGCATCTCGACCATAAAGTGGCATAAGCTGCCAAAATGTGGACATTTTGACTTTAAAACAGAATGTTGAAAGTATTCGCTATTTTTTTCAAGACGTATAAATCAGAAGCTTTTTAGTGCTTCTAGTCACGAAAATGTATGATAAAGTATTGTTTTGAACTAACTTTAGCTTAAAATAAATGAATGGTCGTCCCGGTTATTTAAATTTTGTTTACTTTTCGAACACGTTTTCGGTTCGCACAGGCCACATTTCCTTATTCCAATGCCATTCATTTAGTTTTTCGATGTGCTTCAAAGCCTCTTGCTGTTGACGATCAGAAATTATGAAAAAAGTGCGAATTTCGGCAGCTCATGTCACTTTAAAATAACATAGGTTCTGCTTCAAAGTCATATTTGTGAATATTGACACTGGTATTTATAACGAATACGTAAAAGAAAATCCGTTGAAAATATTGATTATGAAGTGTTAAGCAAAAAGTTCTTTTAAATCTGGCTTTTAAATTGTGAGATTTTCATTTTGCTGAAGATACTGGAAGCCATTTCCAGGGAGAATTTGAAGAAATGAGAGGAAAGAATATTGGCATTGATTGATTGATTAATTGATTAATGGTTTGCGCCACACTCAAGATTATTTTACTTATATGGCGGTAGTGAACGCAGATATAGACTAAAGACATATTACATAATCCAATATAGGTGCCATATTATGCAACCGAAGATGTCATAAATGATCCATGACACACCAGCTACCCATAAAGTATATGTT
The DNA here is from genome assembly GCA_963971465.1 of Lepidochitona cinerea. Taxonomy (NCBI): domain Eukaryota; kingdom Metazoa; phylum Mollusca; class Polyplacophora; order Chitonida; family Tonicellidae; genus Lepidochitona; species Lepidochitona cinerea. The sequence continues at coordinate 44,827,977 of OZ020552.1, forward strand.
GTGAAAGAATTGTAAAGATTGGATCAAAACTCTTCAAGTTATGGAGCAGAAGGGAACGAAGATACATGTGTATAGACTAAAAGAGAATGTTACATTATCTTATGTAGATGCCATATTATGCAACCGCAGATGTCATCGATGGTTCATGACACACCTTCTACCCATAAGGTATATGTTGTGAAAAAGATCCGATTAAAACTCTTAAAGTAATAAAGCGGATGGGAATCCGGGACGGACGGACGGCACTGGTGATACCATAATACGACCGACGTTTTTCGGGCGTATAAAAATCTAGACCTGCAAAAGTTCAAACTTATAGCATAATGAAAATCTCATGAGAGTCAAAACGCAATCGAGATCTTGCGCCATTCTACGTGACGATCTCCAAGAAGGTTTAGAAAAATGTGTAATCAGTCTTTACAAAGTGGTCAAATAAGAAAATTGTCTTCCGCATGATCGACTAACAACTGTCTCGCTCGCTAAGCAATGACTTGAATTTTTGAAGAGGCTCTATCAGTATTGAACATCATAACCGTGGCCTCTGTTGGCCTCCGGGGAATTCTGACGTTATGGCTTTCACACAGATCGGCGACAAACATGTCCTGACCAGAATTTCTGATTTCTTGGGCGCTGTTAACGGCACTAACCGATGATGGATGGACCAAAGGTGTGGTCCAAACCTCCAGGTGGTCGTTCTCTTGTTGTGGAATCACACTGACAAGCGATAAAACTCACTAAGACACGCAACCTCACGAACACACCTCTGCGGTTATAACCGTCTAGGCTTTCAATAAAGCAGCTTACAGGAACACGATTGGCATGCACACAGTAATACGCTTTCGAGCTTTACAACTGTACGCGAAATAAAACAGCAGAATACATAATGCAGAGAAAAGAGTTATGGTGTGTTTCCACGGACATGCGTTAACGCGTGCGTTGATGGATGCCATTTCTCACCGAAGAATGGGTACTACAGAAATACGCCGTATTTTCACAGTTTTCACAGTCAGTCCGATATTTTTCCGAGCGCGTTAATGGGCGAAAAAAGGAGCATGCCCCATTTTAAACACGTCGCACGAGGTAAGGCATTTCGCTAATCATGACCTAATTGAAGGGGTATTCCGACCCTGATGACTTTTTTCTGTCAGATCGAAACTCACAGAAAACACCAAGTGAGTTTCTTTACACATTGCCACTGACTTATGTTAGTGTAATAAATGCATTTTGTGTGAAAAAGCTATGAAGATAAGAAATATATCAATTCTTAATTTGTTGTCAGCGATATGACCTTAACTGTTGACCACAACCTTTTGACAATTCTTGGAAACACTTCATCCGACCCGTTAAACAATCCGTGCAAACAAACCGTTAGTCTTCTACAAACAATATTATAACCTATAATAATCGATTTTATGTAGCATTGGTTACGAAGGTTTAAACTATAGCTGATGCACTTAACTTTAAACAAAGCTAACAAATACTATTTTTACTTAATTCCTGAGATATTCCAAGCTGATTCCGGGTGAATCGAAAGATTCATTTTTTACTAAAACCCATATGCATTTATTGTGGTTTAGGCCTTGTGTACAACGATGACTAAAAAGTTTTAATACAAATAGATGGTGCTTAAAACTACATATATCATTGTCGGGGTTTCAAGATTTTATTGCATTATCGCAATCACAGATGTAATCAGTCATAACAAAGTGGTCAAACAAGTAAGTTGTCTTCCGTGTGATCGCCTCACAACTGTCTCAATGACATACGATACTCTTGCACCTTCGGGATGGGAATTTGCCAAAGGCACGAGTAGAATGCTTCTGCATGTTACTCTCCTAGATCTAGGTGTGGTCCAAACTTCCAAGTGACGTTCTCTTGTTGTGGAATCACACTGACAAGTGGTAAAACTCACCAAGACACACAACCTCATAAACACACCTTGGCTTTCAATAAAGCAACTGAGAGGAAGAGAATTAGCCTGCAAACCGTAACACACCTTATATGCTCGCAACTGTTCAGAAGATTATACAATAGAAATTAGTTCAACAATGCTTGTATGGAAAAACGTGAAATTGAATGGTTACATTAGGCAGAGAATATTACATCCTTACACGCATATCTTCGAATAATTCCGAAACAAACAATATCATTATCCAGTGGCCAATGACCCAATATTGGGATTATGTAAATGTTTTGGAAAATAAGTCATATCCATATTTGAATCCTACATCCGACGAGTTCAATTCTAAGCAGTTTTGGTCAGAAACGAAAAACTAAACGACTGACTTTGAATTAGACAGTGCTTTACAGTATGTTTCCTCTAAGGAAAAGAGACAAAATTAAAAAAACCGAAACGAACGTGCATTCATTTTAGACCTAAGTTAGGTCAAAACATTGTTTTAATGTACATTCTCCAGACTAGTGACACTTAAGAGTTCAAAATTTAAACATCTCTAAAAAAATAGCCCATAGAAATATTAACATTTTGGCAGTTTATGCCACTTTAAGGATAACTTACTGCATTATGATTGATTGATTGTTTGGTGTTTTACGCCGCGCTCAAGATTATTTCACTTATATGGCGGCGTTGCCAGTTTTATTGTGGGAGGAAACCGGGCTCTGTGCCCGGAGGAAACCCACGGCCTTCCGCTGGTAACTGGCAACCTACTGCATTATGAGACTCAGGTTTAAAGGTGACCTTTTAATATGATGTCGGATTCAGTTTATTATTACTCCATACAGTGACAGTTCATTAATCTCCCTGGTCAAAGCCAGTTGGTACCAAAATCAGTCATTGCACTTAAATCCATTTTATATAATTTTGTGCCTGATTCTGCGATACACAGTTGTAAAATCTGTTCGCAAAGCATAACTGATCCGCTCCAGTTATTTTTGCCTTGCTTTATTTGACACCCCTATGTGCACCGATGTTATAAATTATCTGGATGCATACCTGCATGCTAAAACTAACATACACAAAGAGAATGGGACACAAAGATTGCGATCCGTTAATGATCCTCGCAAAATACTGACGTGAAAAATGGTCACCTAGGACCCCCAAAAAGATGACAAAGTGATATGAGCTGTCAAAAGTCGCGCAGTTTTCATATTTTTTTAGCTTTAAGCTCATAAGAAAACAAAATGATTGAGGAAATAGCAGCCTGTGGACTGTACGAACCGAATGATGTCAGAAAATTATACACGATTCAAATAACGGGGACAAATGTCTATCCACTATATGTGTAAGCTTGTTCAAAACATTACTTTATCGTATAATCCAGAGACTTGTGATTTATTTTTAGAAAAATAGTTGATGATTGCAAAATTGTGTTTGAACCGAAGAAAACAGTTTGGCAAGCCAATGCCACCTTAAGTTAAAAACAAATCCCCCACCATATAAGATATGTTGAGAAATATGAATATGTTCGGTTCACTTCAACGCTCTCTTGCGACTAAAATATTTCTCTATAGATGAACGAATCGTCTTATTTTTTTTAGTAAACTGGCCAAGATATTCTATTTTGAAAATAAGTTCACTATGATATAGGAATATTCTAGTTCACAATGATACAGGGATATTCTAGTTCACATTGATACAGGGGCATTCTAGTTCACATTGATACAGGGATATTCTAGTTCACATTGATACAGGGATATTCTAGTTCACATTGATACAGGAATATTCTAGTTCACATTGATACAGGGACATTCTAATTTATATTGATACAGGGACATTCTAGTTCACATTGATACAGTGACATTCTAGTTTACATTGATACATGGATACTCTAGCTCACTTTGATTCTGGGACATTCTAGTTCACATTGATACAGGGACATTCTAGTTCACATTGATACAGAAACATTCTAGTTCACATTGATACAGGGACATTCTAGTTCACATTGATACAGGGACATTCTGGTTCACATTGATACAGGGGCATTCTAGTTCACATTGATACAGGGGCATTCTAGTTCACATTGATACAGGGGCATTCTAGTTCACATTGATACAGGGACATTCTGGTTCACATTGGTACAGGGGCATTCTAGTTCACATTGATACAGGGACATTCTAGTTCACATTGATACAGGGGCATTCTAGTTCACATTGATACAGGGGCATTCTAGTTCACATTGATACATGGACACTCTAACTCACATTGATACAGGGACATTCTAGTTCACATTGATACAGGGACATTCTAGTTCACATTGATACATGGACATTCTGGCTCACATTGATTCTGGGACATTCTGACTCCAATGAAACAGGGACATTCTAGTTCACACTGATTCTGGGTTATTCTGGCTCCAATGAAACAGGGACATTCTAGTTCACATTGATACAGGGACATTCTAGTTTACATTGAAACAGGGACATTCTAGTTCACATTGATACAGGGACATTCTAGTTCACATTGATACAGGGACATTCTAGTTTACATTGATACAGGGATGTTCTAGTTCACATTGATACAGGGACATTCTAGTTCACATTGATACAGGGACATTCTAGTTCACATTGATACAGGGACATTCTAGTTTACATTGAAACAGGTACATTCTAGTTCACATTGATACAGGGACATTCTAGTTTACATTGATACAGGGATGTTCTAGTTCACATTGATACAGGGACATTCTAGTTCACATTGATACAGGGGCATTCTAGTTCACATTGATACAGGGACATTCTAGTTTACATTGAAACAGGTACATTCTAGTTCACATTGATACAGGGACATTCTAGTTCACATTGATACAGGGACATTCTAGTTCACATTGATACAGGGGCATTCTAGTTCACATTGATACAGGGACATTCTAGTTTACATTGAAACAGGGACATTCTAGTTCACATTGATACAGGGACATTCTAGTTCACATTGCTACAGGGACATTCTACTTCACACTGGTACAGGGGCAATCCAGTTCACATTGATACAGGGACATTCTAGTTCACATTGATACAGGGACATTATAGTTCACATTGATACAGGGACATTCCAGTTCACATTGATACAGGGACATTCTAGTTCACATTGATACAGGGACATTCTAGTTCACATTGATACAGGGACATTCTGGCTCACATTGATTCTGGGACATTCTAGTTCACATTGATACAGGGACATTCCAGTTCACATTGATACAGGGGCATTCTGGCTCACATTGATTCTGGGACATTCTAGTTCACATTGATACAGGGACATTCTAGTTCACATTGATTCTGGGATGTTCTAGTTCACATTGATACAGGGACATTCTAGTTCACATTGATACAGGGACAGTTTAGTTCACATTAATACAGGGACATTCTAGTTCACATTGATACAGGGACATTCTAGTTCACATTAATACAGGGACATTCTAGTTCACATTGATACAGGGACATTCTAGCTCACATTGATTTTGGGACATTCTGACTCTAATGAAACAGGGACATTCTAGTTCACATTGATACAGGGACGTTCTAGTTCACATTGATACAGGGACATTCTGGCTTACATTGATACAGGACATTCCAGTTCACATTGATACTAGGACATTCTGGCTCACATTGATTCTCGGACATTCTGGCTCACATTAATTCTGGGACATTCTGGCTCCAATATAATAGGGACATGCTAGTTCACATTGATACAGGGGCATTCTAGTTCACATTGATACAGGGACATTCTGGCTTACATTGATTCCGGGACATTCTGGCTCCAATGAAACAGGGACATTCTAGTTCACATTGATACAGGGACATTCTAGTTCACATTGATTCTGGGACATTCTGGCTCACAGTGATTATGGGGCATTCTGGCTCCAATGAAACTGGGACATTCTAGTTCACTCTGATTCTGGGACATTCTGGCTTACATTGATTCTGGGACATTCTGGCTTCAATGAAACAGGGACATTCTAGTTCACATTGATACAGGGACACTCTAGTTCACATTGATTCTGGGACATTCTGGCTCACATTGATACACGGACATTCTAGTTTATATTAAAACAAGGACATTCTAGAAAAGATGCTGTCTTTAAAAAAACAAAGGCATATAATTCAACATATGCTACATATCAATACAGTTAGAGTAAGCCTACATACAGAACATATAAACCAATAGGGATGAAGAAATAGACTATATAAAGCATGGAAAACCCACGTACATATGAACTTACCGAGACGCCAACCCAAAGGCGATCTGCTCAGGTCAGTTGATAAGCCCTATCTTCCCGACTACTATTATGGTTATTAACACTACGGTTCTTTGATAACCATTATTCTGTCAGAAGTCTCGCTGATTCGGATACAAAATTCTACTAACTGGCGACCGTAATGATATAGTGTTAACAATCGCCACAGAGCAGAGGAACTATATTTCTGAAATCGTTACGAAATATCCAGTTGTCTTTCAGAATTACAGTATTTCTTTTATGGTTTTGACCATCCTCATAGCTAGAATAAAATCTCAGAACAGATACACTATATTTCTGAAATCGTTACGAAAAATTAGGACCTTTAAAGGGTTACGAGATTCCTGTTTTGGTTCTGATCATCAGCAAAGCCAGAACAAAGGTTTCTTATTCGTTGAAATATATTGTTTTACACAAACACTACATGATACCATAAAGTTGTTTGTTTTTTTTAAGTGGCATGAACTGTCAAATATAAGGCAAATTTTGGTTGAAACTGAATAACATAAAGCTAATTGTTGATAATTTCCGTTGATACCAAGCTCGAAGCTCGAAGGTTGTAAGTTATGGTAGTTTTATAAGAAGTAAAACCTCCAAAAATTAACCATACATCCCGACTATTTTAATTTTGCCAGTTATTAGCACACATTTTTCTGGCCGCAATTGTGAGATTTTAGAACATGAAACCTTTTATTTCATATTGGTATGTTGTTTCGTCCTTCGCGGAATCTAGTGGATGTCATAGATTTCGAATGCCTTTTTCTGGTTAAATTTAATTTGAACCCTAAGGAATGTTATATTTCCCTACTATCTGGTGATATCTTGGCATTCATCTGTCAGACTGGCCCACACTACCAATTACAGACTATTTACAAAAGGAGTTCATTAACTGAACAGGAGAGGGTTAATTTTGGTACTTATTTAATTGGTAGATCGTTGCAGCATCCACAGAGCAACCATTGATCGCGTCTTATATAACAGGAGATATTTGTAGAGGGTACCTTTAAGACATGGTTAGAATGGCCGATTATCTGTCGGAAAGATCCACCCTTCAACTGTATCTAACTGAGTACTAAAGCCGTCTACTTGCCGCCGGTATCGATCGCTAACCGCTGTAATTGATTACAATCGAGCTAAATTTTGAGATGACCGGGTATCGTAAATCACGCCAAGCCCCCTTTTAACGGTTTATTACATATCAGATGACGAAATTAGCCATAGACCTGAATCACGTCAAGGACTCCAGCCTTTCGGCGTATATCTCTGTAAATAATCAATCATATTTATCATTTGATACGTAATGAATGCTGTGAGCCTAAAGACGTTCTGGGAACTATACCAAGTAAACAACAAAAAAGCATGTCAATGTTGATATCTGAACAACGATAAACTAGAGAAACATCGATCAGAACAAAATAGTCCACCAAGCTGTATTATTTCTCAATTAGCCATACGTGGCACATACTTCGTTGATTTCTGTCAACCTAAACAGTCTTGGAAAATATAAAGCAATGACAAATGAGCGAATGGCTAAAGTGAAAGTGAACGTTTTCTCTTATGAAAAAGCGTGTGGCACTGTATCCGTGTTTCGGATCAACCTGACGGCAGAAATGAAAGGGTTTCCTGGAAAAATCAGTAGAATAGGGTTAACTTAACCCTTACTTTTTTAGGGTTAACTCTACCCTTACCTTTTCTATGTAAAATTATCTTGACAAAACAATCCGTCGTTCCGTCGTTTATTCTGTATCAAGTATTTATTCAGGGCTAACACCGACCTTCGGCGAGTACCTGACAAATCTTCCACTTACAGCGAGCAGTGAAAAATCTACTCAGAAATGTTTCAATTTTTATTTGGTCTGAGCTTGATTCAAACCCGCGCCGCATCGATGGAAGGTCTGTGTGGGACTACCCGATGAAAGGAACCAGAACTTTTAAACATTTGGGCTTGACGGATCACGATATACATGCTTTAGATGAATCATTTTGGACTCCCATGTGTATACAGATATTCCTGTATACATATTTAGAGGGTCAGTCAATCTCACTTGTTGGAGTAAGAAAGATTTTGGTTTTCTCCTTGTAATGTCAAACACGATGCTGATTTGTCCTTTTGAATATCACGAAAACGTTAGTTTTGTCCTTCTACATGTAATATCGAGAACATGTACAGCCAAACAGATGAGTACTTGGTGGCTAACATAGGGTCAGTTCGAGTACAATGGACCAGTGTATCGTAGAATCCTCCTTAATATCTAGTTGATGTGATGAATCTACTGACACACATCTTACCATGAATTTATCCTATACCAACAATGATAAGCGGAATAAGCAGCTACAGTATGCTGGATAAATGGGGTCGTCGATACAGTCTAAAAATATGAGAACTCCCACGGGAAATGAATTCTGTCTTTACTTAAGACTCCTGCTATATTTGCCATCGTTATCTGATAAAACAATGGTAAATTAGTGACAGGCCAATGGGGAATCCAACGAAATCGAACGGAATTCTACTCAATGAATGCCTGTGCTAAGTAGGATTTGTAAAAATGTTTCTCCACACACGTTTCACATCCCTATGGGGTTTTGTGTACAATTGTACACAGATTTCGTATCTTCTCAGCACCACATATTAGGGATATCTTAGATTTAGCTCGATGGCAAGCGGATAAACTTGAGAACAGTCAACCAATCCTCAACACTATATATCACAGGAGATGTCAACCACGAATAATGACATCTTTCTATGACCATGTCCATTCTTAGTAGACCGTTCTACAGTGCTTGTTAATTACGGGATTTGTAAAAAACATTCTGTAAGCCGGTCTAAATCTATGTTGATGTTATGGGCATGATCTTTATACAAGATGGTTATAAAACTGGGATATTATTAGCAAATCGTCATCAAACATGAGCAAAATTCTAGGAGAAATAATCGACCTAAGTGCAATAAAATCCTCCTTGCGAAAAGGAAAAAAAGCATGATCAAAAGTAAAGAACAAAATCGTGTGATTATGCGGTGCGGATTTAAATCCTATAGCACATTGCTCTATAGGATTTAAATCCGCATCGTTATCCCTTCAACAAATCCGACGTCTCACTGGAGGGGTGAGACGCAGGCTGGAAGCTAATGGAGGCTATACGCGTTATTGACCTTCTGCTCTAGGGATGTGTTCTACGCACTCAAAGTGACATTTTTACTTCAATATGTTCGTCCTGTGACGTCAGGTGGACTCTGAAGTTTTACACTTACAAGCATCTTTTTATTTTGTTAAAATACACTTTTGATTTGGCTAACGATATCCTAAATAAATTGTATAGATTATTGCCATTAATGGCGATTTCTGATCGCCAGAATGTTGCCCTTTATGATCACAATCGTTTCTGCAATATTAGTTTGCCAACAATCTCCCTACACCAATGATTTTAACGGTCAGTGCAGACTTTCCAGGGGGGGTGCTTAACTTGTTTTTCTTTGTGTATAGATTAAATGTCAGTCGCTTGTAAATATATTTGGAATGGTAAATAAATAAAAGAATAACTAGGTGTTTGACTTTATGAAACATGTATGCCACAGTCATAAATACTCAAAACTACATCTTGACGCGATAAAGGCAGATATAGCAATTTTAGAAAATAGATTATGAGGTAAAAACTTACTCCAGCCATTTACATAAATAAAACCTGCTAATTTTGTATGGTTGAAGGGATTCTTATGTTGTACGATGTCGATAAAGTGGTGATTTAGCCTGAAGTCTTCGCGTTTTGACGACCGACAGGAGTTTTTCAAGCAACAGACGGTCAGATCTTAAAGATTTGGAGAAATGGAGCGCAATAAACAATCGAAAAATACTTAGGGTTTTTGCGAAATATCGATTTATCGCCTCGTTAAAAGGCCTAAAAAAAAACAATTTAATGCCTTTTAGTTTTTAATGGTGTGCACTAATATGTGCGAGGATGTAACAGCTTTCTTGACTTCTATATTCCAAACCTAAAAATCACAATCATTCCATCATCGGCAACATGGTTTACGTCAAAAGGGGCGTGATTTGAAAATGATGGATTATTAAAAGGAGGATTACGAAGATGAAGAGATGAAGTAGTGATTTTGGAACATACATCATTGTCATGATGAATGATGAAAACTCATTACCTCTCTATATCATTCAATTACAAAGATTAATGAACATCAGAAACAGAATCAACAGCGACAGGTTGGCATCTGTTCATACCACACCTGCTATATTTTACTGTATTATGAGCTGTTCAGAAAACTCAGACTTTTCTCAAGATTCCGATAGTCACGAGAAGACACAGAGCACAAAGCTATATATATATATTTATGAACACTAAAACACACGGGCACAAGCTATATGTATATATATAGCTTTCATTTCGACATTAGACGACTTTAACAATGTATGTCTCAGGTAATCGATACGTCCTTATGAGTAATATTTTCTTCCTCCTATGTAGGTCACAGCACTGCACTATTATTCCAAAAGTTGGACTTGGTTATTGTATGTCATAATTAAGTCATGAGCTGTAGGCGGAGAATTGGGTAATGTTAGAAGATGTAAGAACCGAATGTGAAGACGAAATAAAACCCGATAAAACAGTCAAATTTAGAGTTGATACACATATTTGTTGTAAAAGTTCCTTGGCATTAAATCTGCTTGCAAGTCCTCTTCTGTAACTATTTTGAACAAGCACGAGGTAAAACATAAAACATATCCAGAAAAAATCTTGAACATTTTAGTGAAGTTCCTTGGTTCATGTCCTTAATTTGGATGCATTGTCAGCTCAAGATATTTACAATGAATTAAACACACCATAAACTCTCAATACTCTCAAAACGTGATTTACTGATTGATGTTTTACGCTGCATTGAAGATTATTTCACTTGCATGGCGGATTTTTCAAGTTTAGTTCAATCCCACGCAGCGTTGGTTAAAGACGTGTGATGGACTGCGGCACTTATTATGGGTCCCTTAAACATTGAAGCAGGAAACCAAACCCAGATTGATTGATTGATTGTTTGGTGTTTTACGCCGCGCTCAAGATTATTTCACTTATATGGCGGCGTTGCCAGTTTTATTGTGGGAGGAAACCGGGCTCTGTGCCCGGAGAACACCCACGACCTTCCGCTGGTAACTGACAACCATCCCACATAGGTCGTTCGAAAGAAAACCCAGTTAGAAAATTTTCCATTTTTTGGACGGAGTGGGATTCGAACCCGCGACCACCAAACCCAGAAGGTAACAGTTTGTTTTGGTGAAATACATGTAGACTACTTTTGTTGGAGACTTTTACCAAAACAATCATGAACATATTGAGTAATGCATTTTTAAATACCGTAGATGAAAACTCCAGGCTTTAAAGATACATTTAAATTCTGTTGAAGTTGCGTCATAAATATTAATCAAAATAATCTTAGGCAGTCAGGCGAAGCGGAAATTGAAGTCTTCGAGAATTGAATGCCTCTCTATACTACAAATAACGGAGAGGAAGTTTACGAGCTTTCATCGCTTCTGATGATATCTACAGATAATCATTGTTACTCAAGAATTTCGCAGGTGCTTACGGCGGCTGCTGTAATTTATGTTTGATGCTCTTTTAAGATTAAACCTTTCCTAAAACAAGATAAGAATACTGTGGGTTTTATTGAAGTAAAAATTCTGAAGATAACGGTTTTAATATCCGTAGATATTGTTATGAAGTTACGACATGTAGATGTATACGCGTGTCCTTAAAGTGGCATGATCTGCGATAAAAATGTTGAAAAATTTTGATAATGTTAAATTGTATGGGCTATTTTTCTCAAGGCGTACAATTTAGAAGCTTTTTAGTGCTTCTAATCTCCAAAAGGTGCTTGAATTAACTTGGGCTTAGATTAAATGATCCTTTTCCCCCGATTATTTTTAACTTATTTACGTTTTGGACATTTTTTCAGTCCACACATGCCATAAACTGTAGGAATTTTCCTCATCACAACGTGAATCATTTAGTTTTTCTGTGACCCTCAAAGCCTTTTATTGTCGTGAACAATGAACTATATGCGTGGATTTGGAGGCCACGTTGTACAGTTGTATTTGATATGCATCGAATGCCGCCATTAGTAGAAAATGGTGCAATTTCGATCAAGACCTGTTATGCACGCGCGCTTCAACTAGCAATGGCGGTACATGTTACAAAGTCAGATCCAAACCAGCCAATGAGACGTGTCCATTCCACGCATATAGTTCATTGATCGTGACACTCATTTCATTAAAGAACTGTGCAACCCCCTGTCCCTCTAAACGTCCCTTTGTTGCAGTGACTGAGCGTTTTTATGCAAGAAAAGCTTTGACCATATTGTCCCTGTAAAATATCATATGTGCGACGAGGTCAGAGAACTGTAGAATTTTCAACTAATTCTTTAATAGTACTCATGAAAGTAAACATTTGAAGGTGGAAGTGTAAAGGTTTAACCAATCATCTGGACAAAACACATGCTATGAACGCACTAAAACGCTAATTTCTTTGTAACTTGAGTGGAACTGGTCTCTCCACACAATTGTTACGCTATCAGAAGATACACCAGGAAACCTCTGACAAAGTATATTTCCAGACAAAGCTGAATCTAACAAAATGAAACATGAAACCATTGCATTAAAGACTAAAACAATTATATTGACGGCAAACTAACATGTACATATTTATCTTTGTCTCGTTTCCCTAGAGAGCCCGCCCCCCCTTCCATTAACAACCGTGTTATTTGACAATTGAATGTGAGGGAAACCCTAAGTCTTATGTATTGAAACGTATTTTCTGTTTCGACCTTTTAATATCAACTATCTTATCTGACAGTTAATTAAATTCATATTCCTTAAAGTTGATTGACTGGAGTTTTACGCCGCACTCAAGATTATTTCACTTATATGGCTGCGACCGTTAAATTGTAGACAGATTGACACCCTCACTGTAACATTTCCACTGGTTCAGTATAGCCCCAGTCCCATATAGGCCCCGGATAACCCCGGATTAGTCCGTAGCGATCCGGGGTCCGATCCGTTACTTGGCCGGAATGGTCCGGAATGGTCCTTGTATGTCCGGGATGATCCTTGGGCATCCGCCAACGTCCTGGGGGTAGTCCCGGAAGTTTTTGACTGTCAAAAACTTCCTGGATGATCCGTGACGAGCGTTCATCCGTAGTCATCCTGGACAAAACCGGGACACATCCTGGAATCCGCCGGGATGGTCCGTATCGGTCCTGGAAGTTCCGTGGAGCCGCCTGCATGGTCCTGGACGATCCGAGACAGTCCGGGAAGGAAAAATACATGCCGGATCATCCCATTTGACATACGGACTGTTACGGAATGTTCAGGACCATGCAGGCGGCTTCACGGACCTTCCAGGACCGATACGGATTCTAAATGAATCTCATGTTTTACAGGCCGTAACTCTGCCTGGATGGTCCTGGACTCTGCCGGGATGAACCGGGATGATCCGGGCCTGTCCGGGACGGTCCGGGGTCACATCCGGGGTGGTCCTGGACTCTGCCTGGATGATCCTGAACTCTACCTGGATGGTCCGGGATGATCCTGGACTCTGCCTGGAAGGCCCGTTACTCCACCGGGACTATCCGGGCCGGTATGCAACTGAGAGGAAATCTTGCATTTTTTCGTGGTCCGGGACGAAAATCATCCCGGATTAGGTCCCGGCAGTCCGTGATAGATCCGGTGCTTCAGATCCGGGGTGTCCCCATATGGGACTGTAGCTTACGCTTCCAATCAACACTACTTACCACTATAGTAGAGATTTCGAAATATAGACAGTACCATCCGAATTGTGGGTTAAAACCACTTCCATTACGTCTGCTGGCTATTCAATTATAAGATTTAGAGATTCAGACGGAAGAGTGGTCATGTCTGGTACTTAATTCTACTTCTACCATACTGGGTTATGTGGCCAAGGACACACTCATTCGCTGGATGAAGTAATTTGAAACAGCCGTATTCTAAGCTTAATAGCCTTTTAAAGATATACAGTTTTATGATTATCTAATTGCTTTTTTACTTTCAGATATTTATATTTATGAATACTAAAACACACGGACATAGGGAAAATCTTCTTGACTAAAATAACCACTTATATCATAATGATCAGAACATTCTACTGATTAAAGCCAAACTACTGTCTGTCGTCAACTTAATGGAATGTCATGGATTTTAGTTTATTACAACAACTTACGATTGGGTATAAAGCTCGATATGATAAACTCCTTTTTAACACAATTAGAGACGTGTCTCAATGGTTATTTTATACACGAAGATTTCCCCTATGCGTGTGTGTTTTAGTGTTCATAAATATACAGTGTATATTATAATGATTAAATAATCATCTGTTCGTGTTTGTAAATATCTCAGATGAGTCGCATTGACATATATCAGCAGAGCTTATATATATTACCGGTTGCATCTCTGGGAATTAATGAGAAAAGTCAATTAACGATTAAGCTATAAGTAATTTTGCCCTTAACATTAAGGTTAATTTTCGGGATCTGGGAGATTCATCAATAAAAATTATTTTGTCATCCACTTTGAAAGTGAGAGGATAAATATTCTGGGTCCAGTATAAAGAAGGTATATAAGCTACATGGAAATCCATTGGGTACAAACTTACCGTCAGTGATATGCCAATATGACGCAGTCGTGTAAAATCACATGTTTTACTGATTCTCGATTTGGGATTAAGGATACAATTGCTCTCCTCCGGCTTCCGATGACAGCTATATATATAATTGGTATAATTATAGAGGATAGATAAATGACATGACCGAAATTTGGCCGGTAATTCCTGATAAGTTATGTCATTCAATTACCTCGACACTGGCAATTTTGTATGTCGAAGCAGAAATCAAATGGAACAGCGAAAGGGATACCATACGTTTATCTCTAATTAATCGATAGTCTAGATGACTGTATAGTATACACATTTTTTTTAATTTAGCCGACCAACAGAGCAATATCAAACAAATGTCAAAGTTTATTCAGTCGTTCAGTTTTAAAAAATCAATTCATGATGTACATACAAAATTTACGATCGTGAAAATCATTTTCTATCGGGCTGCAATGTGGCCCGATGGCCTAACTAACCCGGGCTAATGGTTTCTGTACACTGCGTCATTACCTCTGACAAACGCAACACATAATCAAGACAAATGGCTAATGATGTTTGCCGTTTTGTTATCCTCTGGCATTTTCATCTAATTATGGTGTTTGTGGAACAATAATCTCATCAAAATCACACAGAATCAATTGGCTGACAATTTGAGAGCATGGCCTAGCATTTCCTAAAAAAAATTCTTCGTATCATTATAACGATTGAATTTATAACTGTTAATAATCGACTATCTGGCACATTGGTAAGATCTGACGATGTCCAAAATTTATTTACCTCACTTGTAAACCATGTAAGGAAATATCTAGACGTCCTTGAAATATCTGATTAGTAAATTGCAAAAAAGGACATATGGCATGAAAAAAGTATTAAAAAAACGAATTAGGTCTAAAGCAACGCCATTCCACAACTATATAATTTCGATGAAGACTCCATCATCTGTTCATCCATCAGTATTCACCTCGCTGTATAAAAAAAAACAGGTATCAAAAACGAAATGACTCAGCATCCATCTATTTACGTTTGAATGATTATAACGCAGCAATAAGTTTTTGGGGGAAATTCCATACATTTTCAGCGGTTCGCAGTTCATGCATTAACATGCATGATTGGAAAAACAGTGGCACTAGCTGTTAAAATGTCTTGATATTGTACATTAAAGCGTTGTTCAGAAGAACTGCAGAACAAACGTTTGTCCCGGTTATTTTATTTGTTGCTCCTTGTCGGACACTATCTCTTGCAGTTCACAGGCGGTATGATCAATATGTTGTATCAACATCAATCAATTGGGTTTCTGGATGAACAACGAATCATCATATTGTGTTTACTCGCCGAAGGTCGGAGGTTTCCTTCAAGCAAAGAGCCCAGTTTCTGCCCCCACTGAACTTGGCAACCCCGACTTATGGTGAAATAATTTTCGGCGTAAAACATCAAAATCAATCAATCGTACTGTGTTAAGAATCAAAATTCAATGCAAAGAGCGAATTTGGCTTTTAAAAAGGTAAATTGAATTATTTTGTCTACAAGGTATTTAGAAGCGACAAAACTGGCACCATTGCGAGAAACGTTGCCCCATATTACAGCATATATCAAACCCTTCATGTTTACGTGGTTTTTCGTTCAACGTTTTAAGCTGGTTAAATAAACACGTCTGTATCGATGAATTGACGAGTATAATAGCAATATCATTAGCTGTAATGGATAACTCTCCAAGAAACAAAGACAAAAATCAATAGACCGTGTCAGCCTAATAGTGGGCTTCTTTATGGGCGAATTCCATAACCCAAGAGAAACCATTTAATGAAGGCTTTATAGCAAGAGGGCTTTCGTTGTGAGATACCGTCCGCCTTCAGCAGAACTCTACCGCAGGCTAGTCGATAGGAAACAATACGAAAAAATCAAGACTTGGCAAGCTGTATCCGAAAACGTGACAACGTTACCGAATTTTGGAGAATCTCGACAAGTTTCTTGTTGTGTAAACATACCACACAACGATCCAACCTGACCCACGTATTGTATGTAATACATGTATTCCATTTTCCTATTTTAGATTGGGAGGCTGCAAGTACCATAAGAAATCATGCCGATTGAAATAATTCAATTCTTACCTTCGCTTCTGATAGAAAACACAAACACTCGGATAAAAGAAGTTTTAAGATTAAGACTTCAAAAATGATTCAGTAGCGAGGATAAACTTAAGATCCGGATGCAAGTGTCACAAAAAATGCATCGGTGTGGATATGACACATATTACATTTTATGTAAACCGTGACTGGCAAAAATTGAAAAAGACTGCATGAACTCTAATACGGATTTAAGTTATTGTTTTCAATTAAAAATCTGTATAAATATACTTAAAATGGAACCGGATCAGTTAAAAGATCAAAAGAAGGTTCATTATCCAAGTCGACTACGTGAAGGGAAATGATTGTGAAGGTGAAAAAAACGCATTTAAATCTTGATTTATATTTTAGTGAGATATGATCGGTCTCTTGCATGTCATCTGAGTAGGCCTATGTAACGGGGTTTATACAAAATTAATCAAGGTAATATTACTATTCCATTTGCCGATTCTGAGTGCAATGTATATTATAAAACAAATAAGTACATGTGTTACTTAATAATACACAGAAAACTGTGTAATACTAGCAGCCATCGTTTTTTCGTGCGTGATCAGGCTTATTAAGGGACTTGTCGTGTAATAAATCCTTGTGACGGTGGGATTAACTGGTAAAAAGGGGTATGCAAACGACCTGTCAACCTGACAACGCTTTCGAGCGAAATCAATAGCCGCCATATATATACACAAGGACACGCTAACCATATGCTGATATGTACTATTGAGACTATTGTATTTGTATAATCAACAAAAGACCGATGACATCACAGATCCCCAATTGATTCATGACCTGGTGTTGAACTACTAGCTTTATATTTACATATTATATCGAAATTTATGGCTGAACCTAAGACGAGATTTCTCCCTCATTTTTCTTCTTCACTATTCAATCTTTAAAATCAAAGTCATAAGTAGTTGGTTGACAACGCAAACAAACATTTCCCAATGATGCAGCTAGCCTACAGAAACATATTTCATACGAGAAAAGGGACATAGCGTCTTGGTCGGATGGCAATGGGCCTGATGCAATCAAAAACTCGCCCTATGCTCAGATACTAAGCAGACAAAGAAAGAAAACAGGAAAAGAACATTTTAAAACTTCGCAAAGAAGGTAACACTAACCAAATTTACCAAAAGAAAAGAATGTTTAACTCAAGAAGGTCATTGATTTCTATGGACTTTCAATGCATCTTTTTAAGGTGAAGTATTATCCCCATGAAAGCAGATCACTCGATGAAATGAGTTATTGCACTCAGTTAGTTATTTGAATTACTTTATTCCGGTTCACTTATCTAGCGCCGGGTTTGATAAAAAAGAAACGCCTTCAGTTTTATGCCCCGTAATCCGCGTGTCAGTACAACTTTGATTTGCTTAACGTCGTAAGCTTATAAGGGTTATATTGAATGGATGAATGGCGTTAGAACGGATTGTGAAATATAACGGAGCTTATGGAATCTAAAAGCAGGATGGGGTTATTCAATCGCTGAGCTTAATATGGGCATTGCTTGTCTGTTAATGGAACCAAATGGTACAGAAAGATCCTAGGGAAAATATATTTCGTTTTAATTTGACGAAGAGTAGGAGAGTGTCATTGCAGTCTTTGTCTATTGTTACGGTGTCATGTTGGACATAGTTTGTATGGATGATTTAAGTCGCGTCTGGGTGGCGAGTCAGAAAGGAATTGAGACCATAAAGAAATTTATGTGAAGCCGTAATCTCTCTTGTCTGCAGTCCCTGTTGAACGTTTGTTCAGCATACCACTACAGTGATAGAATGCCCACTCTCGAGACCATTGAGAATCTTGGAGAAAATGCATAAAATCGTTTCCAGAGAGAGCCTTCGATGGCGTCAGGGCGGATAATATGTCAATATATGGATTCCTATCTACCGTTATGCCATGCCACGTGGTGTAAAAAGATCACGACGAGATTTCCGGAAAACAAAGACAAATTATACGGTAAATAAAACCAGCACGATGTCCCAAGTCAGGAGCCACTGGGTCAATTTAAAACAAGAACATAGATAAGCAATATTTCCCGAGGGAGATAACTAAATTGAAGATGACATTGATCAGGTCATAAAACCCACACACGTTCTCAGCAATTTTAGTGTCGAGTTTGGGGGAAATATCTTATTCTAGATACCTATTCGGTTGACCAACACACGTCCAAAGACCTTCAAAAAGAAAAACCTACATAGAATTTTTAGTTTTTTATATTCTTCTGCGATAGAACAAGTCCCTTGGGGTTTTAGTCCCGCTATGTCATTCGGTTAGTAATAAATCTGATGTACGTTAAAGGTGAATGATGAAATGATTAAAAAATCATTTGACAGTCTGCACATATTTCAGAAATATTCAACAGTGAATGACACAATAATAATGTTAGAAATATATGATTTAGTATGGTCATGGACATCGGTTGTAGCTGGACTAGTAAATACAATGGTTTCGTCGAAGTTGAAACGTCAGTCATTCCTTGCTGCTACCTCGTCCAGGACAAAAACTGTTCTATATCAATAAACGGTTGATTTTTGCGTCAACAGCAACCATATGAAACAGTATATCTACATCGAAAGTCTCGTTTGACGTTTTCGGAAAAATGATTAAGACATGAACATATGCATCATTCGGATGTTGATTGAGTTTGAAGGGAGGTTTAACAGAGAGACTGTGATGCTGAATTGATTTTATCACGCCGTGCCGGCTGCATATCATCCCTGTAAACCGATAGATTCCACAAAAAAGCACATTGTTCATTTCTCATCCAGAAGGAACATCATTAACAGACAAATTGACTCACACACTTCGTATTGCCGATTATTTTATAAACACCCTCTACATGATCGTATCCTTGTTACCAAGTAAGATCTTTCCATAAACTAAAATATGCGCTAAAACACGACAATTATAACTGCAAATGATTCACACTATCGTTGAATTGTTTGCATTGATACACTGAAGCCTTACAAATATATATATATATTTGAAAGGTGATGCCTTTCTAGATCAGTGAAATGTTTGAAAGCACACAAACCTTTATCAAAACAGTTATCATTTACCTATTGGTAATTCAAAAGAATAAAAATATTAAAAACAATGACCTCAATGCAAGATGTATTTCAGATATCTTAAATCCAGACAGCATGCTAAAAATGTAATGCAAAAACTGTAGTCGTATACAGTAGTACCATACATGTGGTTTAATGCAATTATACATTAAGACAGTACTCAGCAGGCCTCATCAGAAATACTAACATCTTTTGGAATTTCTCGCAGTTAAAAGTAAATATGACCAGCACGTAAAGGAAATTCTCTATAGAAACGGTAAACAAAACATCGTTATTCCTGATTAAGAATCAAATGGAACAGATCTTATGTCACGGATAGCATAGGGCCACAGTCCATAACCGTAAATAATTTGAGACAAATTAAAAAAAACTCATTGGTGGGACACTGTGTTCAGACATCACAGTTCTCTTAATCGCTCAAGGCAATAATTACTCACTAGTATGGCGTACATCATTCATACGAATGGACGCGCAAATAAGCTAAAACAACCAACCAACTTCATTGGTGGATTGTTTGAATTTCTGATTGATATATCAATTTATTGATTGATTGAATGAAATGAATTATCTCAAGACAGATTGGTAAAATGTATTGATCTGGGGTTTTGCATTAAGCGTTTGTTCGCAACTGGTTCGTATTCTAGAACTATTTGTTTTACAGTACAAAAAGCGCACTTGATGTTTTTGTTCAACTATGGGGAAACTTTTACAAGTTGTTTATATATAAAAGTGTGAGCTTTTTAAGTGACTCTATCCTCACGAATGTACATTAATGTATCATCTACAATCAAAACCAAATCCTGACCATTGACAATTCCACTAAAGTAAAATAGCCTCATCCTAGCAGCTCGCGGTAACTGACCTTAAAACCATTAGTAAATTAGTTGAAATTAAAATGATTAATGAATGCTATTAAGGGTGGATTAGGGTCTTAGATTTATAATTACTAGATTAGATTAAAAAGAACCCCCCAAAAAATATTGCTTCGCCTCGAGAAAGTATGATCGATGCATTCCACTCAATTGCCATAGTCAACTGTTGGTTCGTTACAAAGACCACATGCTAACGAATGACAAGGGCAAAAAGGGACAGCAGCAACTTTTTTCATCTCTTTTTTACGCTTTGCAATATTATCTTGTTTTTTGTCAAGTAGTAAGGCCAATTAACGTAAGCTATAATGACGTTAGGACTTTTTGTCCTATTTTACAGTAAGGTCTCAAAAAAGTCTCCATACCGGAAAAGAACCGAACCTAACAAGTTGGGCCTGTGATATGATTGGAAGCCGGAAAAAATAAGATATTTTACTTTTTTGCAGACTAAGAGCAACGAGTTTCGTGTCATTGAGACTGTTTTATAATCAATGAGTGGAGAGAAAAGCTAATTTTCTCATTTCCAATGCAATAACGGAACCTGTCCTGAGGAGAAAAAGGTGACATTCTACGGAGGGTCATTAATGACAGCTGTCTAACGACATGCGTTTCGACATAAGCATCCTACATGTAATTCCATATATATTTTTTCCTGGACAGCTTGTGGCATAATTTTGCTATTAAAGAGAAATTCTCTGCCTTTTTTATCAAGAAAATGGTTAAAATGTACTCACCCAATTCTCTTTCAAAATTCGGTGGTATCCTGTGATCATATTCTTCCAGCAGCTTATTAAGAACTTGGGTCCTGAAAATGGATTACAAATTATTGTTTTTTTATTTAAACCAAGATGCATGTTTATGATACAAGTTGACAATATGAGGCCCGTGGGCGGAGCAGATAAGACGGCTGTACTTTGGAATATGGGTAAGATGCTTTGTTAGGAATTCTGTGATTAAGGGCTGTGTTTTGGCTGTGGGAGTTGTACATCGTCGTCAACCTAATGAAATATCATAGGTTTAGTTTATTACAACAATTTATGATGGGGTATAAAGTCTAAATGATATACATGTACCTCTTTTTAACACAATTAGAAATTTGTCTCCATGGTTATTTTAGATTTGCCCTGTGCCCATGCGTTTTAGTGTTCTTAAATATATAATATGATCGTTTATCTATCGACGGTTGTTGTACATGTCCTATGGATGTAATCGTTGTATCATCGATGTAATTGTTGGAATATCCATGTGGTCGTTACACTATCGATGTAGTCGTTACACTATCAATGTGGTCTATGTACTACTGGTGTGGTCATTGCACTACCGATGTGGTCGCTGTACTACTGATATGGTCGTTGCACTACCGATGTGGTCGCTGTACTATCGATATGGTCGTTGTACTACTGATATGGCCGTTGCACTATCGATGTGGTCACTGTGTTATCGATGTGGTAACTGTACTATCGATGTGGTCGTTGCACTATCGATATGTTTGTTGCACTATCAATGTGATCGCTGTACTATTTATTGATGTAGTTATTATAGTATCAATGCGATCGTAATGCTATCCATCTGGCCATTTTATTGTCGATGTGGTCGCTGTACTGTCAAAGTGGCCGCTGTACTATCGATGTGGTCGATGTACTATCGATGTGGTCGCTTTACTTACGATGTGGTCGCTGTACTATTGATGTGGTCGCTGTACTATCAATGTGGCCGCTGTACTTACGATGTGGTCGCTGTACTATCGATGTGGTCGCTGTACTATCGATGTGGTCGCTGTACTATCGATGCAGTCGCTGTACTACCAATGTGGCCGCTGTACTTACGATGTGGTCGCTGTGTTCTCGATGCGATCGAAATGCTATCCATCTTTATTATCGATGTCAACATTGTGTTTGTGGCTGTAAACCCCAGTGCTTTGAATATGTGTATGAACGAATATTTCAATACTATGGCGCTGTTTGGAGGCTAACAGAGGAAATTGGGCCCTTTGCCCAGGAGAAACCTCAAACTTTCAGTTAGTGCCCGGTTGACAATAGTTTAACTGAAGATGGTGTGGTTAGAATCTATGGCAATGGCCCTTAACCTTCGGTCATATAATCTTCTAACAATATTCCCACACCCATAATATCAACCGTTTTAATAGCACGTCTGATTGTTTCCTGAATGTAAAATCGCATTACCGGTCATCTGTGTTTATATCTTCAGATAAAATCCAATCCCCAATTATATGATACCATAGACATTTTCACTGTTTGGTTTCTTGTAATCAACCCTTGGTCAACCCTACAAAGTCCTTCCGCAGTTAGGGGTATCACCTGTGGGGATTCTTGCTTAACTGGTTTATCTGATCTATCAAAGTAAAGAATTCCTTTGTGTCTGATTGATACCTGGGTTCTTTTTATCAACTATATTGGCAAAAAAAATCTTCTAACTTTATATACATCATTTTCGAAACACGCCTCCAAATTAAAATATAGAAAACAAAATTCTGAAAATTAAATATGTATAACCGAGTCATTTATCCCTTATACACTAACGTTTTTTACTATTTTAATGTTTTAATTTGCTTTGTGTACAAAACACGTCAAGGATAAACACAGAATGGTTTTCTAACATTACTAACCCTAAGGTTTGTATCGTGAAAGGTTTTGTTAATATGATAATCCAGTGACAGGGTTTTATTGTATTATCTAACTTTTTTTTCAACAGAAAAGGCGCTAAAATTGTACATCAACATTGTTGCGGTTGTCTGGTGACAAAACAGATAAATATTCAAAATGATAAGCACATGCTCATTGTTATTCATTAAACGACAGCTTGGTTATTGTATGTCTAGCTGTCATACAAGATGGCGCTTATAAAAACGTTTAGCCAATGCACCTGGAATGCGTGATCAGACTATTTGAAGAGGAGAATCTATGTTCAATGTAATCCATAGTAAGCTAGTTCCCATCACTGATAAAATCAATACCAATCGTTTCATTATCATTTTCACATTTAAACTTTACCGATGAATAAAATATTTGACAGTTATCGTATTTATAGCATAAACGTATTTGTAAATACATACGACCCATCCCTTCACAATAGAATATCGCGTCGCAGCAATGTGAAATTTTATGATAAATCCAGCTTCAAAAAGATGTCAAAACTTGAAAGAATTATTTTCCAACAGGACTTTGTAAGTTGTTCAGGTCGCAATAAAATAACTTTTAAAAAATCCTCATAAAACAGTTCTGGATGGTGATTTAGTTGTGCTTTTATAGGCATCACACCGAGTAAAAATCGCCAGGATAAATATTAAATAACCCATATAACTTTTTAAAGTGGCACGAGCTGCCAATTGTAGAGGAAAATTCGTTGAAACAAAATTAGCTAATTGTCTCTCCGTTTTTATCAGAAAGTACAAAACAAGAGCATACCGTTGAAACCAAACTTGCTGGTTTTATGACCAACAAAAGCTCTCAAACTGTATACACCCAGGGTATTAGAATTTTCCCGTTATTTCCACACATCTTTAGTTGGTATGGGTTTGATCCTTTAGTATTTGATCAATCCTTTAGTATTTCAGGTTACTTTAAACGTTGAGCTTCTCGTGACAGAGACTGTCGGAAAAGAGACTGT
Source organism: Lepidochitona cinerea (assembly GCA_963971465.1). Classification (NCBI taxonomy): domain Eukaryota; kingdom Metazoa; phylum Mollusca; class Polyplacophora; order Chitonida; family Tonicellidae; genus Lepidochitona; species Lepidochitona cinerea. The sequence continues at coordinate 44,852,510 of OZ020552.1, forward strand.
GGAGTTCTTTCGGAATGGAAAATCAGTTTAAACTAATGTTCATTATTTAATATGACAGTCTTAACATCAACAGACCCTACAGAGCTTCCGTTAGTAAGCCAAAGCAATATGCCATTTTGTCGGCAGCACAAAGTAATGATAGCGTAGTCCATCTGGAAAAGGCTGTAGAATTGAGTAAAAACGCAAAATATAAGCTACAGGTATTATATTTTAGGATCTTTATTTTCTCTATTTTCAATAAGCATCATTACGTAAGCAACACGTTTGTAGAAGCCAATATTAACCAGCTGTACCTATAGAATATATTTATTATAAGCTTGTTTGGTAATATTTTGAAGTGAATGTGTCAGGTTACAAAACAGCTTCCGGGCTAATTTAATGAGATTAGGCTTCTAGTGAGAAAAATGTCTCTCACCTTTTACTTGTTCATAGAATGTGTTAATAATATTTTGTACACCACAGGTAAAATTATCCACAGCATTTTATTCACATAGCACAAACTGATTTTATATCGACAGATTTTTTGTTCTCTTCAGGAACCAAGCTGCAAATATTTTCAATGTGAAACACATGCGACCAGAAAATACCTAGACACGTTTAACGAACGACCAAATACAGTCACCTTTTGTAAAGCTCAGTAGACAAATGATATAGTCAAATATTTTGTTCAAACTTCAAAGATTACTCCGCCTAATCAATTTGAATCAGGATCAGAACAAAAATTCACGTGATAAAAGAATATTTTAACAATTGCATTAAAAAACAATTACACATTGACGGAATGTAAACATTTAAATTCGCGACGAGTTTCTTTTAGATATTAAAAGTTAAAGTAACACAAAGTATCCGTGAAATAATTTCAATGGTTTTCGGATCGGATATAGACAAGTGAACTAAGGAATTTTCGATTTCTGCAAAGTCAAGCAACATCTCCTAGTTTCGGACAATTAATACTTGTTTAAGAGATCGAGAGGTGTTATTTATATCGGATCGTGTATCCCTCTATCTAACAGCGTGCGTCATGTCCCTACATGTACCTTGAGATAATAATTGCCATAGTTTTGTTATGTAATATTTTGATTTGTATCCCGAGATAAATTTCAGTTGAACGTATGACCTATCACACGTTTCCTCATCAGTGTATGATGCAGAAAACAAACATCTGTTGAAACGCTGGCCGAACGAAACTAAGTGGAAGTGCCCATTCTTTCTCAGGAAAATGCCTCATCTCAAAGTAAACACAATGTTGATGTAATGGATTCGAATATGAACTATAGGTGACTCGTTTGTAATATGCATCTAGTGGATGTTCAGCTACTATGTCTAAGCTAACAAACGGCCAGTCGGAGATTGTGGAATGTATTGTTGATACATCCCATGAATTGACCAGCCGTTGTGGTAGTGTTGGTCAGCCTGAAGCGTTGATTGTTGTCCGTAGATCGATTAACCTGAGTACTTTATGAGCAGTTATAGCAATTAACAGGACGACGCCCGCCCTGTTCAACATCCCCACGTTAATGGGCCTCCGTCTATGTATTAGCCATATAACTCTATTCTACTCGACGAGAAATAATATAAACATGGACTTAATCGACTTGTGTTTATGATGGCTATCTCTTATAGCATTCGACCAATTGTTATCAAATATCGATTGTCACTTTGATTTCCATATGAAATTAACACTGTATTCATACAAGGATCTTTAACATCCACCTTTTCGCAAATATTTACTTTTTACAGCACTAGATTTTGTAAGACAGTAAATTGGTATTATGGAAGAAATCAAAAAAGAAATAGCTTACCTGGAAACTTTGGCTTCTTTCTTTTCTGTTTCTGATGAAACAAATGTCAAGCTTAAAGACAACAAGGTCGCTGCGGCTTGTAAGTTCCACATCATGTGTAAGCTTCCGATCCACAACAAAGTTGAGAACTAGTGATATCCTCTGCACCAACCAGCTATATCTAAACTGTTTATAGCCTTACTCACGCCAATCAAACGTGAAATAATTAGATCCATTTACCATCTAAACGCTAAAAGGTCCCTCTGTGGTCCCAAAACGCAAAACGACACTTCGTTAACATTCATACGGTGTGTTATGCATGAGTGTCCGACGCCTTTCCGAACACATCTGTGAATATGAACAGTGCTTGCAATGAAGCCTTCGTTCCAGGCATTGGAAACATACGTTAACCACTACAGCGAGTTGCTGTCTGTGATCGTTCGTCTCTAAACGACCGAAGGGTTTCTCTGGCGGCTGTGACGTGAAGGAAACAGGCTTTAGTCCACAAGTCTGTAGGGCGACCGTTTATCAAGTGAAGAGAAAACTGAACACAATCATAGGCTTCTGGGGCATCAAGATCACACTGGTCTTACTTAGAGGGCAATAAATTACAGACTCGATCGACACGTCATCATTCCCATTAATAAATTCTCCTCCCCCTCTATACTATATTGTCAAATGTGATGGAATGGAAACCAATAATTCCTAGACGTTTTCTTCTTTACCTGTTAAATATATAATGGTTGCAGGGAAGCATGTTTCGAAAGTGTTTTTTCAACTGACATTAATTTAGCCTATTGTCTTTACACTAAAATACTGTCTATGAAAACATCATTTTTCAAAATGCTGATTTTAGAAAAAAACACAATTTGTCAATTAAAACATTTCTTTTCTCAAATGGGATACTGTTTAAAAAATTAGTCTCACGTGAAGCAATGTAGAGATCCTGACAATATAACTCTCCTTCCAACACAATCGATTTAGAATGCGAGTGTAAACAGCGCGATCCTATAAACCGCGGTCTTCCGAGCGTGATTCTAACTTAACTGACCGGTTTTCGCCTAACATTACAGCCCAAGCAAACCACTGTTTCCACTACTGAGACATTTGTCTTCGAGTGATTAATTGTAGATCAGGCAACTCGGATCACGGAAAGAGTAAACATTAATGCTACTAAACAAATCCATTGAGAACTATAAGACAGCGCGTGGGAAGGATGCATATATTCATCTGGTGAACAAGGGAGCCAGAGTGTTGGTGAAACCAGGCGTTACCTCGGAAGATAATTTCACCGTTCGTCGTTTAAACTACCCTTGATAATAATTAATTGATGGGATAATACAACTGTTGTCATTTAACATGGAGTGGATGTTTCAATACAGTTTGAAAAGATCTTAATTCCGAATAACTGTGTAATAGAGATATTCAGAGAAATCCAATATCATGGTAAATATGTATATAATGAAATAGAGTTATTCAGAGAAATTCAAAATCATGGTTAAATTGTAACTGATATAATGAAATAGAGTTATTCAGAGAAATTCAAAATCATGGTAAATTGTAACTGATATAACGAAATATTTAGTGCCATCTGTGAACCAAAATTATGATGACTGTGTTCAGATTGTACGACTTATTGCCAGGTTTTCAACCACGGTTTTAATGTTTGTAAGATTTTACATTCCTATAAATGGTAGAGAATCTTCTGTCCGGATGATCCCAAACCCCAATAGAAACTCACAACTAATACAGATTGATCCATTGTACACTTATATGGCGGCAACCCATACAGAACCAAAGCGTACATACAACCAGTATTGACATTTATCAAGATAGCATTTTCACAAAGAATAACCAAAACTAATGTAATGTGTTCAAGATACTGATTCCACGGATGTTAAGTATGGATTAGGTAAATTTCTCTATCAGAGTATTTCTCCACTTCAGCCGTTCCCTTCCAGCTATAGGTTAATTTTTCAATTTAACAAGCAGGTGTTAAGCGATTTGATTTATTGATGTTTTACGCCGCATACAAGATTATTTCACTTCTATGGGGGCGTTGTCAGGTTTAGTGAGGGAAGAAACCGGGCTCTTTGCCCCAGATCTTCGGCGGGTACCTGGCAACTCTTCAACATACGGTGATAGCGTGAAACATACTCAGAATTTGTTCAAATTTTAATTGATCTGAGTAGGATTTGATCCCGCGCCGCATGGTGGGTATGGCAAAGAAGGACTACTATTTTCTGGATGATACTTTAAGCAAATCTAGTGGATGTATCTTTGGTCTTTAAGGTTCACCAGGATTCCGACCAGATTCAATCATTGTTGAACGAATCCAAGTCGCAAAGCAATGAGCTTGTGGATATAATATACCAGAGAATCATAGTTGATGCCGTCATTTGAGTTTTAATTTGTCCATTCAAAATGTAAAAAGTCATTTGATAGAGCCCCTTTTTTTCGGCAAATATCGCCAAAAAATGTACGTGGTACTGTCAACTGTTTCCTGGAGATGTCGTTGCATTGTTGTCGTCAGTGTATAACAATAAACAATCTATGAATATTAAAACAACCCATTGGAAACAACCTAAATTAGCTAGGCCAGCCGTCTATAGAAGGAAATATCTTTATAATTGAATTCACGAAGTCCTATTAATTCTAATGAGAAATATAGCAGGTATGCTGATTATTAGTGACTGTGGGTTCTTGGGTGATTATAAGTCCATCAGCAGTGCTACCACCACTGTGAGTCGGTGACATTTCGTGTGGCACTCCATAAACGGGTTTATTTCGTGACTGATCCACTCGACAAACAATAGAACTCTTTGTTTCAAGAAATAACTATAATTTAGCGGGATTCTCTATGTCGACTACTCCTTAGAACCACTAATTGAATTTGTAACAGCCAGATATTTCACCAAGTTAACAACACAATAAGTCTGCTTGGAAATGCCAACAGTCGATAAGTATACATTCGTTTTGGCAGCTGATAAAATATTACCTTAATTGTTTTCTATTTCTGTAAGTAAAGAGTATAATGGAATTAAGATGTTGCAGGTGACAAGCGCAATGTGTCTGGAATGTCATCAACTAAAATGATTCAAATTGTTTTAGTTGCTAATATACCTATGCTTAAAGTGGCATGAGCTGCCAAAATTCACACTTTTTCATAATTTCTGATCGTCACGACAGTAAGAGGCTTTGAAGGCCATCGAAAAACTAAATGATTGGCGTTGAAATGAGGACAATCTAGATGTATACAGTATGTGGCCTGTACGAGCCTAAACAGTGTTCGAAAAGTAAACAAAATTTAAATAACCGGGACGACCATTTATTCATTCCCAGCCAAGGTTAGTTCAAAATAATACTTTATCTTACATTCTCGAAACTAAAAGCACTGAAAAGCTTCTGAATTGAACGTCTTGAGAAAAATATCCAATAATTCTGTTTTAACATCAAAACATCAACATTTTGGCAGCTCATGTCGGTTTCGATTTTGTAACGATTCTAAGCATTCTATTTCTCGACCAAAAATACATTCTTCGGTAGATATCCAGTATAACAGATTTACAAATTCTATACCAAAACCTATTACATAGCCGAGAAATTACTACCGATAGTGTATATGTTTATATATATTTTATTGACTGTTTACTTCGGTCGATGAGCTTCAATGAATGTCAGCGTAACTGTGAAATCTTATTTTTTATTTTACTGGACACATACTGGATGCCAGAAGATTGCAATATCGCTTTGCATTGCGTAATATTTTGCGCTGCAATGAACGATGCTTGACTATAAACCACATAATTTGTGGTTTCCGAGATTCGTCGGGAAGAACAATTATAAAATCCTAGCATTCTATGGGAGCTGAAATATGTGTGTACAATTACTGAGACGTATATCATTAATATGTACCTGCAAACGAGAGCTTGTATAGTACATCTTGACCTGCTGATATGAAATTTGAAAAATGTCAAGACCAAGCCAACAACTTAAACAGATAAATAAACATTGTTTTCCTCGAGGCTTACTTTTAGAATAAATGCAACAAGTCCGAAAGGCCCTTAACGCCCGTATGTATACCAAGCTGTTGGCAAGCTTTGAGTAGCCCCCGAGTTCACCTTTTCACCCAGAACCCTTAACAGCTGCCGATAAATGAAGATTGAAAACTTAGGGAATGCGATGATATAACGAGATACCAACACTTAGAGAGGTTCTAATTAGGGAAACAGACGATCTGAAAATAAACGTATATAAAGATAGCGAAATACATTTAAATGGTAGCAGAAAAACTATTAATAGATAGCCTAATATTTGAAGACATTATAAAATAATATGTATATATGAAATAAGTTTTCAACGTACAACTGAACCCCTGGGGAAGATACAACATGCTTAACATAGCTTTGCATCTTAATAGACAGGGAACAGCTGTATAAATACTGGTCAGTCTGTCCCGGGCAATTCATGGTATGTTCTAACACTGACTATACCAACTAATTAACAGTGTCCCACTGTTTCACAAACACTATGTACAGGATAGCCGCACACATGTGTCTCTATCCTGGTTTACTTACTTTGACGGTCAGGTAGAGCCACACATTAGACCACCATTATATCCGTTGGCTCGATCGACAGGCTGTTCAAAAGCAAGGAGTCACGGGATGCGAGGATTCGTGTCGTGTGCAAAGGCCAGTTATTTTAAGATCTCGACGGGGAAGCCCCAATGAACTATATGCGGGGAATGGACACGTCTCATTGGCTGGTTTGATCTGACTTAGTAAAATGTGCCGCCATTGATAGTTGAAGCGCGCGTGCATAACAGACCTGTATAGAAGTCGCATCATTTCCTAGTAATGGCGGCATTCGATGCATATCAAATACCACGTGACCTCCATTCCACGCATACAATTCATTGGGAAGCCCTCCGAAAAAAGGTCACGTTACTTGGAAAAGTACCGGGAAAACCCGAATCATGTGATATGTTGTCGTTGTTCGAGGAGAGTTTGAAATCTGACGGACAAATTTTTGACACCGGTTTTTAAATTGAGGGATTTAACAGTTTAAGAACGGAATTCGAAAAAATTAACGGGTTCGGTGAAAAGAGGAATGTTTCAAAGGTATAACAGGAGGTAATAACTGAAAGGTAAGTGAGATTAAGGATAGTTAAGACTTAGCTCGAATGTGTAATGCGAATAACCTCGACATATTTCATTTAAAAGCTGTAACTATGTACAGGATTATCCGCACGCCTTCAACGTTTACTTCCATGGCGATCAAGATAACGATTGGCGTGTGTTGTAGCATTCCAAATTAGTTAGCCTTTCCAACGGTACCAAATACTTATTTTTGCGATTTTTCAAGCGCCATAATGAAGTTTACAAAACATCGTATATGCTACACGCAAACAAAACAAAATCGGTCAGCTTTCAAAATCTCCCATTTAAACCCATGTTAGTTTCACTCTCTTCAACGTCTACCTATTTCAAGGAACTTGCTTTCGGTTTCTCGAAGCTTACATCGAAATACAAAAGAAGCCTTGAGTCAAATGTGGCTATGAGAAAATGTACGAGAAATGTACGAGTGACAGATTAGGGTTTTACGAAGGCCTTGAAATGGATGAAATTAACCCTGGCTTAAATGGGAGATTTGGTGATCTTATATTCAAGAGGCATGAGCTGACAAAATTCACATTTTTTTCATAATTTCTGATCGTAACGACAGTAAGAGACTTTGAAGGCCATCGAAAAACTAAACGATTGGCGTTGGAATGAGGAAAATCTATACAGTATGTGGCCTGTACGAACCGAAAACGTGTTCGAAAAGTAAACAAAATTTAAATAACCGGGACGACCATTCATTCATTCTATGACAAAGTTGGGTTAAAACAATACTTTATCGTACATTTCCGTGACGAGATGCACTAAAAATCTTCTGAACTACACTTCTTGAGAAAAATAACCAATCATTTCAACATTCTGTTTTAACTTCAAAACATTTTGGCAGCTCATGCCTCTTTAACTCCAGTATAAAACATCGCAAAAATATGGGTTTGGTACCATTGGAAAGGACCAAATCGGGCGCTTCTCCCTAAAGTGACTTGTTTTCTCCCTTTTATAAAGAAAACTATCTACAGCGCCTTGATCAGATTGGTTTGGTTTATATTGACATTGCCTTTACTATTACACTAACAAAAGTTTTGCTATATGTTATTTCCGTGCAGCTTCTTCTCACCCTAAAATACATTTTTATAAAACCGTTTATTAAATTATTCGGAGTACTTATTTTTTTAGATTTTTTGTCTGACGCAATCTCCTTAATTTCCTACATATATAGTCAGCAAATATTTAGATTGTTCGCCATTTTATATATAACGACAGTTAATGGAGTAATTGAAAACTAAATTCCTTTTTATCATAGTGGTTGTATATCTTCTTATATGGAGATGAAAACACACTTAGACAAATAACATGGTAAATTGAAAATATATTTGAAATATTGCTAACAACAAAACATTGAGAATCATATTACATAAAAGCAAAAATTCACATGAATACGAACCCAATGGACTTCTAACATAAACTGCTTAAGGTTTTGTAAATATGGGGTTATGAAGTTAAGGGAGGTCAACGTTGACATCACTACAAGAGGTTCTTTTCTGGAGTCTGTTTGAGAAAGAGATTTTTTTAGAAATAAGACATATGTTGCTAAGTAGCCAAACTAACGTTTTCAAATTGCTGTACGAGACATTTCCAAAGTGACCTAAGGGGCCCATCACAAACTTTGCTGACAAAAATCTGGACCTTAATATGTTTGTTTGTTTTCTAATTCTATAATGTCTGCAGGGTATAAGATCACAAGAATATCAGAAGCTAGTAATACAAATTAAGACCTGCTCCTTTCGTCACTGAAGCTCATTTAAGCATAACACTACGTCTTGGACAAACGGTGTTATCTCTGCTAAAGGGACACAACTCTTGAGAAACTGTAGAACAAGAATTATAACCCAAAGGTGTCCCATTTTCCTTTTCTGGCAGTTTAATTATAAAAGAGAATGGGAGATACAGTAAGGGAAATAGAGGTCTAAATTTGAACAGCAGACAGCAAGCCAGGTTAGGTGATAATAAAAAAATGTATTTAATTATTTATAATATATTAAATTACATGGCATTCAAATGGTTTGCCAACGAATAAATTGAATACAACTGATTGGTGTTTCGAGCCACTATCGAGATTATATCACATATGGCCAGGTTTAGTGGGGGAGGAAACCCCCCAGACATTCAGCGGACATCGGGTAACCCTTTCACAAAGGGCGATCGTTTGACAATCCGCTCAATCAGCTTCATTGGCGTCTGACCAATTAGATAGGAGATAGGAAACAAGGACAGATAATTAAGTCTTTAAAATAGTAGGCATGTACACCATACCGTCATAGGCCTACCCCCCCCCCCCCCCCCCACACCCCCACCAGGTTTAGTGGGGGAGAAAACCGGGATCATTGCCTGGAGGAAACGCCCGACCTTCCACGAGTACCTGGCAACTCTTCCACATACGACGACCGCGTAGAAACTTTTCTTGAGAATCGTATCCCTGGCCTATTTAAGCGACAGGTTGTTGAAGACATTTTAGATTATAGGCAGAGGCATTCTGAGTAGCATATGCTCCTGTTTTCTGCACAAAGACCCATCGAATTAACAAGAGTTGCGTTGGTTAGATTGATTCAATTTTATAGTGCAATTAATTGTGTTCTATAACTGACTTGTAATGAATCATGTGTAGTTGACAACCGATCAATGTGAACATAAGAATTATAGAATTATGTTCTATTGTGATTTGATTAAATTACCACGTGGTATAATGACATAATCAATATCTTAGTCTATAGCATAATTACAAGTCAAGAAATATTCATATCAACACTTGTCAGTCGGTTTAGGCCTAATGTACTAAACTACCAAATACACATCAGATAGACCAAGGCGTATACGTGATGGTTTTGATGGGTTATAAAACAGACAAAAGGTGAGAACAAAGCACTAATAACCAAAATGCTATGATAAAATTAACTTGCAGTAACAATTTTCCAAAAGTGTAGAGATAAATGTAACAGGCCTCGTATAAACTAATACAACACGTCCCAAATACTAAACCACTATATCATTAACCCATTTGTTGCGTAATACTATATACACAGTTATTAGCCCAAGCCAAGTTACGTACTTGACTGGGAAAGAATGCTGGATTGTAACTGCCATGGAAACACATACTGTAGAGAGGTTGCTATATGACAGTTCCGTGCAAACTTACGCTACACCGCTTTTTGAAACAGGGTGTACAGCAGCCTGTTTCAAAAAGCGGTGTAGCGTAACATCTGTACGGTATGGGTTGCAATGGTAGTTAGGTAAAAATAAACTTTGTGGATTACCACCCTGACATTTCTTTGTTACCTTTTAACTAGGTCTTTAATAAACTAAACTAGAATTTTTGGATTATCTGTGAACACCATGGGACTCATTATGAGTACATTATGCAAGGGATAAAACACAAGAAAATGTAGATTGTTTTTCAAATTTAGCAATTATTCTAAATAATCTACATTTAAATATAACTCGTTATTTATGTTTGGATAGTAATAGATCCTTCCCTGGTCAACAATCACTTGAATGAACACACGTTTCTTTTTTTCGACAGCCGAAAAAGATTTACAAATCTGTAAATTGGCTCACCCTGTATGAAACCACCTGTCCTGATGTATAACTTCAGCAGTTTTATCATGGGCATCCCAATACCCCAACATTGTAGTATAACCACGGGTACATAACTCTCCAGGGACACCAACTTCTACCAACTCTCCATACTCATTTATTACTTTGGCCTGCAACATGGCGAAAACATTGAGGGATATAGCTTTGTAGTAGTCAAACCATCAAAGAGTACCACTCTGTTGTGGTAATATCAGCTTCATTGGCGTCTGACCAATTAGATAGGAGATAGGAAACAAGGACAGATAATTAAGTCTTTAAAATAGTAGGCATGTACACCATACCGTCATAGGCCTACCCCCCCCCCCCACCCCCACCAGGTTTAGTGGGGGAGAAAACCGGGATCATTGCCTGGAGGAAACGCCCGACCTTCCACGAGTACCTGGCAACTCTTCCACATACGACGACCGCGTAGAAACTTTTCTTGAGAATCGTATCCCTGGCCTATTTAAGCGACAGGTTGTTGAAGACATTTTAGATTATAGGCAGAGGCATTCTGAGTAGCATATGCTCCTGTTTTCTGCACAAAGACCCATCGAATTAACAAGAGTTGCGTTGGTTAGATTGATTCAATTTTATAGTGCAATTAATTGTGTTCTATAACTGACTTGTAATGAATCATGTGTAGTTGACAACCGATCAATGTGAACATAAGAATTATAGAATTATGTTCTATTGTGATTTGATTAAATTACCACGTGGTATAATGACATAATCAATATCTTAGTCTATAGCATAATTACAAGTCAAGAAATATTCATATCAACACTTGTCAGTCGGTTTAGGCCTAATGTACTAAACTACCAAATACACATCAGATAGACCAAGGCGTATACGTGATGGTTTTGATGGGTTATAAAACAGACAAAAGGTGAGAACAAAGCACTAATAACCAAAATGCTATGATAAAATTAACTTGCAGTAACAATTTTCCAAAAGTGTAGAGATAAATGTAACAGGCCTCGTATAAACTAATACAATACGTCCCAAATACTAAACCACTATATCATTAACCCATTTGTTGCGTAATACTATATACACAGTTATTAGCCCAAGCCAAGTTACGTACTTGGCTGAGAAAGAATGCTGGATTGTAACTGCCATGGAAACACATACTGTAGAGAGGTTGCTATATGACAGTTCCGTGCAAACTTACGCTACACCGCTTTTTGAAACAGGGTGTACAGCAGCCTGTTTCAAAAAGCGGTGTAGCGTAACATCTGTACGGTATGGGTTGCAATGGTAGTTAGGTAAAAATAAACTTTGTGGATTACCACCCTGACATTTCTTTGTTACCTTTTAACTAGGTCTTTAATAAACTAAACTAGAATTTTTGGATTATCTGTGAACTTCATGGGACTCATTATGAGTACATTATGCAAGGGATAAAACACAAGAAAATGTAGATTGTTTTTCAAATTTAGCAATTATTCTAAATAATCTACATTTAAATATAACTCGTTATTTATGTTTGGATAGTAATAGGTCCTTCCCTGGTCGACATTTAACCAATTAACGTTATGTCATTTAAATTAAGCCAATAACAATTATTAAATAAGGGTGTAATACCTTTACTCCAAATGTTTGTACCCGAGTCCCCAGCATTCATCATAGAATGACGTTTCTCATATATGAATACATTCATAAAGCAATTTTAAAAACAATTATCCGTTAAGATCGAATAGTTGTACCTGGGTAACAGTTATATAAATTGAATTACATGAGTTATTACGCAAAATAACAGTGAATTAAATAACCAACTTAATAAATATTTTATTAACATAACGATTACCTTGAGCTTTACAAAAACATAGAAATATGTTTAAAAACTTAATATAATTTTGTGTAGATATATATATATATAGTGAATAAGTAGTAATTACTTTTCATCATTTTTAATTGACATATTTTAAGGACATTTTATTGGTTCTACATATGTGGTTTAACATGCTCTAGTGAAAATTGGGAGATGGCTGAATCTCGAAGTCTGTATTTCTGTATTTTTCCCGATACAGTCAAGGGGTATTCGTTCACAAACAGGACATATTTGGGAACTTTAAATCTGGCCAGCTGAAAGAAAAATAAAATATACAAGAGTGAAAGCAAGTCATATGATTTTCAGTTTATCAAACAAAAAATTTAAATTAAAAATTGAAATATTAAAATTACGACCGGAATTGCATACCAAATACAGTGGAATATCCTTGAAACAGAATAACTGTCCGCAATTTTATCAAGAGCCTTCCACTGATACCAATCATTTTTGACTGGGAGGGTCACTGACTTTATCGATATTTTTTATTTCAACGTTAATGATTGAGTTTTTCAAGGTAAGTCAAACGCTCAACTTTTCAGGACAATTGCAATCTATGAAAATAGTCAGAATTTTGGCAGCTCATGCCGCTTTTAGTTATTATGTTAATGTACTTAATCAAAAGTGACCAAAGAATTCAGCCAAAAGCTATTGTGAACGTAAAAAGGATAAAAACGAGATTCATGCAATTTGTTATTGATGAAGATTGACGAAAAGACCCGACATGGTGCCGTAAATAAGAGCGTAGGAAACCCCCCAACCTTAGGCGAGTACCTGGTAACTATTCCACATGCCGAGCATAGTTTACATGCATTTGGGTACTAGCATGAAAATGTAGATAATAATGTCAGTACAGACTGGTGATTATCTTGAGTATTCAAATTACCTTTTCTTTACAGAAGTTGATAATATCATCTGGTGTAACGCTATCACCCTCATGGAGTTTAATACAGGCACAGATTTCCTCACCAAGTCTTTCATCAGGAACTCCAACAACCTGTTATTTCAGAGGACATAAAAATATTTATTATACATCTCAGTCATTTTTAAAGTGGTATGAGCTGCCAAAATTCACACTTTTTTCATAATTTCTGATCGTGATCGCGACAGTAAGAGGCTTTGAAGTTCATCAAAAAACTAAATGATTGCCGTTAGAATGAGGGAAATCCATAAAGTCTACGGCCTATACGAACCAGAATAGTGTCAGAAAAGTTAACAAATTTAAATAACCGGGACGACCATTCATTCATTCTAAGCCAAAGTTGGTTCAAAACACTACTTTATCGTTCATTCTCTAGACTAATACGAGAAAAATAGCCTATAATTTCACCATTCTGTTTTAACGTCAAAATATCAACATTTTGGTAGCTCATGCCCCTTTAACAAATCTTACAAATATCCCGATGCATTTAATAATTATTTATAAAATAGGCCCACACCGTTACAGTTTTGACTATTGTACGTACTTCTTATAAACTTTTAAAGTATTTTCAGTGAAAGCAAGGAACAAAGTTATCTGTATTGCGGAAGTAAATGTCCGTATCCGCCAAGTGGTCACGCCGAACGTATGACAAAGTTGTACACATTCGGGGAAACACCTATGTGAGGTCAAAACATTCATTCGTGTCTGTTAAGCATTGGGCGTGTATCCATGGCGACTAAACCACACACTGATGCTACTGATACGTTGAAAAGCTGCTCATGGCGCAATGCGCGATAGGGAGCGCGTCACAACGCCTGTACACAGAAAGATGACGTCAATGTCATACAATCCCATTTAGTGATTGATTAATGTTTTACGCCACATTCAAGATTATTTTCACATTCCATATGGCGGCGTTGCCAGGTTTAGTGGGGGAGGAAACTGGGTCCATTGCCCGGAGGAAACCCCCAACCTTAGGCAAGTACTTGGTAACTATTCCACATCCGGGAACCGAGTGAAAAATCCACTCAGAAATTATACAATTCAAAGTGTGTAAGATTATCATCGTCAGTAAAACGCTCTTATTAATACCGTCATCGGTAACCAGATATCACGATATCTCGGAGATAACTTGCGCTACCTATCTATTGCATAGCCTCAGTGAAGGAGTCCACCATATTGCTAATGGAATACAGTAAATCTTGTATCAGTCCATGAATACCCTTGGTGTATACCTGAACATCTTGCACTTTAGGGTGTTTATACAGACAGTTCTCAATCTCAATAGGGAAGACATTTTCACCGCCTCGAATAATCATATCCTTAATCCTTCCCACAATCCTACAGTAACCCTCTTCGTCCATCTCAGCCAAGTCGCTGTGAACAGAAAACGACAAAATCATTCCAGACATCCAAAAATATGAAACAATTCGGGTTGGGCCAATCATAAATCATGCCCAGCAAAATATCAAACCAGACCTGCAGACTTTTACTGGGGATTGACTTAAATTAAAACGAACATATTGTCAAATAGTTTAATTGATTACACATGCTCAGTTAAAAGTATCATTATCAAAGATCAACTCAGAAGTAAAGAACCAAAAGACACCAAGAAACATTTACTTGAATTAAGACACGTTTTATTTTCCGTGAAACGAAATCTGTAAATTGGCTCACCCTGTATGAAACCACCTGTCCTGATGTATAACTTCAGCAGTTTTATCATGGTCATCCCAATACCCCAACATTGTATTATAACCACGGGTACATAACTCTCCAGGGACACCAACTTCTACCAACTCTCCATACTCATTTATTACTTTGGCCTGCAACATGGCGAAAACATGGAGGGATATAGCTCTGTTGTAGTCAAACCATCAAAGAGTATCACTTTGTTGTGGTAAGGTCAAACAAATTAACTTGTTTGTAGCCAAATCAAAGAAATTAATTTTGTTGAAGTCAAATCATCAACAACATTAACTTTGGTGTTGTCAAATCATCAACAAAATTAACTTTGTTGAGGTCAAAATCATCAACAAAATGAACTTTGTTGAGGTAAAATCAAAGAAATTAACTTTGGTGTAGTCCAATCAAAGACATTAACTTTGTTGTGGTCAAATCAAAGAAATTAACTTTGTTGAGGTCAAGGTCAAATCAATGAAATTAACTTTGTTGAGGTCAAGGTCAAATCAAAGAAATTGACTTTGTTGAGGTCAAGGTCAAATCAAAGAAATTAACTGTGTTGAGGTCAAGGTCAAATCAAAGAAATTAACTTTGTTGAGGTCAAGGTCAAAGCAAAGAAATTAACTTTGTTGAGATCAAGGTCAAATCAAAGAAATTAATTTTGATGTAGTCAAATCAAAGAAATTATGATTGCATCAGAAAAATTAAGTTTATCGAAATGAATTCATGAACAAAAATAACTTTATTGTAAAAGAATATGCGTAATTCTACTATTTTATGTCCCTTGGAAATGGAATACAAACATAAAATTTATATTCAAGGCGTTATATTCGAATTATAATTACATGTATATATATTATTCTATTGATGCTTTTCTCAAAAATTAAATAATTGACTAATGTTTTATGCTACACTTCATTTATATGACAGCGTTGAAAGGTTAAATAAGATAGGAAAGCCGGCTCCTTACATGGAGGAAATACCGCGACCTTCGGCGAATACCTAGAACCCCAACTAAAGTTTTCCATCTATCTGGGACTGAGTATGCTAATAAGGCTAATATTTCCGTTTCTCCAATTACAATGACTTGGTTCAAGTGGGACCCTCTTTTTCTGGAGAATAAGTTGTCTGGGTAGGCTGTGAATACATACTGACATTGACCTAAGTACAGCTACCTTTCGTTTGGATCGTGTACAATCCTAACATGAACAGGAGGGGATAGGCCTACATCTGCAGTTTCAGACTTGATGGATTGATTGATTGATTGTTTGGTGTTTTACGCCGCGCTGAAGATTATTCCACTTATATGACAGCGTTGCCAGTTTTATTGTGGGAGGCAACCGGGCTCAGTGCCCCGAGGAAACCCACGACCTTCCGCTGGTAACTGGCAACCATCCCACATAGGTCGTTCGAGTGAAAACCCAGTCAGAAAATTTTCCAATTTTTGGACTGAGTGGGATTCGAACCCGCGACCCATTGGTGCAGACTTGATGGATGGCTGAGGGTATCGTGTGAGACATGATCTAAAGATCTGAATAACAGTACCTCAGTGTGTGGTGCAACATGGCCGACTGTAGAGACTTTCTTAGTTATGGGGTCGTCCATATAGCCATTGAAGGTAACTGGACTCGTCTCCGTTAAGCCATAGCTCACCTTGAAAAAGCAAATAATCATATGCGATTAACAAAGTAAAATGGCTTAGACCAACTGTTTTTCGGAAGATTCATTCATTGTAAAAACATGGACACAAAATTCAAAAAGTTTCGGATATGCCATTGAAGCGAAAAACTGTGCTACCTTTTTTCACCAAACCCACTCTATGAAATTATATTGTCAGTAAACCGATATTCATTTGTGGTTCAGGAAAGTTTACATATTTTGAATTATTAGTCTCTTTACTATATAATATAGTTATAAACAAGTAAAGTAGCAACAAGTCCCATGCTACCTTTGTAGGCAAGAGTTCATAAGTTCTTCAAGCTCGAGTTGAATGAGACTTCACGTCAATCGTATTCTCGTGAGATCTCCGTAAGACGTGGCTAATATAGAACTTGGGACTAGGGTAACTTCTAATTTTAAATTGTCTTCACGTTAGCCCATAAATCAGGAGAAATGACCTCGATAGTAGTATGGTGGGTAGACCTATGATATCTGTCGTACACATATTGGGAAGGTGTTAGGATGTCCCCAGACAGACCGTTAAATGGCGTACTAATTTGCATTTGCAGCGGATATCTATACTTTTTGTTTATACCAGGCTGGAGTTTCTAACAGAGGCCCCAGAGTGAGCTGTTGCAGGATTACAGCCTGGCCGATTG
The DNA here is from genome assembly GCA_963971465.1 of Lepidochitona cinerea. Lineage (NCBI taxonomy): Eukaryota > Metazoa > Mollusca > Polyplacophora > Chitonida > Tonicellidae > Lepidochitona > Lepidochitona cinerea. Next base: position 44,869,792 of record OZ020552.1, read on the forward strand.
TTTTTGTTGTCTTCTGACATAATAGCAAAACAAACAATCTGTTAAATTCTAATCAATTTTCCGAAATAGACGTGATTGAGGCTCTATGGTGCCAATGTAGAAATAAACTTAAGAATGTCGGCTCTTTACAGCTTTAGATAGATGAAAGAACTCTGTTAACCTTAACTTTAAAAAAAATTGTCAGACAGTAAACAATGTACCACAGAATTCGCACTAAAAGCTCGTTAATTGTACATTTTTTGCTAAAAAAAATCGACCTACCACCCTTCATTCTAAGTCAATCAAATCTTATTTATCTATACAAGTTTTAGCAAAAATGTAAACCATTCAACACAAATCGTCCCTTTAAAGTACTTAAACGTTAATAAGTGTTGCAATGGAAAAAATAGAAAAACAATCTGAAGATTTGAAATATGGCACACTTCCTGTGGAGAGTAACTTATGGTGAGCAAGTCCTTCGGAGTCAAAATCTCAACCAAGGATGATTTTTTTTATTTCGAATTTGAAAATGAGAATGTTAGTAATGAGTAACTCTAAATTGAACATCTTACGATAACTTGATGCATATGCATCTTCTCAATAACCTGTCTCATGACCTCGATGGGACAGGACGATCCTCCCATAATCCCAGTGTACAAACTCGTCAGGTCGAACTTATCAAACTGTGGATGGTTCAAAATATCAATAAACATTGTCGGGACTCCATATAAAGACGTGCAGCTGCCAAATAGAAAGAAAAATACAATTAAAGAACAACGGAGAATAAAGGTAGACAAACAAAATAGAAATAAAAAGAAACCTACAGCTACGGTAAAGTTTACAAGTTAATTTCCAGGTACAAAATCTGTTATACTTGAATCAAGTATCAAGTGGAAAAAATCAAGGATTGTAATCATTCCTTCCAGTAGGTTATTCCACCATTTAGGTTAGCTATAAAGTACCCCTTTGACCGTCAGTCACTATTTTCATCCAGATTCCAGAGATCCATCATATCTTGAGAAATGGCGGCACTAACGTAGTGACATATTGGTACTGAACAATAGTTTAAACACCGGATTTTCACTAGCGCAAAAAGGCGATTAGGGTTTGCCCTTACAATACAGATATGGGCCCAGTTTCACAAAGCGATCTTAGCTTAAGTTGGTCTTAATTACCAATGACAACGTATATCTTTAGCATTGGTGGCCATGGTAGTTAAGATCACACTAAGCTAAGATCGCTTTGCGAAACTAGGCCATGGGCGCTTAACTTTGACCTATATTTCCAGCATGGTGGATAAACTGTCAAATTCCAGGATTGAACATATCCAAAGTATTGTTAGCAAGGGGCGCTAGAAATTTCCCCCCCCCCCCCCCCCCCGGTACTGCTATAAAAAGGTTTTGAGGTACAACATAAAACAGAAATGAGATAAGACTCATAAACGAATCATTGTGTTTTCTTTAATTCCCACTAGATTGAGAGAAAATTCAAAGCTTATAGGTAATTCGATAAGATTGTTTAGGACAGTTTTTCTTGATTGGGAAACAATTTGTGATTACGTGTTTCGTCTCGTGTAACATGAAGGATACATCTTAAATTCTGCCACCAACAGCTATTTCTACAAATGTGTTTCTTTTTTGCATTCATTTCGTTATGCCTCGCCCATAACTTTTCAATAATCAACAGTCTCGGCATTTATCCTTTACATAATATTCCATGAAAAGTACACGGAATGTAGTGTGCGGAAATTAAAAACAAATTATACTTACCGCTCATCTTGAATAGCCTGTAGTACTTGATCCGGCTCAAAGCCAGGGGATGGGAAAATACAACATGCACCATTAGAGGGAATTTGAAGAGCTGCCATCACCATTCCAAAACAATGATACAGTGGTACAGGGACACATAAACGAGTCTCCTAAAATGAAACGTTGCAATTAACCAGTTAGCGATCAGTATGTTTGCTTTCAACAGAAAAATCTATCAATGAGAATAAAAGTATTCCACAAGGATACTTGCGAAATATGTTGAGGCAGTGGAGATGAGGATAAATACAATACACTGTTAATTATTCCAGAACTTTTCTTTAGACAAATGGAAGGCGGTAGTTTCAAAAATACACAGGCAGCGATGTTTGTACGCGTTTTTCGTTTTTCAAAGTTGAATCGAACAGCATGCTGGAAACAAGTATGGCTGACACCAGTCAGAGCATTTCGAAATAGGGGATTCGAATTTTTATGACTTTATGACAAGAAATGCCAAGGGATGCATTAGAAAAGTATATTGATTGCTTCTTGTCTGTTATAGGATTAAGATATGCCCGCTTACCCGTATGTGGTATTCTAGGTTTCTTCCTGTAAAATAGCTGTTATTTAAAATGTTGTGATGAGATAAAGTAGTCCCTTTAGGAAAGCCAGTAGTTCCCTACAAAATAGCAAAGGAACAATTTGGGTAGGCCTAGTGTCATCTTCTCAAGCCAAGTTCAAATATCTCCATGTCCCCATTCCACGGAATGGGACCATGCAGATTTTAACTTGGCTCAAGAAGATGGCCGAGTACCAAACATTGTGCATGTGTAGGTTCTGGTGGAAGTAAGTTTACAATTTGTAAGTTGCTTGAAAAATCGTAACTTACCGATGTAAACTGGATATTGATTGGATCATCAAATTGAAGCTTGTTCTGCATATCCATTATTGCTGCTCTTTGTTGATTGGTTGCTGCTTCCGTTAAATCTGCGAACCTGAACGTTCCTCTGAAAGGTTCATTAACATTTTGCTTATATAAGATTGGGGATTTTTGCAGACTTGTTTCTAGTTTGTGAAAAAAGTCAAGAGCATCATCTAACTTTAATGATGAAATACTCCAAACCTCGAATATTTATAAACTCAATCCCTTACACATTATCAAAACAGTTACATTGCATAGGTTATAGCCTGTACCCTCCGTGTACCAGATTTTAATTTCGGAAATATTAAAAATAAGAAAAGTATTCAGTATCGCTGTTTTTTTTTATTTACTGAGAGTTTTTTGTGAGGAGGGAGCGTATTTTTTGTTATGTTTTAGTTTAATGTTTGAGTTTAAGTGAAATTTGGGTAACACAATACTGAGATATTTTATAAATTATAATGTTTTCAAGGTATAAAAACCATTCAAAGAATAATAAAATGACAAGCTTAACTGTGACTTGTAGTTAGGGATCAATTTATTTTTTATGCCGCACCCAAGATTATTTCACTTATATGGCAGTGTTCTCGTGTTTAGTGGAAGAGGAAACCCTGTGGGGTTTTTTTGCCCAGAGGAAACCCCAAACCTTCGGCGAGTACACTGCAACTCTTCCAAATACGGCGACCGAGTGAAATAACCACTCATAAATTGTTCAGTTTGGTTTAAGTTGGATTCGATAACGCGCCCAGTGCACATCGATAGAAGACCTGTGTCGGAATGAAGAACTATCATACCCAATGACCGTGCATCGAGCCCCCTCGTAGTTATGGATAACAAACAACTAAATAGCTGTATTACATGTAGTTCTTCACTTACTGGTAATGCTCTTCACCCATCATGATGATAGAGGACAGGTGGGGCAATCTGGGGAGGAAACAACAACAACAACGTCAGGTAACGTATAATCACGGCTTTCAATGAGCGAAAACTCCCTGATTGCCTTCATCAACAACATTGTTGTTGGTAGACTCACAAAATTTAAAGGGACATGAGAGGGATTGAAGCTCAGCGAAAACCTAAATGATTGATGTTGTTATACAAAAAGTCATATTTGTGGCCAAGTTAAAATCTGCATGTACCCATTCCGTATGGAATGGATACATGCAGATTTTATCTTGGCCAGAAAGATGACAAAAAGTCAACTCTGTGACTTGTACGAACCGGCAGTCCGAAAAGTAAACAAAATTTAAATTACCAGGACTAACGCTCAAAAATACTACATCGATTTATGATTTGATTGGCTTTTAGTACCAGTGCTAAGATTATATCAATGTGTTAAATGATGAAGAAAATTAGGCCCAATTAAGTACACCCAGATTTGAATGAGCCTAACAACTCAATGAAAGGTACATTGTGCTTTTCGCCTGGGAATTGCATGGTCATAACCACCTCGTTCCCAGTTCGCCAACCCACCTCATTTAAACGCACATTCGATGCTATAGCCTTTCTAACATTTGTTTACAAAGCCAATTTACACGGATTTACTACCAGTAAAACCACTAAAATTACACTACTATAACATAGAACACATTATACAGGCTGTTTGTGCCTCTCAAACCAAATCCTCCGTCTGTATTTCTCAGATAAAGTTCCTAAAATTATACTGTAGTCTTGGATCCCTCAAACGGTTCAAATCATCATAACACTTGTGAACATGCCAAGGCTTAGAGTTTGTTTACATAACGGGTATTAAACCATTTCAAATAAAAAATGAAGCGTAAACTTTCAATTGCGGGCAAATATAAAAAGTTCACGACTTCTGCCTTTGAAAAATGCAGAAAACCGTTCACTGGTTTCACGTGAACTTCATTATATGGAATCCGGATACAGACATTTTAGTTCGCGTGATTGGCGACCCCTCCTGACTCGCTAAAGCACTTAATTAGCGACTTTCTCAATCGCGCCAAACAGGCTAATCGATTAAATAAAGCAAATACTATTTTTTCCTCACATTATTCGCGTCCGTCGCTACAATGGTGTGGAGAAGGTCGCGATTCTAATCCATTCGCGACTTTCTTGACCTTGGCGGGGTCGCCAGCTAAATGTGAAATCTGGATTTTCAAGGCGACTATATCTTGCTCACCCTCAACCCCATTCATCATCTGTCCTTATTGTGTTGTTTTGTCGACTACTGTCTTACCTGTGGCTATTTAACTGTCCAGGTTTACACTTGACCAATTCAGGAATCAAATGAAATAAAATTTCATAGTAATCCTGATCCTTATATCTCTCATCAGATATTAAAGCTTTGCAGTGTACCTGGAATGTATAATCAACATGAACGCCAGTTACTTACAACACTTAAATAAAAAATATATTTTAACAATTATATCTTTTGGATTTGTACACCCAAGACTACTTCACTTATACGCTGGGGTTGTCATATTTATTCGTCACTCAAGGTAAGACTGACATAATGGAAAAGCGAGGTTAAATGTTCTTTCACTCACTCAGCCGCTATTTATGACGGAAACCAGCCATGATGCATACTCATTACAGGGAAATATTTTGACGCAGATTCAAAGACTCAGTAAGAAAATCATGAGAAAATCAAGACGAATAAAAAGAAATGCCACAGGGGTTAACAGCTAGACGCTTATTTCTTATCTTTGGAGTCAGGAGAGCGAACACAACGTCTTTGTCCACAATTGATACCAATTAATATTTATCCAGAAACAGTTTACAATTTCCTTCAACAGATCTATATGTATATATATAAATGGTAGTTTCGTACCTTGTTGAGTACATACTCTAGTTCTTCTGGCTTATACAAAGGACTGATATTCACCTGAACAAAATAATAAAATGTCTTGGAATTTTACCTTAAATGCAGATTACCCCAAACTCCCATGTAGAAAAAGACATTTTACATCGCAAACAAATGTTTTTCTTAATTCCTTCCCACCAAGTGTTTCCAGACTTTTATCCCTTTAACTTGATTAAAAGATGAAAACACACCCTAACAAACTAGACCTGTTTAGCAAATGCTGTACATTATATACCATGTTGCCTTTGCTAGCGACTTTTGGCTTGTTTCTAATGTCTAGGCCGTTTTCTTTTAACGATTTGGGATAGAGGGGGCTCTTTCTCAAAAGATATTCGGATGACGTAAGCCAAATGCACGGACTAACTGACAAGGAAACATATACATATACCTTCAATATTACGATATCACCAGCCACAAAGTTTAAAGTGACATTAGGTTGCAAAATGTGAATATGTTTTGGTTAAAGCACAATGTTGAAATTGACAGCTATTTTTCTCACGGGGTACAATTCAGAAGCTTCTTGGGGCAGCCAATTTCGAGAATGTACGTTAAGTTCGGATTTGAATTGACTTAGGCTCAGAATGAATCAACGTTCGTTCCGGTTACTAGTATTTAAATTTCTTTGACTTTTCGGACACTATTTCAGTTCGTTCATGCCGAGGACTGCATGGATTTTCTTCATTTCAACATTCAGTTTTTCGATGACATTCTAAGTTTCTTTACTGCCAAGGCAATCATAATTTATCAACTAAGTGCAAACTTTAGAATATGCACACATAAACAAAGTATTATAGACATCAGTGGAAAGTTTCTTATATATACAGCTCTTTGTATGTACAGTCAGTTACATATTAACAAATTAACACATTTTATTTCTATTAATCGTGCTCATACAAATATATATTTGAAAAAAATGAGTTCAGAGGGTTCTTAATCGAACATGTATGTATTTTATAACACAAGCACAAAACTCACCAAGATGATACCGGTTCTTGCAGTAGCAAACTGGGTGACAATCCACTGCCATGTGTTAGGGCCCCAAATCCCCACTCTATCACCTCTTTGTAAACCCAGTTCCAACAAACCTGCACCAAATTTGTCACTCTACAAAATACCAACTGATCTAGGCATATATTGAATACTCAATAGTGCACTTCAGACGTAAAAGCAAGGGAATTGGGGGTAAAATTAACAAATCAGATTGAATACGCATTGAAATTTCTGTTACATAGTTGAATACACGTATTTTTCTGAATTTCTGATCACAAATGGCTAAACAGTTATGCCAAGAGGGTGGTATATGGGGCGAGGAGCATACAAATATAACTAACAGTTTAACGGTGGTCTGGTTTCTTATAAGAGAGAGTTACATCAGCAAACCGACTACTAAAGAGGCTTGACTGCAAAAGACTCACTGCTTCCAAAAGTTCAGCAAATGTTTTGCGGACTCCATCTTTTGAAAAGATAACAGCCTCTTTATCAGGATGTAGTTCTGTCTTGGACTGAAGTGCTGCACCAATGGTTGATCCCAGAAGAGGGGTGTCTGTCTTCCCACTGACATAACTCCATCGTAATATTTCCTTACTGCTCTCAAAAGGAGTCGTGGAAAAACTTCTTAATACAAGAATGAGAACTTTTAAACAATAATTACACAAAATGTACATAGAGATACATGTAACAGTGCAAACCAAATTTTAAACAAGAGATCCCTTAAAGGGATCTTAACGCCAGCGGTCATCTATCTATATTAAAGATTGTTACAGCAATAACTGCATATATGAATTGGGGACTATAGGGAGATAATGTGAGCCAAGTTTGGTGAATATCAGACTGGTAGTTTTCTTGGAATAAAGGTAACAAATAAAATATATATATCACTCCCTGGCGGCCATATTGAATATGCAAATGAGATGAAAATGTACGATACACAACTCAACTATAGGGAGATAATGTGAGCCAAGTTTGGTGAATATCGGACTGATCATTTTCTTGAAATAGAGGTAACAAAGAAAAACATTATCGCCCCCTGGTGGCCATATTGAATATGCAAATGAGGTGAAAATGCACGGTGCATAACAAGGCGATAGGGAGATAATGTGAGCCAAGTTTGGTGAACATCGGAGTGGTAGTTTTCTTGGAATAAATGTAAAAAAAATATATATATATCGCCCTCCGGTGGCCATATTGAATATGCAAATGAGATGAATATGTACGGTGCACAACTGGGTGATGATGTATGGTAAGTTTGATTAAGATTGGAGTGCTAGTTTTCTTGGAATAAAGGTAACAAGCGACGAACGGACGACGGACCACGGAAAAGGAATTTGAATAGCCCTCCATCAGAATGATGGCGGGCTAAAAACCCAAAAATCCATGTGATCAGTTCAAGGTCAGAATGTTACTGGACAAAGATAAACCCCAATTCAGAATGTTACTGGACAAAGATAAAGCCCAAGGTCAGAATTCCACCCGGCAAAGATAAAGCACAAAGTCAGAATGCCACCAGACTAAGATAAAGTCCAGGCCAGAATGCTACCAGACAAAGCACAACGTCAGAATTCTACCAGGCAAAGATAAAGCCCAAGGTCAGAATGCTACCCGGCAAAGATAAAGCACAAAGTCAGAATGTTATCAAACATGAAACCCCGGTCAGAATGTTAGCAGATAAAGATAAAGCCCAAGGTTTAATTTTAATTAGGCTGTGTGGGATTCGAGCCGGCGACTCGTCACACTGAGAGGCTACTACTGTGCCAACTGAGCCATCGAGGTCCTGCTTCCAGTCAAATAGTATATAGCCCAAGGTGAGAATGTTTACAAACATAGATATAGCCCCAGTTAACTTAGCCGAAAAATCTGGGCTGTTTTGTATTTCATATGTTTTCTTAGGTCGTCACAGCCCACATATTTCTCATATTGAGGTTTGATAGCATGATTTCCCTGTTGTTCAGATTTATATTTTCCACCATGAACTGTTGATTCGCGTGCTCCAAAACGCTTTAAAATTCACACTAATATGGGTGTTGAATTTGACACTGTGAGATTTGATTTGATTTTTTATTTGATTTATTCACCAGAAGTAAACGGTTACGTAAAATTTGACGATACAACGCAATTAAACAAAATGATAGTAGTGCCACGCCTCTGGGTTTCTATACTATTTGATTTGATTTGAACTTTTTAACAAGACTTTTTTAACAAGAGTATGGACTGCATTGACATCAATTTATTTAGAGACGATGCGAATTTGGATTTAAAGGCACACTTGCCGCCGTAACCTGTTTAAATTTGCTAAGAAAACCAATTTACATGAAATTACTACGACTAATACCACTAAACTTAAACATAGGACACATAAAACATGTCTAGTTAGCTTTAGACTGTAAAAATGGGGTGAAAAACAAACGAAGAATCGAAGCCTGATTACAACAACAACGATCAGTGTCGGTCAACTTTCGTGTTGGCTTACCCTCCTTTCAGGCCTTTTATCCGTGGTTTACACTCAAACAATCATCAGCAGGGTTTTCCAGTCGCTGTTAACCGATCGTCAGTCTGTATTTCTCAGATAAATAGGCCTACGTAAAATTACACTGTGCCGTTAGTTCACTCACTCGACTGAAACATAAAATCGCCAATAGGGGGCAGATCGGTTTGTTTACGTTCCGGGTACGTAACAATTCAAATTTTCAAATTCAAATTAAAAATACAAAGTGACGTCCAAACTTTTAAATTTTGGTAAAAATAGAACGTTCCTTACTTATATTGTCTGGGGAAAATACAGAATACGGTCTTTCTTTTTTAATGTAAACAATATTCCTGATTTTCGCGGCAAGTGTGCCTTTAACTACAACATATCTTCGCAGATGTCAACTTGAAATACTATAGATAAGAATACAGTCGTCTGGGTCAAACTAACATTTACCTTATTACAACCTACGTTATGAAAAAAACCAGGTCAATCCGAAACTGACAGTGTTAAAGAATATATAGTCAAAATTCGGTTTGAAAAGAAATGAATGCTAACCTTAATCGCAAAGAAGTACACCCGAAGATGAACCTTTCTCTAGAGTTGGCTGTTCGGCAACATGTTAAGTTCGATATATAAGAAAATATCGGCTTTCTCAGGAGTCGCAATCTCAACATATCTGCTATTGTTCTTGACGTTTAATGTTCATGCATGAACGCCTCTGAGCATGAACGCTTCATGCATTTTTCATCACAAAGGAAAAAGGTATTAACAATACTATTTACCAGGCAGTAAAGTATATCAACCAGCAAAAAAATGCGCATAAAGGCCGGCATACACCGAGTGTTTTGCTGCGGCCTGATTCAATCCGAATGTCAAACAGATTCAGACTCTATACGACGATCGTCGCAAGGGTGGATAAACTGTCTAACTTCTTCACAACCAGACTCAACCCAATTCTTGAACAAAATATCTGGCACGCCGAGATCTCGACTTTAGTCAGATTGAATATACTCGAGCTTACAACAAGTAAAATCTATAAAACATGGGACACATTATACATAAAAACATTATACAGAAAATACATACTTGTAGGCTTACAACCGGGAGTCAGACAAGTAAACACCTGCGGCCTGTTTCACAAAGCGAGGTAGTGTAAGTTTTTACGTAACTGTCATAGCAACCCATACTGTAGAGATACGTTAGTAGGAAAGTTATGCAAAAATACATCTACGCCGCTTTGTGGGGCGTGTTTCACAAAGCGACGTAAATGTATTTTTGCGCAACTTTCCTACTAACGTATCTCTACAGTGTGGGTTGCTATGGCACTTACGTGAAAACTTACGCTACGCCGCTTTGTGAAACAGGCTCCTGGAACGTATAATCAACAGATTACTTATTTAATGAAGACTAGGTCTTCCTACAAAATCGATGTTCACAATTATATCGTTTGGATTTTTACATCCAATGTTACTTCACTTATACGGTGGGGTTGCCAAATTTATCTTTAATTCGTCTCAATCGGATTGAAATAATGATAAAACGACGTCAAATCTTCGCTAAATCCACACGCTATTTATGATGGAAACCAGCCCTGGGGCATACTCATTACAGCGAAATATATTGGCACGGAAATTCAAAAAGACTCACTTAAAAAATCATGAGAAAATCACGAGACTGCAACAGATGGACGCTTTAAATCTTTGGAGTTAAGAGAGCAAATACAACCTGTTTAGTAAATGCTGGATGCGTGTTCCTTCAACCTAACTATATTTTGAGAAAATACGCTTATAACACCAGCTTATAACACCAGCCGCAAAGCTTAAAGGGGCATGAGCTGCCAAAATACTGACATTTTGAAGTTACAACATAATGTTGAAATTATTGGCCATTTTCCTCAAGACGTGTAATTCATAAGCTTTTTAGTGCCTCTAGTCTCGAAAATGTCCGATAAAGTAATGTTTTGAACAAACTTTGACTTAGAATGAATGAATGGTCGTCCCGGTTATTTAAATTTTGTTTACTTTTCGAACACGGTTTCGGTTCGTACAGGCCACATACTGTGTCGATTTTCCTCATTTCAACGCCAATCATTGAGTTTTTCGATGGCCTGTAAAGCCTCTTACTGTCGGGACGATCAGAAATTATGAAAAAATTCGTAATTCTCGGCTCTGGTGAAAGCCCTATTCAAAGTTTTACAGCGTCTTCACCACATTGGCATCCTTGAGGGACATTTACGTGATCAAATTCTCTCAAATTCTTTAAATAATAAAAATCAAGAGCTAAATTATTTTCTCAAACCCACTCAACGCAATCAGGAAGTTGATATTGCGTTTGACCATGTACACAAGTCTATGTATACAAACAAACATTGGCATAGACTTCGGTCTTAAATCCATAAAATCAACATTCCAAAGATATCCTGACCACCGTCATCCCAACAAAGAAATTTTAGAATTGTTGGGAGTTAGCTTCAAAGGTAATGAATTTGAATCCGACGGGAAGATATTTCAGCTAAGTAAAGGATGTGCTATGGGAAAACGTTTTAGTCCTAACTTTGCCTCTATTTTATGGCTGAGTGGGATAGTCACGTTCTTCGCAAATGTCAAAAACAACCTTTCATTTACCTTCGTTATCCAGATGACATTTTTATCATTTGGCAGGATTCGTTGGAAGACCATCATATTTTCCCTGATACTCTTAATTCTCACGACCCCAGCATTAAACTACAGTCTACTATTGATCAAACTTCTGTGGATTTTTTGGATGTAACTATTTACAAGGGCCAAACAAATCATGGTACTGTGTATCTAGATTACAAAGTATTCTTCTACTGACACGCATTAGCTGCTACATGCTGGGTCATACCATCCTGCCCACACTTTCAAGGGATCTCATGATTTTAGATTCTATAGAAAGTGTAGTTCTTCAGATTTTTTAATCAGGCTTGTTCTCTCCAAGGGGGCAATTTTACTTTGCAGTAGTTTGTATTTTTCTACTATAATCTTGGCCATAGCGAAGCTGGCCTTGTTATACTGAAACACAAATGGTATTATAGTTATCTTCTCGGGCCCAAGGTCAAACTCAAAAGATAAATAGTTGGAAACGTTTGAATCCAAAAAACTTTCCCTTTCCAAACGTTTGTGCTTGGTATCTGCAGCGGAAGTGAGAAAAGGGATTTTCAAAATGGTCCTTGAGCGAGTGACCTAGTGTGTTGAAATGTTGTGCCACGGGCACATCATGTTCAAGTCTAATACTAGTTAATTAAATGCTTGGCTGCTCTTTGTCATAGAGAATTCTGAGTTTCTCTCACGTATTGCTTGTGACATTTTTTTGCATGTAATATCATAGAAGATGTTAGAGGAGTCGAGAAGGGTTCACTAGTCCGAAGGTTCACTAGTCCGAAAAACGGGTTCACTAGTAAGAAGGTTCACTAGTCCGAAGGTCCACTAGTCAGAAGGTTCACTAGTCCGAACGAGAGGGTTCACTGGTTCGAAGGTTCACTAGTCCGAAGGTCCACTAGTCCGAAGGTTCACTAGTCCGAAGAAGTACCGATCATCCTCCAAACGATAATATAGCCCATAGGGCATAGGCCTACCCAGACCCAAGAATAGTGTCCTCAGCATCATTTTCCCACGAGACAGTATCCCTTAGTCTTTGCTGGTCTGTAGTCGAGACAGTGTAAAGTTAGGAATTTATGATCCCTCCAAAGAAAAAGGAAATATATAATTCGACGATTTTATGCACAGCCACGAGCGTACATCCCGGTAGCAATGTAGAATGGTGGTGGTGGTGGTGGTGGGGGGGGGGGGGGGGGTGGGGGTGTGCAGGCTGATGAAGAGAAAGACAATGAATTTCCTGAGGAAGTAGGAGGTATGCAGGGAATATAAAACCTTCGAACTAAATATTATATTTTTCCTTAGGAACTCTACAGGGCTATATGCATCACATGACATGTTCAATTTAAATCCATTTATTTATAAAGTAATTTGAAAAGTTGGGAAAACATTATTAAAAAGATGACATTATACCTATATCTAGAAAGACACGTGGTGTCGACTTTGTAAACGTTCATATATATATATATGTATTTATCATCACTAAAACACACGGGCACAGGGAAAATCTTCTTGTCTAAAATAACCATGGAGACAAGTTTTTAATTGTGTTAAAAAGAGGTATATTATTTAGACTTTTATACCCCATAAATTGAACAAACCGTGAAGAATACTTTTTATTTTTAATATCTGTTCAAGTATACCTACCGCTACTCAGATTTTTTTAATTGCTTCAATAAAATGGTCTTATTTGAGATATAGCGTATTATGTCTGGGATGTTCGGACTAGTGAACCTTCGGACTGGGAACCTTCGGACTAGTGAAGCTTCGGACCAGTGAACCTTCGGACCAGTGGACCTTCGGACTAGTGAACCTTCGGACCGGTGAACCTTCGGACTAGTGGACCTTCGGACTAGTGGACCTTCGGACTAGTGAACCTTCGGACTAGTGAGCAGTTCCCGAGGAGTGGCAACCAAGATTATCTGATGTGTGTCAGTACGTTTGAAGAATACTTTGTAATCCAAATACTTAGTAGTATGATATGTATGACCCTTCAATAGTAGGCAGTACCCTAATGCCAAGGTCATGAGAATTAAGAGTATCAATGAAAATATGAAGGTCTTCCAATGCATGCTGCTATATATTAAAAATGTCATCCAGATACCGAAGGTAAATGAAAGGTTGTTTGGGACATTTGCGAAGAATATCACTCTCCCACTCAGCCATAAAAATAGAGGCAAGGTTAGGTATAAAACGTTTTCCCACAGCACACCCTTTAATTTACTGAAAGATTTCAAAATCATTACCACTCAAAGACACACTCGCCGCGAAAACCAAGAATACCGTTTACATAAAAATCAGTTGGCGGTTTTCTTTAATTTTCCTAGCTCCGGCAAGTAGCGATAATATGAGGGCAGAACGCTACGGTGGGTAGCCATGTTTAAAACAAGGAGAATACAAATACAAAAGATGGCCGCCGTGACCGCGGGAAAATGTTCCAACCTGTACTAGATATGGATGTAATAACTCTGGCCTATAATTCGACAAAAGTGAAATGGATATCAAGACAGAAAAGGTTGGTCATTCGTTTTAAGGCATTTATTGTATCGGTGAATGATTTTTTCGAAAGCAAAAAGGGGTCGATGTACATATGAATCGTACGTTTATGGTTACAAAATGGCGAAATTCTACAATGCTCCTAGCTCATTAGAATATTGTTTTCTATACAATTATAATTTTCCCTGACAAAAGAAGTTATGAAAATTGAAAATTAGATTTATCAGGTATCGGTAGCGTAAACAAACTCCGAACCTGCTCACAAGCCCACTAATGTTTTGAGTCATTTGAGCGATCTAACGACACAGTATAATTTTAGTTACTTTATCTGAGATATACAGCCTCAAAATCGGTTTGAGGGAATCGAAAGGAATGCCGATAACTTTTAAAAAGTAAACCACAGAAAAAAAGACTGAAATGAGGGTTGGCCGATTTCTCTTTTGCTAGTGCAGTGACTCGTGAGCTAGGCGAATGCTGACTGGCCTGTCGGGACACACAGCTAAGCTTTGCTGTGAAGATGGCTGCCGAGTTAGGCGTTCTCTAATAACGCGTGTTAACTTTCTTATAGCACAGTTTGGCGAAGAAAAATTGTACAGATCTGGTTTTTGTACCGTTATAGAAAGGAAACTTAAGCGCACTTGTACTATATTTACTAAGTTCTTTCATTTCCTTATTAAATTTTAGTGGTTTTAGATGTAGTAAGCTCGTGTAAATTGGATTTTTTAGCAAATGTCAAACAGTATACGGCGTCAAGTGGGCCTTTAAGCAAAGCTCTAACCATTGTAAAATGTCAATGTTTGTATACATAGACTCCTAGTTGGAGATCTCCAAACTCTGTGGCCAAAGTATATTGATGATGGGTGGCCAACTATGGTGTTCTATTTGAGCCACTCCTCCTTCGCGCGTCGACTTACACAAACGCGACGCGGTACTCGACGCGCGACGCGGATAATGTGTTTTATAATGTTAAAAGATAGACAGTTAACTCGACGTCGCGTTTTAGAGCGCGATGTCGAGTTCACTGTCTATCTTTTAACATTATAAAACTCGACGCGCGACGCGGAGGTCGACGTCGAGTTCCGCGTCGCGTCGCGTCGCGTCGACGGAGAAGTGGCCCAAATAGAACACCATAGCCAACATACTCCATGACCAAAATCGCATCCCGCTGGATTTGGCCAACAAATCGTCAGTATTTTTGATAAAGCGAGGCCACACGAAGTTAAGCGATGTGGGCTGGTAGCAGTAGCATTTTCGGGAGCCTAGGCGGCCCGTGAACCACGCCTGTATATAGGCCTACTGGGTTTGGGTACTCAGCCCCCTTCCCACTTTCAATTAAAAAACTATATCCAGAGGCCCTTGTATGTAGCACAAGTATGTAGTTTTCCTACATTGTGGCCCAAGTCAGTCCAAAACCAACCGTGGGCGATTCTCCTGCTTGTCTTATTTTGTTATTTTTAAGAATTAGGGAAAGCGGAATCCGAAAGTTATTAGCATTTTTACTCGCAGAACAGACACAGAACACTTCTCAGGCAATCTAGAACCCCCGAGCTTCCGGGGCCTGGGCGGCCCCTTGACCCTCGTCTAATGCTTTGGGGTAGTCATCCCCTCCTCATGCTTCAAAACGTTACAAGGCTTCATCTATAACTTTGGAACATACCAATTTAACTGGTATTTTTTAAGAATAAGGGAAAGCAAAATCCGAAAATTATTTAGCAATTTTGCTTGCAGAACCGCCTCAGAACGCTTCTCAGGCAATCAAAAACCCTTGAGTTTCCGGGGCTTGGAGGGCCCCTGGACCCTTGCCTATTGGCTTGGGATAGTCATTCCCTCCTCATGCTTCAAATACGTTACAAGAATTCATCTATAGCTTTGGAACGTACAGATTTTACTGGAATTTTGTAAGAATTAGGAAAAGCAAAATCCGAAAATTATTAAGCAATTTTACTTGCAGAACAGCCTCAGAACGCTTCTCAGGCAATCTAGAACCCTTGAGCTTCTGGGGCCTAAGCGGCCCCTGCATCCTCGCCTATTAGCTCGGGATAGTCACCATGGTATGTGTAGGTAGAACGGGGTGAGGGGGTTACAGGCCTCTTTCATATCTGTTATGTTTCTGTAAACAGAGGGCCTGGAACCCCACCTTTAGGACCATTGACCATTAAGAATTCGGGTAGGGTCTAACAAAGTGAAATTCGTGCAAATTAATTTGATTTACCCGTGACTATATTTTCGATGGCACTCTCAGCACGATGAGGTCGTCGGACCCAATGAGCTATATGCATGGAATGGAGTATTTGATTTGCATCGAATGCCGCCATTACTAAGAGATGGTGCAGTATCGATCCAGATCGGTTGTGCACGCGCGCTTCAACTATCAATGACGGCACATTTTACAAAGTCAGATCCTAATGAGATGTGTCCGTTCCACGCACATAGTTCATTGGTCGGACCTACTTCTTTATTGTGTACTGACGTCTGCTGTACAACAACAGCCTACATTGGATTTCGATAGGAATATGAAGCCTTTTCAGTTATGATATTTAGAAATAAGATAAATACTATACAATTGAAAACACTAGATTGATTAAATAGAGGATCGGCTTGCCGCTTTAAATCAAAGCGATAAAACAAAACCTCAGTATCGATCGTCTGTTGACAGAGTTGTGTGATCTGCACAATGGCTTCGGAGAATCGGACCAATCACCACTGTGTGTAGGCCTAACTGTAATTGCCATTCAATGACCCGATAAAACAATGAAAAGTAATTTCATAGATCATTTTTCCTGGTGACTGCAGAGTTAAAACCCATGGAGAATCGATTTAATTTCTTTTTTTTATGAAATATCGCGAAAAAACTTTTTATCGCGAAAATGGCCATTCAAATGACCACAAATCTGACAGAGAAAAATAGACATGCTGTTGTTTCATTGGTCTGCGATATATATTCATACGTTTGATGAAAACCTAATCCGTCATAAGTTTGTTGATATTTCTTTTTATACTTGATAAATTTATACTTAAGACTGTCGGCTAATGTGACAGAGCAATTCAAACATATTTGGTTCTAAATACTGAATTCCTATGCACACATGCAAAATTTAGAATACAGCAGTAAGGAGAAACTTATTACAAATACCACGATATAAAGAAAAAAATGTACTTTATTTGCAACCTATATTGACTTAACTCGAGCATTTTTTCTGAGTGTAAAAATTAAACAACTTATAGAAAAAAAAATTTATGGAAAGAACCATATAATGTACAAGTCTTCACTTTAAAGTGGTATGAGCTGCCAAAATTCACACTTTTTCATAATTTCTGATCGTCACGACAGTTAGCGGCTTTGAAGGCCATCGGAAAACTAAAAAATTGACGTTAGAATGAGGAAAATCCATACAGTATGTGATCTGTATGAACCGAAAACGTGTTCGAAATTTAAATAACCGGGACAACCATTCATTCATTCTAAGCCAAAGTTAGTTCAAAACAAAACCTTATCGTACATTTTCGAAACTAGAAGCACTAAAAAGCTTCTGAACTATACGTCTTGAGAAAAATAGCCAATAGTTTCAACATTCTGTTTTAACGTCAAAATATCAACATTTTGGCAGCTCGTGCCACTTTAAAATTGGCCCGACAGGTCTTCCTGACCGGCAAGTTATCTCCAAATCTTCGTTGTGACTTTATTAGACATACAACATGCATGCAACATTGCTTCATATGTAGATCTACATTTATATGATGTCTACAAAATCCTCTCGATTCGGATGTTTTCTCTCAAATAAATGAAATCAGTGATAGGGGGCGGAAGTCTCGGAAACTTCTGAATTTTTACAGGTCAACCATTATGTGACTGAATTTTGTGTATCGTTTTAGTGGGCAAAACAACTGTTGACATCTGATTGGTGTCCCCCCATAAGCCCGACGTCCCACAAGTCCGACGCCCCACCAAGTCCGACATCCCACAAGTCCGACGCCCCACAAGTCCGACGTCCCATAAGTCCGACAAGTGGGTTAGGGTTATCTTAATAATAACTGTGTCGGACTTGTGGTACCTTTTCGTAGAATGTCGGACTTATAATACCTTTCTCAAAATGTCGACTTGTGAGACGTCGAACTTATAGGAATTCACAAATTTGGCTATCTTAAAGGCACACTTGCCGCGAAAATCAGGAATTTTGTTTACATTAAAAAAGAAAGACCGTATTCTGTATTTTTCCCAGACAATATAAGTTAGGAACTTTCTATTTTTACCAAAATTTAAAAGTTTGGACGTCACTTTGTATTTTTAATTTGAATTTGAAAATTTGAATTGTTACGTACCCGGAACGTAAACAAACCGATCTGCCCCCTATTGGCGATTTTATGTTTCAGTCGAGTGAGTGAACTAACGGCACAGTGTAATTTTACGTAGGCCTATTTATCTGAGAAATACAGACTGACGATCGGTTAACAGCGACTGGAAAAGCCTGCTGATTATTGTTTGAGTGTAAACCACAGATACAAAGGCCTGAAAGGAGGGTAAGCCATCACGAAAGTTGACCGACACTGATCGTTGTTGTTGTAATCAGGCTTCGATTCTTCGTTTGTTTTTCACCCCATTTTTACAGTCTAAATCTAACTAGACATGTTTTATGTGTCCTATGTTTAAGTTTAGTGGTATTAGTCGTAGTAAGCTCATGTAAATTGGTTTTCTTAGCAAATTTAAACAGGCTACGGCGGCAAGTGTGCCTTTAAAATGGGTTTTTCCTTTGTCGAACTTATGGGACGTCGGACTTGTGGGGCGTCGGACTTGTGGGACGTCGGCCTTATTGGGGGGGGGGGGGGTCTTCTATAAAAATTGTTCTCAGAAAAGGGCACTATATCATCCAAATATACATTCGAATCGCAGTGGGATAATTAAAAATGAAACAATTTGCTTCCATTATTTTTCGATTAGTCGAGCCCCAACTGCCAAAAGGTTGACATACCATGTAATATAGAAGCACCTGTTTTCTTAAAATGGCACTCGACACGCACGCGATGCTGTCACGATGACGAGATGAAGAATGAAATGAACATAACTCAGGTGGCTGACCAGTATTACTGAAATAATAGCCCATACCTATCTCTGGATAAATGACAGATATGAGCATCGACCAAGTGACTGTCTGTCTCTGAAAAATGATGCAGATTGTTATCCAATTGACAAATTTCGCAGACGACAATGAAATGGACATCAGTGAAGTTGGTATTTGATTACTTGATGACATGGTTTTGTCCTAATGAAGATTCCCTTCGAGCACATAGGTAGGCCTATGTTTGAGGTGGACTCGATTGTAAGAGGTGTTTAAAAAGGACAACCCTTTATGTCATACCCGAAACTGAGAGATCCACTGCGCATGTCCGTTTGAGACAGTCTCCTGGAAAGAGTCTGACACTGAGTGACAGTGACACAGCTCACAAGACGTCAAGAGTGTCCCCTCAAACTCACATCATACCCGAAACTGAGTGAGGTATAGCCTACTTACTGCAAACTATTTCCATTTACACAACTAGTGAAGGTTGTGAGAGGAGATGATTATGGACAATCCAACAACAACAGTCCTAGTAAATCTGTCAACGCCAGACATTAAACCGAGACTGAGACATACCCCAAACTGAGAGGCTGACAAACCTCTATATACATTTGAATCTAACAGTCCAATGTTGTCATACCCCAAACTGAGAGGTTGGCAAACCTCTATATACATTTGAATCTAACAGTCCAATGATGTCATACCCCAAACTGAGAGGCTGGCAAACCTCTATTAGTATATACATTTGAATCTAACAGTAACAGTCCAATGATGTCATACCCCAAACTGAGAGGCTGACAAACCTCCATATACATTTGAATTTCACAGTCCAATGTTGTCATACCCCAAACTGAGAGGTTGACAAACCTCTATATACATTTGAATTTCACAGTCCAATGTTGTCATACCCCAAACTGAGAGGCTGACAAACCTCTATATACATTTGAATCTAACAGTCCAATGATGTCATACCCCAAACTGAGAGGTTGACAAACCTCTATATACATTTGAATCTAACAGTAACAGTCCAATGATGTCATACCCCAAACTGAGAGGTTGGCAAACCTCTATATACATTTGAATCTAACAGTCCAATGTTGTCATACCCCAAACTGAGAGGTTGACAAACCTCTATATACATTTGAATCTAACAGTCCAATGTTGTCATACCCCAAACTGAGAGGTTGACAAACCTCTATTAGTATATACATTTGAATCTAACAGTAACAGTCCAATGATGTCATACCCCAAACTGAGAGGTTGACAAACCTCTATATACATTTGAATCTAACAGTCCAATGATGTCATACCCCAAACTGAGAGGTTGACAAACCTCTATATACATTTGAATTTCACAGTCCAATGTTGTCATACCCCAAACTGAGAGGTTGACAAACCTCTATATACATTTGAATCTAACAGTCCAATGTTGTCATACCCCAAACTGAGAGGTTGACAAACCTCTATATACATTTGAATCTAACAGTCCAATGTTGTCATACCCCAAACTGAGAGGCTGACAAACCTCTATACATTTAAATTTCACAGTCCAATGTTGTCATACCCCAAACTGAGAGGTTGACAAACCTCTATATACATTTGAATTTCACAGTCCAATGTTGTCATACCCCAAACTGAGAGGTTGACAAACCTCTATATACATTTGAATCTAACAGTAACAGTCCAATGATG
Organism: Lepidochitona cinerea; assembly: GCA_963971465.1. Taxonomy (NCBI): domain Eukaryota; kingdom Metazoa; phylum Mollusca; class Polyplacophora; order Chitonida; family Tonicellidae; genus Lepidochitona; species Lepidochitona cinerea. The sequence goes on from OZ020552.1 coordinate 44,890,585, forward strand.
TCATACCCCAAACTGAGAGGCTGGCAAACCTCTATAAACATTTGAATTTCACAGTCCAATGATGTCATACCCCAAACTGAGAGGTTGACAAACCTCTATATACATTTGAATCTAACAGTAACAGTCCAATGATGTCATACCCCAAACTGAGAGGCTGACAAACCTCTATAAACATTTGAATTTCACAGTCCAATGTTGTCATACCCCAAACTGAGAGGTTGACAAACCTCTATATACATTTGAATCTAACAGTCCAATGTTGTCATACCCCAAACTGAGAGGTTGACAAACCTCTATATACATTTGAATCTAACAGTCCAATGTTGTCATACCCCAAACTGAGAGGCTGGCAAACCTCTATATACATTTGAATCTAACAGTCCAATGTTGTCATACCCCAAACTGAGAGGTTGACAAACCTCTATATACATTTGAATCTAACAGTCCAATGTTGTCATACCCCAAACTGAGAGGTTGACAAACCTCTATATACATTTGAATCTAACAGTCCAATGATGTCATACCCCAAACTGAGAGGCTGGCAAACCTCTATATACATTTGAATCTAACAGTCCAATGATGTCATACCCCAAACTGAGAGGCTGGCAAACCTCTATATACATTTGAATTTCACAGTCCAATGATGTCATACCCCAAACTGAGAGGCTGGCAAACCTCTATATACATTTGAATTTCACAGTCCAATGATGTCATACCCCAAACTGAGAGGTTGACAAACCTCTATATACATTTGAATTTCACAGTCCAATGTTGTCATACCCCAAACTGAGAGGTTGACAAACCTCTATATACATTTGAATCTAACAGTAACAGTCCAATGATGTCATACCCCAAACTGAGAGGTTGACAAACCTCTATATACATTTGAATTTCACAGTCCAATGATGTCATACCCCAAACTGAGAGGTTGACAAACCTCTATATACATTTGAATTTCACAGTCCAATGTTGTCATACCCCAAACTGAGAGGTTGACAAACCTCTATATACATTTGAATTTCACAGTCCAATGTTGTCATACCCCAAACTGAGAGGTTGACAAACCTCTATATACATTTGAATCTAACAGTAACAGTCCAATGTTGTCATACCCCAAACTGAGAGGTTGACAAACCTCTATATACATTTGAATCTAACAGTAACAGTCCAATGATGTCATACCCCAAACTGAGAGGTTGGCAAACCTCTATATACATTTGAATCTAACAGTCAAATGATGTCATACCCCAAACTGAGAGGTTGACAAACCTCTATATACATTTGAATCTAACAGTAACAGTCCAATGATGTCATACCCCAAACTGAGAGGTTGGCAAACCTCTATATACATTTGAATCTAACAGTCCAATGTTGTCATACCCCAAACTGAGAGGTTGACAAACCTCTATATACATTTGAATCTAACAGTCCAATGTTGTCATACCCCAAACTGAGAGGTTGACAAACCTCTATATACATTTGAATTTCACAGTCCAATGATGTCATACCCCAAACTGAGAGGCTGGCAAACCTCTATATACATTTGAATCTAACAGTCCAATGTTGTCATACCCCAAACTGAGAGGTTGACAAACCTCTATACATTTGAATCTAACAGTCCAATGTTGTCATACCCCAAACTGAGAGGTTGACAAACCTCTATATACATTTGAATCTAACAGTCCAATGTTGTCATACCCCAAACTGAGAGGTTGACAAACCTCTATATACATTTGAATTTCACAGTCCAATGTTGTCATACCCCAAACTGAGAGGTTGACAAACCTCTATATACATTTGAATCTAACAGTCCAATGATGTCATACCCCAAACTGAGAGGTTGACAAACCTCTATATACATTTGAATTTCACAGTCCAATGTTGTCATACCCCAAACTGAGAGGTTGACAAACCTCTATATACATTTGAATCTAACAGTCCAATGTTGTCATACCCCAAACTGAGAGGTTGACAAACCTCTATATACATTTGAATTTCACAGTCCAATGATGTCATACCCCAAACTGAGAGGTTGACAAACCTCTATATACATTTGAATTTCACAGTCCAATGATGTCATACCCCAAACTGAGAGGCTGGCAAACCTCTATATACATTTGAATTTCACAGTCCAATGTTGTCATACCCCAAACTGAGAGGTTGACAAACCTCTATATACATTTAAATTTCACAGTCCAATGATGTCATACCCCAAACTGAGAGGCTGGCAAACCTCTATATACATTTGAATTTCACAGTCCAATGATGTCATACCCCAAACTGAGAGGCTGACAAACCTCTATATACATTTGAATTTCACAGTCCAATGATGTCATACCCCAAACTGAGAGGCTGACAAACCTCTATATACATTTGAATTTCACAGTCCAATGATGTCATACCCCAAACTGAGAGGTTGACAAACCTCTATATACATTTGAATTTCACAGTCCAATGTTGTCATACCCCAAACTGAGAGGCTGGCAAACCTCTATATACATTTGAATTTCACAGTCCAATGTTGTCATACCCCAAACTGAGAGGTTGACAAACCTCTATACATTTGAATCTAACAGTCCAATGTTGTCATACCCCAAACTGAGAGGCTGACAAACCTCTATATACATTTGAATTTCACAGTCCAATGTTGTCATACCCCAAACTGAGAGGCTGACAAACCTCTATATACATTTGAATCTAACAGGCCAATGAGGTCATACCCCAAACTGAGAGGCTGGCAAACCACTATCACACCCACTATTCTTCTATTCAACCACCATCACACTCACTATTCTTCTATTCAACCGCCCTCTCATCACACCCACTATTCTTCTGTTCAACCACCATCACACCCACTATTCTTCTGTTCAACCGCCATCACACCCACTATTCTTCTATTCGACCACCATCACACCCACTATTCGTCTGTTCAACCGCCATCACACCCACTATTCTTCTATTCGACCACCATCACACCCACTATTCGTCTGTTCAACCGCCATAACACCCACTATTCTTCTATTCAACCGCCATCACACCCACTATTCTTCTATTCAACCGCCATCACACCCACAGTGGCACTATTCTTCTACTCAACCATTCCACCAATGGGTCGCGGGTTCGATTCCCACTCAATCCAAAAAATTTTAAAATTTTCTGATTGGGTTTTCACTCGAACGACCTATGTGGGATGGTTGCCAGTTACCAACGGAAGGTCGTGGGTTTCCTCCGGGCATAGAGCCCGGTTTCCTCCCACAATAAAACCGATAATGCCGCCATATAAGGGAAATAATCAATCTGTTCAACCACCATTACCACCACCATTCTTCTGTTAACCTCCACTATTCTGTAGACTTCTGTTCGATCACCAACTTCCTACAATCCTCTCTTGCCACCAGGGGGCCTCGGTGGTCCAAGGCATCTGAAAAATTAGGGATGCACGAATTTGTGTTGGTGCAAGTAATTACCAACTTGGCAGTTAAGATCAGAAAAAATAGGAAAAAAGGGCAACGGCTTTACAAAAAAGTAAAGACATTGAGAAAAAAGTTGATCTTGTGGAATCATATCTTTTAGATTTGAGTTTAAACATTCTCACTGGAGTCAAAATGATTTCAACTTGAATTGAAATATTATTTAATTCCAAGTGGACTGGAGGTCTTGCCATCTGGACTTGGTGCCAACATCTGGACTGGAGGTCTTGACTTCAGTACTGAAGGAATAACCATCTGGACTTGGTGTTGACATCTGGACTGGAGGTCTTGACATCAGTACTGAAGGAATAACCATCTGGACTTGGTGTTGACATCTGGACTGGAGGTCTTGACATCAGTACTGAAGGAATAACCATCTGGACTTGGTGCCAACATCTGGACTGGAGGTCTTGACATCAGTACTGAAGGAATAACCATCTGGACTTGGTGTTGACATCTGGACTGGAGGTCTTGACATCAGTACTGAAGGAATAACCATCTGGACTTGGTGTTGACATCTGGACTGGAGGTCTTGACATCAGTACTGAAGGAATAACCATCTGGACTTGGTGTTGACATCTGGACTGGAGGTCTTGACTTCAGTACTGAAGGTATAGCCATCTGGACTTGGTGTTGACATCTGGACTGGAGGTCTTGACATCAGTACTGAAGGAATAACCATCTGGACTTGGTGTTGACATCTGGACTGGAGGTCTTGACATCAGTACTGAAGGTATAGCCATCTGGACTTGGTGTTGACATCTGGACTGGAGGTCTTGACATCAGTACTGAAGGAATAACCATCTGGACTTGGTGTTGACATCTGGACTGGAGGTCTTGACATCAGTACTGAAGGAATAACCATCTGGACTTGGTGTTGACATCTGGACTGGAGGTCTTGACATCAGTACTGAAGGAATAACCATCTGGACTTGGTGTTGACATCTGGACTGGAGGTCTTGACATCAGTACTGAAGGAATAACCATCTGGACTTGGTGTTGACATCTGGACTGGAGGTCTTGACATCAGTACTGAAGGAATAACCATCTGGACTTGGTGTTGACATCTGGACTGGAGGTCTTGACATCAGTACTGAAGGAATAACCATCTGGACTTGGTGTTGACATCTGGACTGGAGGTCTTGGCATCAGTACTGAAGGAATAACCATCTGGACTTGGTGTTGACATCTGGACTGGAGGTCTTGACATCAGTACTGAAGGAATAACCATCTGGACTTGGTGTTGACATCTGGACTGGAGGTCTTGACATCAGTACTGAAGGTATAGCCATCTGGACTTGGTGTTGACATCTGGACTGGAGGTCTTGACATCAGTACTGAAGGAATAACCATCTGGACTTGGTGTTGACATCTGGACTGGAGGTCTTGACATCAGTACTGAAGGAATAACCATCTGGACTTGGTGCCGACATCTGGACTGGAGGTCTTGACATCAGTACTGAAGGAATAGCCATCTGGACTTGGTGCCGACATCCGGACTAGAGGTCTTGACATCAGTACTGAAGGAATAACCATCTGGACTTGGTGTTGACATCTGGACTAGAGGTCTTGACATCAGTACTGAAGGAGTAACCATCTGGACTTGGTGTTGACATCTGGACTGGAGGTCTTGACATCAGTACTGAAGGAATAACCATCTGGACTTGGTGTTGACATCTGGACTGGAGGTCTTGACATCAGTACTGAAGGAATAACCATCTGGACTTGGTGTTGACATCTGGACTGGAGGTCTTGACATCTGATTAATTCAAGGATTGATTGATCTTTTACACCGCACTCAAGATTATTTCACTTATATGGTGTGCCAAGTTTAGTAGGGGGGGGGGAGGGCTCCTTGCCCAGAGAAAACCCCTGACCATCGGCAAGTATCTGGCAAACTCTTCTCTATATATTTATGAACACTAAAACACTCGGGCACAGGGAAGATCTTATCTATAATAACCATGGAGACAAGTTTCTAATTGTGTTAAAAAGAGATATATCACTCTTCTATGTACGTCTTGCCATCTGAACAGATTGATCGATTGATTGTTTGGTGTTTCACGCCGCGCTCATGATTATTTCACTTATATGGTAGTGTTGCCAGTTTTATTGTGGGAGGAAATCGGGCTCTATGCCCGGAGGAAACCCACGACCTTCCGCTGGTAACCGGCAACCATCCCACATAGGTCGTTCGAGTGAAAACCCAGTCAGAAAAGCCATCTGAATAGAAGGAAATAGGTGGGTGATGTTTGTTGAACAAAAGGATACAGTGATAGAAGGGTTGTTGAACAGAAGGATATTGGTAGTTGGACAGGAGAGTTGGTTTTATTTTGACAGCCCGTTTAAAAGATATGAGTAGGCTACTAAATTGTGAATTTAATTCTTTATTTCTTTTTACAAGGATTTCTCACAGCCAAAAGGCCACTAGGAGATATAGAACAACAATGATACATGTCTATTCAGAACCGTTAAGTATTAAATATAAATGCATGCTAAATTCTGCAATTACTGTGTTTTAATCAATTGTGAGATCATTGGAACCCTCTAAAATTAATTTACAGATGTATTTAGCGCAATGCTGAAGAAATAGGGAGAGTTTTACATTTACACAAATAACGCTACAAATTAACTCGAGCATATGCTTTCTTTGGTTGGTAAAAACAGAACAAGCAAATAATTAATTAAACGTTTTCACAACTTGAATTTCAAAACAGACAAAATTGATGTTCTATTAAGAGTGCCGTCCCAGGCTACTTGACTAAGGATATAGGCAATGGCATTTCTATTCTTTTTGGATTGTAAGGTCAAAATGGCAAGCTCACAACTACATGTAGTTCAATTTACCGAACTTATGGTGGTATTTGATTGATTGATTGAGACATAAAATATTTTTAAAATCAAAAGGCCTACTGACAGGGAAATCAGTGTCTCTAAATTCATTAATAATAATTTACCAGCTAATTCAGTAATCATCCCCTAAGTATATTTCAGATTTTACCAATTTTTGGTGTATTGATTTTTTTTATAACCTTGGACTTATTTCTCTTTAGAATGTATACAAATACATGTATTTTCATGTCAGTTGGCCTACAATTAATTGACATACTTGTAATTGATAAAAACATTTCAATTGCAACCAAAATGTAATATATTTACGAAGTAACATTAGATTTGTAACTGTCACTGTCAGGCGTCACACCGTACAACTGTCAATACACGCATTTTAACTGATCATAATTTAATCCAACTATCTTCTGTTATTTGAAGAAATTGTTGCTGAGTTACGTCGTGGTTGAAACAGGTGATGTTGTATGAAAATAAGGGATCTGTTTTAATGAAGACCTGTGAAATCCGCTCACATTGTACATTTTATAACTTACTGAACTCCAGCTGGCGTATGACAGTCGCTTGGACATGCGCAGTCTATGCTTACAAGTTTGTGTTTTTATTTTACTGACGCTGGTAGACATGCGCTATGAAAGCTCTCAGTTTCGGGTATGACATAAAGGGTTGTCCGTTTAAAAACTGCCGAGCAGAGATGAAGTTGACATATTTTAGAGTATGGGAATGGCTGTCAGATAGACTTTCCACCGGGAAGTCAAATTAGGTGTTTAAGTACACCCCAAGCCCCCCCCCCCCCCTCCACACACCCCGCTAAACCTGGTAAATAAGTGAAATAATCTTGGTTGCAGCGTAAAACATCAATCAATCGAGTGGAAACTTGTATTTGATGTGGCTTAGACTTAGTCCGGGTTTCTGACTCCAAAATTACTATTTGTTTATATTGACGGCCGTATTTCCAAAATACGGCCGTCAGTATAAAAAAATAGTAATTTTGGAGTCAGAAACCCAGACTAGCTTAGATCTATTCGATTTATAGGAATAATCATAGTTCGTTGCTGAGATAGGCACGAAGCTTTGAGATCGCCATGCCTTTAATTAGTGTAGTCAGACATGAAGGACCAGCGCATGCCCAGGTAGAAGAATTACCTGTCTGTGGCTACTTGTTCTAGTCAGTGAGTTATTGGTAGGTCAGGTGTTGCGTAGGCCTCGTACGTTTTTGTACAACATCTGAACACGGCGATGTTGCGTGGACAACAGTCACAACACATTTGGAATTTACCAGAGAAGATATTTATGGATGTGTTTTTCATGAATGACTTTTTCAAAGCATTCACTTGACTCTTGACTCTATTGTGTGCTTATATAATAAGGGACTTTTGATCAAACATTTTCTTGGAATTTACCGTTGGGGTGCCGAGGAGTACGTGAGTAGGCCATTTTTTTCTATCGTTGAGTTTCAGATTAGGGCATTTAGACTAAGTTTACTTTTAGGTTAGGTTTTATTTTCAGGTTGTTTATTGTGATAATTGGGCTAGAGTAAGGATCAACGATTTGGCTAGAAATACCAGCTGAACATTACTATTCCAGAGTGTTCCCGGTGATATCGCGGTAACGAAATGATAGTACGGTCGTACAGTTAGAAACAGAACTTTGGAACCCCATGTTTGCATGTGTATCTGACTTTATTGCCCAGACCCCGAACTGACAAGGACTTGTATGTGTATCATATTTTTGAAAATAAAGTCAACTGACAGTATTTTGTGATACTCCTGATAAAATTGATTTCGAAGTATAGCCTTCATGGCAATATCTATTCTGTGGCCAAAATATAAGCATAGCCTGGCAAAAGACAAGACACTGGCTTTATTATGATTATCAGCTGATAATAGTTTAACAAGTTTGGATTGCACAAGTTTTATGCTGATGAAGAATTGTGCGAATTGACTGGACATTTGAGTGACTTTTGGAAATTGATATTTTCTTGGAATCTGGATTCTGACAGAATGAGCACATCTGTGAGTACCCATGTATTTATCTTGTTGCCAAGGTTCTCTAACCAACTAACAGTCTAACTTTTGTTAGTTTTTAGGGTTTTATTTTTCAGGTTTTATTTTTCAGGTTTTATTTTTCAGCTTTCTATTTTTCAGCCATGATCACAAATTGTGTTTAGTTCACTGGGAAAAGCAAATATATACAAGGCCTACAGATGAAAGAACGCGGATTGCAATAAAAACTGAACTGCAAAGTGGTGTGTTAATTATAAACTGTGCGAGCAATAGTTCTTTACTTTAGCCCAATAAAAAATTTAAATTTGGAAATTATTTATGCTTTCAGATAAAAACAGAAAATGTTTAAATTTGTAGACTAGGGATCTAGTGTAGGTTTTTTCATGGACTAGAAGTAGAAAGGCAGGGCTGCAATAAGAAAGATAGTGAAGTGTGGGATTGGAGAGATTTTTAAATTAAAATCTGCAGTAAACCAATTGATAAAACCATTTGTTTTGTAAGGATTCTTCAAATTTCAATTTAAAAAATTATAACGGGACCTACTGGTAAGATCAAACTGCTGTAGACTTATATCTTTTTTGTAACTTCTTCCCACGACTAGCCATCTTTACTTAGCCTACCATGCTTTTCTGTTTTCTTTTTGCTGGTATTTAGACCAGGTAGAGAATTTTCCATACTAACAATAACCCTGTTTTGTTCAAGTTCACATTAATCCTACAGCCATTGGTATTACACAAATTGGTGTATACAAATGTTGGATACTTTGCGTTTCTTCTTTTCAGGTATAGCATTTTTAATTTAGGCTTTCAGCTGTAGAAGCTTGAAGCCTGTTATAGTGTTAGTAATTTTTTCCGTGTCCAGCTCTTTGTTTTTCTTTCAGAGTGATAAAAAAATTGATTTTCTTACAAACATTTTTATGCCATCAACAAACAAAATCAGAATTACTAGTATTTATAATTCGAGTCAAAGCGATAATTTGCGTTTTTTGCAGTAATAATTTACATCCATGTATTGGTAATTTGCGTTTTCCGTTATACTCGCGCAATAACATCCACATCTATGCTGTACTGATGTTCGCATCTTTTCAGTAATAATATTAGCCCTTTTTGGAAAACATTCCTGAGCGGTCATTTTCAAGATAACCGACAATCTGGATTACCGCAATCATTTATAGTAAATATAAAAAGCAACTCATTCAGAGTAAATAACGAAACTACAACTTAAACAAGTGACCGTTTTAAAGAATTTGATATTAAAAACATAGAATTTGATTTACCCTTTAAATGAGAAAGAGAACAGCGAAATTACGCAGACATTGTCACACAATGATATATTTCGTATATCATATCTGATAAAAATTGACACATACATATTTTGTATTAACTTCCTCTCTATGTGTGTGTTTCCATTAGGCGGAAAATATGAATATATAGGCGGCGTTTAGTTTAATAATTTATTGTCATTTATTTTTGCACTACTGATATATATTGTAGTTTTTATCTCTTAGGCATATTTATTTGTTTTCTATTGTATCGATCAATGACTGTAGTCCTATCCATAGTTTGGTAGTTTATTTCCTTATGAGCATCCAGTTTATCCAATTATCTGACACATGTAGGGACATAGCAAGACAATTTAGTTGGACAATTTCTCATCCGGGCTAAAGACGAAGGGCCACTGAATATTGCGGATTATTGTGTACACCGATATTACACAATCCCTTGCGTGGGGCTTCTCTGTACGTTTTAATATTTTGCTTCATGTTCTTTTGGAGAGGACAAACGATTTTGTCACAAAGAAAATTCGTACTTTTTGTTGGCGGGGTTGACCCAGACGATCTAAACGATAAACGGTGGTGTTCGCTGAGTTGTTCTGTGCATAAATATTCCATTTCGCGCCGTTCCCAAGGGTAAAGTACGCGGAGTTGTTTAGTGGTTACAGATTTCTTTTCGTGCTGTTTTTTGGGGAGGACAAACGATTTTGTCAAAGAAAATTGTACAGTATTTAAGAGGAGAAATACTTTTGAAGCTCATCTTTACAAGAATTCACCCAAGGTCTGTATGTATTTTTTATGAAAAAATAATTGTGCTGCACATGAAGTCGCTGTGCATGTGAAGGTTTCAATTCATGCTTTTTGTTGGCGAGGTGGACGATATTGACGAAAGTCTTGCACATTAAGATTCTGTTTTGTGCTGTTTCCGAGGTTAAAGCGCGTTCAGTTGTTTAGCGCGGAAACATTCAATTTCGTGCTGTCACCGAGGCTAAAGCAGACGACCCTGATTGTAAGATGTTTTTGAAGAGGAGGTTGATAGGAACATTTTTCAAGAATTCACCAAGGTCTGTATGTAGTTTTCATGAAAAGCATTTGTATTTCACTTGAATTAAGTGAGCCTGTAAAGATTTCAATTTGTGCTATTTGTTAATGTTGACGCAAACGATATTTTTGTGGAAGAAATACAGGTTAATGTTACACGCGAAGTCGCTGTGATGGAAGGTTTCAATTCGGGCTGTTTATTGGCGACATTGTCGCGAACGAAAATTATACTATATTTTGGAGGAAGAAATACGCATCTTTCTGGAGAGTTATCAGTGTTTCACTGTTCCAGACAGATTATGACAAAGCGCATTCGAACACTGCCAAATTCTGTGTCAATCAATTTTCAAGCAATTTCGTGTGCAATATTCAAACGATTGTGATTCGTGGTTTTTGTCTGTTGACGCAGATGATTTGATGGAAATACATTTGTACGATATTTTATTGGAAGAACTACACAAGCTCTTTTTGAAGAACTCACCAAGGTCTGTATGTTTTTTTTTTAAAGAATTTAAATGGATTGCTATGATTTATAAAAACAAACTCACACATAATTCCATTCATTTCCACATTTCCCTTTGAAGAAATATCTACACTGTTCTTCTTACTTTTCAGATTCTGTTGAAACTTAGGAGGAACCAACTAATGGAAAATGTTATACATTGGAACCATGTATAATGGATTAAGGTAAAATTCCCTTTCGACATTTATGGAAGTAGGTAAGATTTCTTTTGGAGTTTAAATTTCTTGAACTGGGGAGGGGATTGGGGGGGTGGGGGGCGGTAGTTGGCTCTGTCGTGTGTTAACAATTTAAAAGCCTACCAATAGATTTGAATCTCACAATCCCCGAAAATTAAGGTTTAAAAGAAAAAAATCCACTCAAAATTTCTTTGTACTGTTTTCACTTGTTTTTTCACCTTAGTCCTCACGTACCTGCTGACAGATTTCCTCAACAAAATACTACCCCCTTAAACTTGGCAACGACGTCAAAAAGGCGAAATAATATTGTGCAGCATAAAAAATCTACCTTTATAGTTTTAACTTCTAACCTACTCTGATAAATTGATGGTCTTTAGTCAGGTTTATTGTGCATGTGGGGGCAGGGAGGGGGGTATGGGTCCTAATCAGCCGGCACAGTGATTCTATTTTTCTGACATAAGCCAATATTATCCAAAGATTGATCAACCTAGAGTTGTAAGGTATGCTGAATGTTCCGTGTCCTCAACCAATAAACTTGGTAATGCCACCTGATGCCACCCTAACTGCGGCATGAAATATTTATCAATCAAGCCAATGATATGAGTAAACCCCGAAAACTGAGTATTCAAACCACCTATACACCAGTGGAAATGAGATGAATAAAAATAACAATTTCTGAGTTCTCATCTGATTGCCCAGGCAATGTCAGGGCGATTGTCTCTCAGTGCGACACAGGCTTTAATGAATGTGCTAAGTTCCCTCACAGTCCAAAGAAAAAATTTTAAATTAGAAGTTGGTTTTCCAATGCATTGTCTAATGTGGAAGAGTTGCCAGGAACTGGCCAAAGGTCGAGTTTCCTGTCTGTAAAGAGCATTGATAACTTTATAACCAGACCTAATAATGGGATGCTCAATCTTGATTGCCTCTCAATTAATTGGTTGCTTGTTCAAAGTTTCTGATTGTTTTAATTTGATGGATCAATGAGGTTATTAAAGCGGCATGAGCTGCCAAAATTCACACTTTTTTCATAATTTCTGATCATCACGACAGTAAGAGAAGGCCATCGAAAAACTAAATGATTGGAGTTGGAATGAGGAAAATCCATGCAGTACATGTATGTGGCCCATATGTACCGGAATAGTAAGCAAAATTTAAATAACCAAGACGACCATTCATTCATTCTAAGCCAAAGTTAGTTCAAAACAATACTTTATCTTAGATTCTCGAGACAAGAAGCACTAAAAAGCTTCTGAATTATACGTCTTCAGAAAAATAGCCAATAATTTCAACATTCTGTTTCAACCGTCAAAATATCAACATTTTGGCAGCTCAGGACACTTCAACTTGGTACCAATAGGTATTTTTATTTTGGTGGTGTAACTAGTGTCCTACCTTAAAACTGTAAATTACATCACCAAATAAGTGATGGGTTACGTGAAGCAAACAATGTTTTAAGGACTGCTCCACCTATTTGATTGACCAAGGAATGGGACATTTTCGGACTGGACTTTTCCTAATATACATGTGCAATAGATTCCCGGTTGCATTTTAGACCTACATGTACATGTAGTTTTCTTCTCTACCCCATGGTGGCGGGTTCCAATCCCAATAATTCAATGAAAATCCCTATGTGGGAGAGTTGCTCTTGTCTACTTAACCTATAATGGTTTAATTCTTTACTAAAATTATAATGGTTTCCTCAAAGCTGGCCATGGTTTCCTCAAAGCTGGCCATGGTTTCATCAAAGCTGGCCATGGTTTCCTCAAAGCTGGCCATGGTTTCCTCAAAGCTGGCCATGGTTTCCTCAAAGCTGGCCATGGTTTCCTCAAAGCTGGCCATGGTTTCATCAAAGCTGGCCATGGTTTCCTCAAAGCTGGCCATGGTTTCATCAAAGCTGGCCATGGTTTCCTCAAAGCTGGCCATGGTTTCCTCTACTCAGCCGGCCATGGTTTCCCCCTCCACTAAGCCAATTGGATTCCCACTCAGTCCAAAATATTGGAAAATTTTCTGACTGGGTTTTCACTCGAACAACCTGTGTGGGATGGTTACCAGTTACCAGCGGAAGGTCGTGGGTTTTTATGATTTCCCTGTCATAATTTCCCCCTCCAGCAAGCCGGTCATAATTTCCCCCTCCACCAAGCCGGTCATAATTTCCCCCTCCACCCAGCCGGTCGTAATTTCCCCCTCCACCCAGCCGGTCGTAATTTCCCCCTCCACCCAGCCGGTCGTAATTTCCCCCTCCACCCAGCCGGTCGTAATTTCCCCCTCCACCCAGCCGGTCGTAATTTCCCCCTCCACCCAGCCGGTCGTAATTTCCCCCTCCACCCAGCCGGTCGTAATTTCCCCCTCCACCCAGCCGGTCGTAATTTCCCCCTCCACCCAGCCGGTCGTAATTTCCCCCTCCACCCAGCCGGTCGTAATTTCCCCCTCCACCCAGCCGGTCGTGATTTCCCCCTCCACCCAGCCGGTCGTGATTTCCCCCTCCACCCAGCCGGTCGTGATTTCCCCCTCCACCCAGCCGGTCGTGATTTCCCCCTCCACCCAGCCGGTCGTGATTTCCCCCTCCACCCAGCCGGTCGTGATTTCCCCCTCCACCCAGCCGGTCGTGATTTCCCCCTCCACCCAGCCGGTCGTGATTTCCCCCTCCACCCAGCCGGTCATGATTTCCGGCCCCCTCGAAGCCACTTATGATTTCCTCTTCCACTAAACCGGTCATGATTTCCTCTTCCACTAAGCCGGTCATGATTTCCTCTTCCACTAAGCCGGTCATGATTCCCTCCTCCACTAAGCCAGTCATGATTCCCTCCTCCACTAAGCCAGTCATGATTCCCTCCTCCACTAAGCCAGTCATGATTCCCTCCTCCACTAAGCCAGTCATGATTCCCTCCTCCACTAAGCCAGTCATGATTCCCTCCTCCACTAAGCCAGTCATGATTCCCTCCTCCACTAAGCCAGTCATGATTCCCTCCTCCACTAAGCCAGTCATGATTCCCTCCTCCACTAAGCCAGTCATGATTCCCTCCTCCACTAAGCCAGTCATGATTCCCTCCTCTACTAAGCCAGTCATGATTCCCTCCTCTACTAAGCCAGTCATGATTCCCTCCTCTACTAAGCCAGTCATGATTCCCTCCTCTACTAAGCCAGTCATGATTCCCTCCTCTACTAAGCCAGTCATGATTCCCTCCTCTACTAAGCCAGTCATGATTCCCTCCTCTACTAAGCCAGTCATGATTCCCTCCTCTACTAAGCCAGTCATGATTCCCTCCTCTACTAAGCCAGTCATGATTCCCTCCTCTACTAAGCCAGTCATGATTCCCTCCTCTACTAAGCCAGTCATGATTCCCTCCTCTACTAAGCCAGTCATGATTCCCTCCTCTACTAAGCCAGTCATGATTCCCTCCTCTACTAAGCCAGTCATGATTCCCTCCTCTACTAAGCCAGTCATGATTCCCTCCTCCACTAAGCCAGTCATGATTCCCTCCTCCACTAAGCCAGTCATGATTCCCTCCTCCACTAAGCCAGTCATGATTCCCTCCTCCACTAAGCCAGTCATGATTCCCTCCTCCACTAAGCCAGTCATGATTCCCTCCTCTACTAAGCCAGTCATGATTCCCTCCTCTACTAAGCCAGTCATGATTCCCTCCTCTACTAAGCCAGTCATGATTCCCTCCTCTACTAAGCCAGTCATGATTCCCTCCTCTACTAAGCCAGTCATGATTCCCTCCTCTACTAAGCCAGTCATGATTCCCTCCTCTACTAAGCCAGTCATGATTCCCTCCTCTACTAAGCCAGTCATGATTCCCTCCTCTACTAAGCCAGTCATGATTCCCTCCTCTACTAAGCCAGTCATGATTCCCTCCTCTACTAAGCCAGTCATGATTCCCTCCTCTACTAAGCCAGTCATGATTCCCTCCTCTACTAAGCCAGTCATGATTCCCTCCTCTACTAAGCCAGTCATGATTCCCTCCTCTACTAAGCCAGTCATGATTCCCTCCTCTACTAAGCCAGTCATGATTCCCTCCTCTACTAAGCCAGTCATGATTTCCTCCTCTACTAAGCCAGTCATGATTTCCTCCTCTACTAAACCAGTTTCCTTTTGCATTGAACCGGCCGTGGTTTCCTTTGGCATTGAACCGGCCGTGGTTTCCTTTGGCATTGAACCGGCCGTGGTTTCCTTTGGCATTGAACCGGCCGTGCTTTCCTTTGGCATTGAACCGGCCGTGCTTTCCTTTGGCATTGAACCGGCCGTGGTTTCCTTTGGCATTGAACCGGCCGTGGTTTCCTTTGGCATTGAACCGGCCGTGGTTTCCTTTGGCATTGAACCGGCCGTGGTTTCCTTTGGCATTTGAACCGGCCGTGGTTTCCTTTGGCATTTGAACCGGCTGTGGTTTCCTTTGGCATTTGAACCGGCTGTGGTTTCCTTTGGCATTTGAACCGGCCGTGGTTTCCTTTGGAATTTGAACCGGCCGTGGTTTCCTTTGGCATTGGAACCGGCCGTGGTTTCCTTTGGCATGGAACCGGCCGTGGTTTCCTTTTGCATTGAACCAGCCGTGGTTTCATAACTGATGTGGGATATGTATCCGTTTTCCTCTCAGCTTATAGAGCCTGGAATTTTTCTTCTACACCTGCATCACCAGGTTCATCCGTTTGGTTTGTAATAACTTTGACCTAAACCACCAATAAAACCAAAGAATTCTAATCTTTGCTGATGGTATCCCATGTGACTGAGATTTACAGAAGATTAAGGGGGATGAGTCTTGCTGAGAAGCCAAATAACTCAAGTGGGACTAAACAGGAGGTAAAATGTGCTTCTTTACAGAACTTATACGGTTTGTATGTTTTCATTTTAAATTTTTTTTGTTTCCCATTTCTTTACTCCATTCTGTTTTGGTTGATTAAATGTTGAGGACACACCAGGCGTTTCGGTTACATGCATGGGTTTCTTGCCTAGATCATCGATAGTGTGGCGTAAAACATCCATCAATCAATTATAATTACCATCGATCGGTCCCCGCCTAGAATGCCACCTTAGTCCAAAGAAAAACTATCAAATTTTCATTTGATGGACCCATCTTGCTGGGTACTCATCGAAGGTCAGATTTCCTCCAAGGAAAGCCCATGATCCCCTAACGTAAGGTGGCAAAGCCTTTATAAGGGGGAAATAGTATTGAGTGTGGCTTAAAATAATACAGTATCATACAAAGATAAATCTGCGAAATCGTAACAATATATCAAAGTATTTTTATTTTAAGGGAGGAGGGGTGGGGGGTAGTTAAAGTTACCACTAAAGTTTATTAGTTGATCTATCTTGCCAAGTAGGCCTACACTCAAAACCTGTTTCTTCTCCACTAGAACTGGTAAGGCTGTCTTGTAAGTGAAATGATCTTGAGGCAGATCTCCTAGAAAACATTTTTTACCTTTCAGTAGCTTTTGATTCCTTAAAGCACTTGTATAGATTCATAGTTAGCTGCATTTCCCACTGATGAACATACCAGAGTGAAACATTTGTTAATTATGCCGATAACATGTCTAGAAACGGATAAAGAGTCTAATGAGGATAACTTTACTGGCTTCTGCGGTCTTCCCCCAGGCTGCAATATCTGCATGGCTGTGTGGCATCCAAATAAACCTATTTAAGACCAGGAAAAGTTCTTTTTAATGAAACTATATTGCGGCATTTCTGATACCCTTTAAGTTAAATGTAATATATTTCCAGTTATGATTATCAATATCAAACCATTTGTTTTGTAATCTTGTACAGGTAATGGAATATCAAGGGATGAGAATGACGCTCGCCGATTGGTGATACTTTATATGGAATTGGAGAAAGAAGAAAAAAATGGAAGCTCATCTTTTGTAGAACCTACATGTACCAAAGGTTTGTAAATTTTTACTAAAATTTTGTTTCTGTTTGGTTGCCTTACACAGCTGCATGTTTCGGTTATTTGGGGATTCATAAAACTTAAAGCACACCCTTTTCTAGACAAGCCAATGCGGCGACACAACTTTTTTCTTGGCTGAAGCTCATAAACTGGCAACGCCGCCATAATAAGTGAAATAATCTTATCAATTGCTCAGAAAAAGGAGAGGTGACCCGCTGGACCACCCCCCCCCCCCTCCCCCTGGATCCACCTATGCACATAAATCTTTCTGTGATGAGCAAGAAAATGTTTAAATTTTTTAGTGTTTTTTTCTCTTGCCCACACTATGTGGGAAAGTTTGCTAGGTACTTACCTAAGATTTTTTCCAGTCCTGTGTCCTCTCCCAGTAAACCTGGCAAAACCAGCAAATAAGTGAAACATCCTTAAGTACGATGTAAACATGTTGCAACGAGTTTTGTCACAACGTACGAGTTTTATTCCAACTCACGAGTTTTGTCACAACTCACGAATTTTGTTCCAATCTTGACCAGTTTTGTTTTAAACACGTCACGTGTTTTGATACAAACAGTCGACAGCTTTTGTATCAAATTTTACATGTCACGAGTTTTGATACAAACAGTCGACAGGATTTGTAACAAATGTTGGCTGATGTTTATAACCTTTTTTAAAAAGTAGATGGAGTTGGGAGTTAATCAGATTACCATAATTTATTTTGGAAAGGTAGTTAAATCAACACAGAGAAAAAAATCAAAAGTTGATTATTGATTTTCATGAAACTCATCAGGTATATATAGGCTAACATGGGCCTAATCCTGGTGACACTGAAAAGTTCGAAGTGGCGATGGGTTTTATTGTTTTTTCAGCTATGTGAATTACCAACATGAAGACCACTTTTCACCAAAAGGGGAGCCTCCGTGGCGCAGTAGGTTGAGCGTTGGACGCTCAATCCGAACAGCCTTCCACCAATAGGTCGCGGGTTCGAATCTCACTCAGTCCAAAAATTGGAAAATTTTCTGACTGGGTTTTCACTCGAACGACCTATGTGGGATGGTTGCCAGTTACCAGCGGAAGGTCGTGGGTTTCCTCCGGGAACAGAGCCCGGTTTCCTCCCACAATAAAACTGGCAACGCCGTCATATAAGTGAAATAATCTTGAGCGCGGCGTAAAACACCAAACAATCAATCAATCAATTTAACCAAAAGAACGAAAAAATCCTTCCCATGAATTGAACTCGAAGCCGCGATGTGTAGGCCGACCTTGTTTGCCGGTATTAGTATGCTGAATTTTCAAATAAGGCCAAGCCAAATAAAAAAAAAATTACCCAAATAAACAGTAGGGGAAAATTGTGATTGGCATACCTACAATAGTTGCCCGATAAACCACAAAGCGGCTTCTAATTCCACTTCAGTACGTCAATATATGTTTCTGTTTAAAATTATGGGATTGAACGGTTATTAAGAACGGTCTGGCTAGGGAAAAGGTGAACGGTGGAATTTCCCTGATAAAGCCTTGTGAACGCGACGATGAAGAATAATCCATTTGGGTAAATTCGTCTTCATTTCGGTAATTCGTCATAGGTACAAGTTCAATCCAAGGCAAATCTTTTTATCGCTCATTTTGGGTAATTCGACATAATTGTACCGGGTAGCAGGCAAACCATACCACGGTTCCATTTTTACTTAAACTAGTAAAATAATCAGTGTTAGTTTGAGAACAGATTATTCGATCTCTTCAAATACTTTGGATTTTTGTTTTGTTTGCAAGGAAACAATGTTACAAATAAGTACATTGCAATTTACATGACTATCTTATCAAACTTGTATCAGTTAAAAGTTACAAAACGTGATGTCAAGTAAGCAATCGGAACACACTTCGGCTATCTCCGCTTGCTACCGGTCGGCTTTGACACACCTCGGACACAGTCTGATAACTTATGGAATTTACGTGTGTGAAATACCTTCTGATAGATTGCAGGTCATTTTGAAAGTGGCGACCAGTACTATAGCCGTGTAAAGTACAACTTCCATACCAGATGGAGGGCCCCCAAAAAGTGTCCTCGTGATAATGTAAGGGACTGAAATACTCGATCAGTTTTATAATTGAAGCATTGGGGGGTTTCTGAAATGTACCGAAACTGTAGGGCCCTTAAGAAAATATAAAAATTGTAGTTTTCACGGCTACCTTTTTGGTCGCCACATTCAAAATCACCTGCAGTCTATCAGAGGGTATTTCACGTACGTAAATCCCCGAAGTTAGACTGTCAAGTAAGTCCATTTGGGACAGTATTTTACGCAAAACATGAGTTATCTGTTTATATTAAACCGTTTCCAACCATATCTGGTGTATTGTGTTTGTTCAATTAAAACAAAAAACGCTCGAAAAAATATAAATTTCAATCTCAGTTCTTATTTTTGTTATGTATTGAAAGGGGGTAGGGTTTTTTTTGTTTTATTGTGGATCATTTTTACTATACGTAGACGTTTCTATAGGCCTGTAACCAGACTTAATTCCTGTTAAAACCAGGGAACTGAAAACCAAAATGAAAATGAGCTCGTATGCACTGTTTTTTAATCTCGTGTACGTTTAAAAAAGAGCAATATCGTTTTACCAACGGGACAGTAAACGGTTTGTTTGTTCATATTAAAGTTATGACGATCGCCCTCATTCATGATCGATCGGGATAGGGAGCATGCATATATCATAAGAAAACCATCCCATTTATTTGCTGATAGTGAAAATCTCGCTTTTTTCCAATCTACGTCCTGAGTGTTGTATTAGTTGAGTAGCAACTTGTTCCAAGAAAAAAGATCACACAATCTAAAGACTATTAGGACGAGGATACCCTATCCCATATATACGCACAAGAAATTTGACAAAATACGACAAATACTCTAAAATATCAACAACACTGGAAAATGAGACATGACACACCTACTTGGTAGTGAGTTTGTACCAGCCAAGTTTCAACCTAATCCTCTAAATAATAAACGAAATATGACCAAGACAAAAAATATCGGCAGAATGTGACCATTGCCACAAAAAAGGCAAAATACCAGCCAAATTTCAAAGTAATCCTCAAAATATTAACCGGGACAGGATCAGGACAAGAAATCATGACGGACGGACTCACGGACGGACAATGTCGCGACTAAATGTTCCGTCGAAAGTTTTCGGAGAGCAAAGCTATCAGCCACTATAAAATTGCCTACAGCTGACATTTTGGGACAAAAGCTGTTGACTCTTTGTATCAAAACTCGTGTCCTAATAAAATTGTTACAAAAGCTGTTGGCGGTTTGTATCAAAACTCGTAACATTGATTTTGTAACAAAACTCGGCAGGGTTGGAACAAAACTTGGGACATGTAACAAAAGCTGGCGCTCTTGTGACAAAACTCGTAACCTTTTGTGACAAAACTCGTCAACATTGTAACAAATCTCGTGAGTTGGAATAAAACTCGTACGTTGTGACAAAACTCGTTGCAACAAACATCGATTTTTTTTAATGTCATAATATATAGCCTAAGTTGCATGTAATGCCATTGTTTTGTTATCTTTTCCAGGCAAGGGAACATATCCTGTGTTGAGAATGACCCAGCTGATTGGTGATAGTTTGTATCCATTTGGAGAAGGAAGAAAACAATGAAAGCTCACCATTTTTGGAAGCACTTACCATAGGTTTGGCAACTGTTTGTTTGGTTGATTCGGGTTTGAGACCACACCCAATAGTTTCAGATATTTGCTGATACAAAGAACTTTCCTAGCTCCATGTAGTGGTTATGAGTACCAAGCTTGAAGCTCATTAGAACATTGTTTACTGTGATTATTAACATCCTCCTTCCTACTGTTTCCTTCTTGCCACTATATCCCTATAGACATGACTTAGAATTCCTGTTTGGAGTGATAAAAGATACATTAACAATAGGTATTGAGCCTTATGATGTCAATTATAAAATGATTGGATATTTGAGGTACATGTATCTTTTTTTAAGGGACCAGTTTGTTACAAGCCATTCTGACAAGATGCATGACTGCCTGCCTTTATAGAAAACTAGCTGTCCAGTCATGTTTTATATTCACCCCTTAGTATGCCCTGATGTGGTCATTAAGCAAGGAGTTAAATGGTAAAATGTTTAACTGAAGCCAAGGTCACCAAGGAAGTTGGCTTTTTTTATCAGGTTTGAAGGGGAGGGTCCGTTGCACAATGGCTCCTAGGCCCTAGTATTAGGCCTTCCACCAATTTCTCAACATTTCATATATTTTATATCATAACATTTATATATCTTTTCTACATTTTGAGCTCTTGCATATTAATCTGGTATTTTCAGGGTCTCTGTGACTCATTTGGTTGACCGCCTCAACATAAGCCTACCATAGATGGGTAAGTAAAATTGGATTTTTCTCAATTTTTTTAACACTATGTGGGAGTTGCCCAGTTTTCTCTGGGTACAAAGTCTGACTTCCTCAGGACCACATAAGAAGCTGATACGACAAGTCACTCGTAGCTCCAAGAAATGTTAGTCAATACGATTCATAGGTTTATTGTTTTTTTGTACACATAGCCTTATAACCTTAACTGTCCAGGTAAACAACAGGTGATCTTTTGGTCGGTTGGTACTTTTGTCTCGCCATATGACCTTAGCTCTTGAGTGTCGTTAAACCTCAATCAATCAATGTAATCTTGGCTCTCTCAGTGGCTCCAGTCGTCAGGGGTAGTCTCTCAGTCTGATACAGGCTTCCATCAATGTGCTTAGGTTTCAAATCCCACTGTGACCAAATGAAATTTTAAAAAAATTGAGATTTTTCCCTCATTGCCAGATAGCTCTACAAAGGTCGGGATTTCTTCCTGTCAACGCTGCCATATAAGTTCAATTTTGAGTACTGTGTAAAACATCAATGTAATCGTAACTTGGTAATAGAACACTGTGAGAGAATGACCCAGCAGATTTGGCATTGTGTTAAAAATAGAAGGATATGACCTGGCAGATTGGGTGATACTTTGTTAGGAAAAAGGAAGAAAACCCTTGAAGCTCATAATCTTTAGCAGAACTTAAAGGTTTGGCAACGTTTTACAATATTTTTTTTCTATTTGGTTGATTGGTTTGTGTTTGTGACCACAATCATGTACTTTTTTAACACTATGATCCTAAATCAACCTTTTCTTTGGCTGTTTTGGGCATTTATCATTGTAATTTTTTTTACATGTGTAATAAGCAATGGTCTATTCTATATAATGCGCAGTTTTAATATAGGCCCCTCTATTTCAATGTATTTTTAAAGATTATCATTTTCCTGGAGGAAATTATGTTAGTTGTCAGAAAAGCAAAAGCAAGCTCCCAACAGTTCCTTTCGTTAATTTTCCTACTTCGTACATTTTCCTACTTTTTGTCTGAAGACCCTGGCAATGCCGCCATATAAGTGAAATAATCTTGACGTAAAACATTAATCTACTTTTACATGTGTATGAGTTTTTTCTTATATGTTGAAATCCCATCAATGCCTCATTCATGAAGAAATAAAGCATAACGTTTACGTAAAGCATTACATAGTGCAACTCAAATTCATGTTTTATTTAATCCAATTTTCTACAGACTAATTTGTATATTTTAATGTATTTTTAGAACATGGTAGCCATTTTCCATAAGTTGGCCATATGGGATCTCAGCAAGCTGTGCACCTGTTAAAAAAAACAATTATTTTGAGTAAAAAAACATTGTTGCCAAATGCAACAGGCAATTAGCCTGGTTTTCTCCCTCAACTCTGATAGGACTGCCAAGGGGAAATCGCTAGGTCAACTTTGGGCAAGGTAAATATGACTTATGTTCATTTAATCATATACCCTTTATCTTTCCAGGTTAAATAACAGTATCGTTATCTGTAGAGGTGAGAGCAGCTTGAATCCGTGTATTGACATTCTGAAACTGGAATTTGATAGAGAAAACTTGAACACAGCCTGATGTTTTAAAGATATTGATATTCAAAGGTTGGTTACTATTCAAAGATTTGTTTCGTATTTTTTTATAAATTGCTGGGTTGGTTGATTTCTTCAAGGTGTGTCATGGGTCATGGGTAGCGGGTTCGAATCCCACTCAGTCCAAAAAAATTGGAAAATTTTCTGACTGGGTTTTCACTCGAACGACCTATGTGGGATGGTTGCCAGTTACCAACAGAAGGTCGTGGGTTTCCTCCCACAATAAACCTGGCAACGCCGCCATATTAGTGAAATAATCTTGAGCGCGGCCTAAATCACCAAACAATCAATCAATCAAGGTGTGTCAATTTTGGAGTTCGTGCCAAGTTATTTAGGTAATGAAACCTTACATGTGACAAACCAAAATATTCCTGTTCTAGTGACCCTCCTACTTAAATGAACTACCTGTATGTCGAGAAGCTCATAAACATAATGGTGTAGGTGTCGACTATCTCCTCGTCTACCCCACCTCCAAGAAAACTGCAATCACTCGGACAGTCAAATTTTTATTAGCCAATTGAATATTCTACAAACTGAAGTTTATTTAATTTTATTTTTGATGTCTTTGGTAATTTTCTTGGATGAGGCACTTTCGACATGGCAACATACATGTACATCAGTGGAACAACAGGAAAAGCGAATCTCAGTTTGACATTCTTTTTATTAGTGGGTTGCACGATCAAATCTTACTCACTTCAAAGAAAAGTTGAAAAAATTTGCGATAAAAATTTTGCTTGATCAGTTGAATTTGTGTATATCCTCCAAACAAATGACTAGGTTTTCTGCTCCACAACCTGGCAACACTACTATATAAACATAAATCTGACTGACTGCCAAGTGGGAACTGGTCAGACAATTCGATAGTATGTCCAAGTTGGGTGCAGTGAATAAGAATTAATACTGTTGATTGGGTACTTTTTACATTCCAGGGTAAATGATGAGGGTAATCTGTCGATACAAGGTTACTTTAAATCTGTGTATTATCCAGGGGATACTTCATACAAAAGTTGGTGATTCAGACATTTTGGACAAGGCCTTGTGTGTTTTGAAGATTTAAGGTGGGTTGTCAGTTTTCTTTATTGTTTCGGTTGATTGTTACAACCAGGCTAGAGGTTTCAATACTCTGGAGTGGGGAGCAAAGATAGTCTAGCTATGATATAAATCATTGATTGATGTTTTCAAGATTATTTCACTTATATGGCGGTGTTGCCAGGTTTAGTGGGGGAGGAAACCAGCCTCATTGCCCGGAGGAAACTCTGACCTTCATCGAGTACCTGGCAACCCTTCCACATAAGACGACCGAGTGCAAAATCCACTCAGAAATTGGTCAATTTTTATTTGGTCCGAGTGTGGTTTGAAGGTCTGTGTGGGACTGAGGGATAATCACTCTAACCCATTGGACCACCATGATATCAATGAACCATGCCTCCTGTGAGAAATTCATACACTGGACTTCATAATGTTTGTGATTTGATTGATTGATTTGTTTGGTGTTTTACGCTCAAGATTATTTCATTTATATGGCGGCGTTGCCAGTTTTATTGTGGGAGGAAACCTGGCTCTGTGCCTGGAGGAAAATTGGTAACTGGCAACCATCCCACATAGGTTGTTCGAGTGAAAACCCAGTCAGACATAATGTTTTGTGAGTTTATACTCTCTACTTGTAGTCTTTCTGCATCTAGGCCTTGTCTGCATCTAGGCCTTGTCTGCACGATAACTCTTGAACCTCTGATCAAAATTTTATGATTTTTTTTTATAGTTTTATGATGGGGTCCTATAATTGATCAAGTTTTTTGTGTTTTGGTTTGTGTACGTTCTGCATTCTTCCTTTAGCCTAAAATTCAAATATTCTCATTGGTTGCTGAAAGTTTATTAGTGCTCATAAGTTATGTTAAGTTCTGTTGGTCATGCAAGTTTTGTTCTTTAGCCTCCAATTCTGATAATTTCATGCTTGTCTGCAAGATATTATCTGAACTGCTGGGCAGAATTGTAGGAATTTTCATTTATGCAATGTAGCTTATTAGTGGTGACATTACTAATCATTTTTTGTGTATGTCCGTTCTTCTGTCAAATTCCAATTCTGGTAACTTTATTGGTTGTTTCTTGTTGGTAGGATATCTCCCAACTCAGTTGGCAAAATTTTACTAAAATAAATTGTGGTTTAATGGAGGGTTCTTTGTAGTTAATTAAGTTTAAGTGTAGTTCTGTTCACTTTCTTGTTAGCCTCCAGTTTGGTTATTTTCTTTGTTGGTTGGTTGCTTGCACTGGAGGCTGTTTCTCAAGACATTTGCACCCAATGTAAGTTTGCGCCTGGTGGTAACGTAATGTTAAAGGTATTTATTGCCATGACAGTTCGGCCCTGCTTTAGACCTAAGTGGGGCGTAAATGTTTTGAGAAACAGCCCTAAGAACTACTTGTGATCATTTTCTGAAATATCTTTACATAATCAAATTGTTCTTATATTTGGCAGCTTATGCTACTAAATGTGATTTTAGAGTTTGGTCATTTTACTGGCTGTATTCATGACCGAGCTTGGTGACAGTGGACGTGCTGCAGACAACCCAGATGAAAGTGAAACTTAATGTATTGGAATCTCGAGAGGAGGAAAAAATGCCTCACGGTTTGTATCTTTTTTTACATGTTCCTTCTCTTTGTTCTTTGTTCTTTTACTGTTTTGAGTAATGTTGAGACCCCTCCAAAGGGGTATTTTAACAATACCCGAACTCAAAGCACTCGGTTAAAAACCAAATCCTAACTTGGCTTTAATACAAAATTCCCTTCAGAAGTAGAAGTATTTTTCTGATTGTTTGGTGTAATATGCCACGCTGAAGATTTCACTTTTATGGCGGCGTTGCCAGTTTTATTGTGGGAGGAATCAAGCTCTATGCCTGAAACGAAACGCAGGACCTTCTGGTGGTAACTGGCGACCATCCCACGTAGGTCGTTCAAGTAAAAACCCAGTCAGAAAATTTTCCAATTTTTTTTTTTTATAGTGGAATTCGAACCCACGACCAAAGTATTTTTCTGAAATTATCTTATGTCAAGTCTTTGTTTAATGCATTAAAACTTTCATGCAGGTTAGGCATTTGTCATGAAGTTTAATAGATTGTTACGTTTTGTATACAAGAAGCAGATGCCTGACGCAGACAGTCTTGGTTGCGGACTATTTTCTCATCTGCAATCTTCCTTGGTTCAACATTCTTCTGCAATGTTCGCTGATTCGATAGTTTTCTTTAACTGGTCGTCCTGCCCAGTCTTCTGCAACCGGCCATCCCTCCCACAGTCTTCTGCAACTGGTCGTTCTGCCCACGGTCTTCTGCAACTGGTCGTCCCTCCCACAGTCTTCTGTGACCGGTCGTCCCGCCCACAGTCTTCTACAATGCTGGTCGTCTCGCCCACAGTCTTCTACAATGCTGGTCGTCTCGCCCACAGTCTTCTACAATGCTGGTCGTCCCGCCCAAAGTCTTCTACAATGCTGGTCGTCCCGCCCACAGTCTTCTACAATGCTGGTCGTCTCGCCCACAGTCTTCTACAATGCTGGTCGTCCCGCCCAAAGTCTTCTACAATGCTGGTCGTCCCGCCCAAAGTCTTCTACAATGCTGGTCGTCCCGCCCAAAGTCTTCTACAATGCTGGTCGTCCCGCCCAAAGTCTTCTACAATGCTGGTCGTCCCGCCCCCAGTCTTCTACAATGCTGGTCGTCTCGCCCACAGTCTTCTACAATGCTGGTCGTCCCGCCCAAAGTCTTCTACAATGCTGGTCGTCCCGCCCAAAGTCTTCTACAATGCTGGTCGTCCCGCCCACAGTCTTCTACAATGCTGGTCGTCCCGCCCACAGTCTTCTACAATGCTGGTCGTCCCGCCCAAAGTCTTCTACAATGCTGGTTGTCCCCCTAAAGTCTTCTACAATGCTGGTCTTCCCGCCCAAAGTCTTCTACAATGCTGGTCGTCCCGCCCAAAGTCTTCTACAATGCTGGTCGTCCCGCCCACAGTCTTCCACAATGTAGGTCGGTTCGACAGTCCTCTGCAATGTTGGTCGGTTCGACAGTCCTCTGCAATGTTGGTCGGTTCGACAGTCCTCTGCAATGTTGGTCGGTTCGACAGTCCTCTGCAATGTTGGTCGGTTCGACAGTCCTCTGCAATGCTGGTCGGTTCGACAGTCCTCTGCAATGCTGGTCGGTTCGACAGTCCTCTGCAATGCTGGTCGGTTCGACAGTCAGTCTTCTGCAACTTGTCGTCCCGGCCACAGTCTTCTGCAACTTGTCGTCCCGGCCACAGTCTTCTGCAACTTGTCGTCCCGGCCACAGTCTTCTGCAACTTGTCGTCCCGCCCACAGTCTTCTGCAACTTGTCGTCCCGCCCACAGTCTTCTGCAACTTGTCGTCCCGGCCACAGTCTTCTGCAACTTGTCGTCTCGCCCACAGTCTTCTGCAACTTGTCGTCTCGCCCACAGTCTTCTGCAACTTGTCGTCCCGCCCACAGTCTTCTGCAACTTGTCGTCCCGCCCACAGTCTTCTGCAACTTGTCGTCCCGGCCACAGTCTTCTGCAACTTGTCGTCCCGCCCACAGTCTTCTGCAACTTGTCGTCCCGCCCACAGTCTTCTGCAACTTGTCGTCCCGCCCACAGTCTTCTGCAACTTGTCGTCCCGCCCACAGTCTTCTGCAACTTGTCGTCCCGCCCACAGTCTTCTGCAACTTGTCGTCCCGCCCACAGTCTTCTGCAACTTGTCGTCCCGCCCACAGTCTTCTGCAACTTGTCGTCCCGCCCACAGTCTTCTGCAACTTGTCGTCCCGCCCACAGTCTTCTGCAACTGGTGGGTCGGTTCGACGGTCTTCTGCAACTGGTGGGCCGGTTCGACGGTCTTCTGCAACTGGTGGGCCGGTTTGACGGTCTTCTGCAACTGGTGGGCCGGTTTGACGGTCTTCTGCAACTGGTGGGCCGGTTTGACGGTCTTCTGCAACTGGTGGGCCGGTTTGACGGTCTTCTGCAACTGGTGGGCCGGTTTGACGGTCTTCTGCAACTGGTGGGCCGGTTTGACGGTCTTCTGCAACTGGTGGGCCGGTTTGACGGTCTTCTGCAACTGGTGGGCCGGTTTGACGGTCTTCTGCAACTGGTGGGCCGGTTTGACGGTCTTCTGCAACTGGTGGGCCGGTTTGACGGTCTTCTGCAACTGGTGGGCCGGTTTGACGGTCTTCTGCAACTGGTGGGCCGGTTTGACGGTCTTCTGCAACTGGTGGGCCGGTTCGACGGTCTTCTGCAACTGGTGGGCCGGTTCGACGGTCTTCTGCAACTGGTGGGCCGGTTCGACGGTCTTCTGCAACTGGTGGGCCGGTTCGACGGTCTTCTGCAACTGGTGGGTCGGTTCGACGGTCTTCTGCAACTGGTGGGTCGGTTCGACGGTCTTCTGCAACTGGTCGTCCCAACTACTGTCTTTTGTAACTGGTCGTCCCACCCACTGTCTTTTGTAACTGGTCGTCCCACCCACTGTCTTTTGTAACTGGTCGTCCCACCCACTGTCTTTTGTAACTGGTCGTCCCCCCCCCCCCAATGTATTTTGTAACTGGTCGTCCCCCCCCCCAATGTCTTTTGTAACTGGTCGTCCCCCCCCCAATGTCTTTTGTAACTGGTCGTCCCCCCCCCAATGTCTTTTGTAACTGGTCGTCCCCCCCCCAATGTCTTTTGTAACTGGTCGTCTCACCCCCAATGTCTTTTGTAACTGGTCGTCTCACCCCCTGCCTTCTGCACCTGAACAGACGGACATCCAGACATCAGCCATGTGAATTGAGAAGTTTGGGCAGTGTTCCACAACGTCCAAAGCTTTTTGATGGAGGACCTTAACTGTTCATGTAAGTTTAGTTTTTGCTTTCAAGCTTGCACGCTTATTGAAAAATATTGTTAAGCACGTTGACCAAATTTTTATTTTCCTTCTGTTCCTTTTTATTCAGATACACTTGCTTATAAAGTTTTTCTAAATTAAATCAAATTCCTATAAAGCAACGTTAAATTGTTTACTTAAATGTACTGAATATGTTAAACTTGGTTATTTAAGCCCCTTCATTAGGGCCAACACTCTTATACAATAATTCCCAAGGTGCTTGATCCTAAGATATGACAGATCATTTAGACCCTGTTTGAGTATTGGGGATAAGAATCTGCCCACAGCTCATAGGCAACCTTGATTGTATGAGGTGACTAACCTTTATTCTGTTGGATGAGACCTCTCTTCGTCGCCATATAAGTGAAATAATCTTGAATGTGGCATTCAACTCTAGTCAATCGATCAACCTATACAAAAATTCTATTTTTTCAGTGACGCAAACAAATTATCAGAAATTTAACATAAAGCTTATAATATTCTTGTTACACAGGCATGCAACGAGTCTGAAAATATAAACCACATCAGGAGTTTGGACATGGACCTATCAATTTGGTGTCCAAAGATACTGTGTTAAGAACAAGAAATGTTGCCTGCAAGTAATCTCTGGTAAGCTCCCTTGACATAAAGAAAAACCACCACCACAGAATAAATAGGACCTCATAGACAATTAGGTGATTGCTTATTCGGATTCATAAGTTGCACAAAGAGAATTTCACCTGTATGGTGTATTTATTCATGCCCTTTACAGTAATGGTTATGTGAAATATAAGGGTTAATGAAACTTTTGGTTTTCTGTTTTATAGGCAGAGAAAACATTCTTATTAAAGTGGCATGAGCTGCCAAAATTCTGACATTTCCTGAATTCCAATCACCAAGAGATCATTAGTTTGAAGTCAATTTAAAGGGGCATGAGCTGCCAAAATGTGGATATTTTGACGTTAAAACAGAATGTTGAAATTATTGGCTATTTTTCTCAAGACCTATCAATCATAAGCTTTTTAGTGCTTCTAGTCACGGAAATGTACGATAAAGTATTGTTTTGAACTAACTTTGACTTAGAATGAATGAATGGTCGTCCCGGTTATTTAAATTTTGTTTACTTTTCGAACACGTTTTCGGTTCGTACAGGCCACATACTATGGATTTTCCTCATTCCAACGCCAATCATTTAGTTTTTCAATGGACTTCAAAGCCTCTCACTGTTGTGACGATCAGAAATTATGAATAGAGTGTGAATTTCGGCAGCTCATGCCACTTTAATGGATTGATGTAGAATTAGTCGTTCGACCGAGTGCTAATGAAAATGGCCTGGATGGAGAACAATTTGGAGTTTTATGCTGCTTTACTTGCTTATAAAATTAACTTAACATCAGAGCCTCGCGTGTGAGAAAATAACTTTTAAAGATATAGCTGTAGGAAAACTATATTAAAACATAGTTAATATTTTTGATTATTCTCAGAGGTCCGTGAGTATCTGAGAAATCTGTTCACAACCTGCGGTACTCATTCATGATGTATTTCCATCATAACTCGTTTTTAGGAAATTCTAATGGAAAAATAAGTAAAGCCAGGTTAAAGAATAAGGGAAATATTTTCTTTTAAAATGAAAAATGATACATTTTTTCATATCAATGAAATAAGCAAGAGAGGAGAGTAAAGCATCAATTGACCAGTCCTGTACACCAGTTCATTTGAAGTCAGTGTGAAGGGGCCCCCCACCCATGTTTTGCAGCTTGTGCAGTTTTGAAACAACATGGAAAATATTGATTATATCCAAACTACATGTATTTGTAGCTTATGTTTTTACAGATACATTACCTTTACTGTTTTCAGGAGTTTGAATACCCTTTATCTGCTGTTTGATGGTCAGAGTTTTTGAAAGGAAGTCAATCGTGGTGTAACCTTGAGGAAGAACATTAATGACAACAAGGACTTTATAGATACAATATCTTAAGCATATGTTATAACAAGGATAGTGAACTTTGTTCAAATTTGTGGACAATGACATTGCTTGGTGATATATTTAAAGGCCCGTTCTCACTGCGATTTATTTGAATCACATCGTACGAGTCTGTACGACAAATCGCACAGTGAGAACAGGTCTTAACAAAGATCTGTTGTAAGTCTTATGCATGTACCTGGGCTAATTTCTTTATAAATTAGCTTGTGTTTAGTACTTGCATATTTTTACACCTGTCATATTTTTACACTGCTCATATTTTTACACCTGTCATATTTTTACACCTGTCATATTTTTACACCTGTCATATTTTTACACTGCTCATATTTTTACACCACTCATGTTTTTACACCGATATTTTTATAATGATTTTACACTGCTTATATTTTTAGGACTTTTTTTCTTCATAGACCCTTTTCTAACTGGGTTTTCACTCGGACCTTTGAACGAAACCAAGAATTTGTCTCTCTATTTAAAAAATTTCAAACAGATATTTTAGGATGATAATCTACATGAATTTAAAACGCTGAACTTAGTGGTTGATATTTTTTATATTGTGAAACAAATAGTTAACTATATAACATGTATTTATATGTAACATAAATAATGCTATGGTTCCCACTAAATAGTTTCCATAATTGACGAGTCAAAACTCAAAAAGAAAGAAATGTATTTTAGATATTTTGGTTTATTAAACCATCTGGAATAAAAAGGCAGTTATTTTGCAGAGATTATTATTAAAAGTGGGATTAAGCTGATATGTTTCTAATCACATCTACGTAACATGGGGTTTAAATGTCTAAAAATGATATACCTCTTTTTAACACAATTAGAAACTTGTCTAGTATTTTAGACAAGATTTTCCCTGTGCCCGTGTGTTTTAGTGATCATAAATATCTAGCATGTCATTATCAGTATTATCATTCATTTACTTCTGGTAGTATGTGTAAATTACATGCATGTATTGTTCTCCTTTATGGCACTATATCTAAAAATAACTGTCTTTCAGATGGTTTAAATTTTAGTAAATGTTTTCTTTATTCAGAGTTTCGTCAGTCAACAAATGTTGCAAATAATTGCTTTATTCCGAAAAATAGAATCATGCTTTTTTATATTCCCCAATAATAAACACGGGGTTGGTATGGCTAACAAATTTCTTCGTTTATTTCTGACAGAAAAAAACGACAAAGTTGGATATCCGTACCAACGCTGTGTTTGTCAAGCTCAACTTCTAAATGCCACTGTAGACCAATCCCACCACTGGTCTGATATATTGTTTAAAGAAGCATTATGTATAAGCAGAAACAAAACCACCCTTAATCATGGTTTAAAAGCTTCTAAAGACCTACATATAATTTTGTTTAGTTAAACTCGTGATTAAACTCATGCCAAAATGTTGATAATTCGCCGTTCCAACAGAATGTTGAAATTATTGGCTATTTTTCTCAAGACATATATTCAGAAGCTTTTTAGTGCTTCTAGTCTCGAAAATGTACGATAAAGTATTGTTTTGAACTAACTTTGGCTTAGAATGAATGAATGGTCGTCCCGGTTATTTAAATTTCGTTTACTTTTCGAACACATTTTCGGTTCGTACAGGCCACATACTGTATGGATTTTCCTCATTCCAACGCCAATCATTTAGTTTTTCTATGACCTTCAAAGCCTCTTACTGTCCTGACGATCAGAAATTATGAAAAAAAATTGAATTTTGGCAGCTCATGCCCCTTAATATAATCATGCTGTGAAACCCAACTGTTATCTAAGTTCACACCTGTCTTTCTTATTCTATTGTATTTTGTTATTTTAATGCCTGTACTTTTGTTATATATATATATATGTTGTTGCTGATTCATTACTCTCCTGAAGATGGTTTAATAAATGTCGACATATTGAGTCATCATGAAACTGTCGTTTTTGGGGTTATCACTAGTGTAAATGCCACTCAGTCCCCAAGAAAATCGGAACATTTTCTGACTGGGATTTCACTTGAACGACCTAATGTGGGATGGTTATCAGTTACCACCGGAAGGTCATGGGTTTCCTCCGGGTATAAAGCCCGGTTTCCTCTCGAAAAACTGGCAACGCCGCCATATATATAAAGTGAAATAATCTTGAGCGAGGCATAAAGCAGCAAACAATCAACTTCTAAATGTCACTTGAACAACTCCAAAAAAAATTGGGCCATCTATTTTACTAACTAGTTTTGAAACAGTCGTATCATCCAACCTTTGTTCAGAAATTTAATATGTGTCATGGGTTCATATCCCACTTAGACCGAAGGTAAATGAATCAAGTAGGGGTTTCACTCGGTCGCCCTATGTGGAAGAGTTGCCAGGTCTGGGTTTTCTCTCGACAAAGAGCCCCGTTTCCTCATACTGAACCTGAGCCCTGTCTTACAAAGCTGGCGTAAAGTTGCGCATAGGCCTACAACATGGACGAGTTGCGACCAGGGCGTAAGTTCCTATAGCTTTAACACTGATTTACGTCCGACGTAACTTACGCCAGCTTTGTTAGACAGGGCCCTGGCTGCCATATAGTGTTTGAGTGCTGTTTAAAATAAGGTTAAAAATTACTATTGATAACATCTTCTTGGTTTATTGGGTGACAACGTTTCGATGTAGTTCTACATGGAAATGTTGTCACTCAATAAACCAAGAAGTTACCAATAAGTAATTCTTCACCTTATTCTATTGAAAGATTTTCAATCGATTAATCTTGATGTAGATTGTTATTTTCATTGATCCAATAATTGTATACAAAAGTCCTCATGATTGTCTTGCTGCCAAATGCAAACTAAAATTGAATTATCTGTACTTTTGGATAGTGATTTGTATTAAGATATGTACAATGTATATTATCAGAAGTCTCAGATATTATGTAAAACGTTTTTAGTTGTTTGTTGATCAAGAGGAAAAGTTCTTCAAGCCTCAATGTTCTTTTTCAACGTTATTGATAGGATGGTATTTAGTTTGATAAACGACAATTTGTGACTTTTAATATCTCTTCAATTCCCACCTACGCTAAACAAGACCACCACATAAAAGAAACATTCTTGAGTGGGCCGTATTAAACTTTTTTTTTTTTTTCTCTATGATATAAATTTGACTGTAGGAAATATTTTTTTAAGCAGGTGGTAGAAGAAAGTTTTGTATTGGTACACAATTCTGTAGCTTAATTATTGTCCATCGTGTCTAATATATATTAAGTAAAATTATGATAAATACATACAAAAACAGCTGGTACCCTATCTATTTTTCAATAAAAGTGTTGCTTTTTTTAACATTTTAATGTTTTTTGTTTTATATATCCATTTATCACCCCCATTACAGTTAACCGGTACACGCCGAAGATCATACATGTTTCCCCCAAGCAAAGAGCTCCCAGCCCCTATCAACCCCACCATAAATAAGTAAAATTATCTTGAGTGTGGCGTAAAATATCAATCAAACGAATCAGTACCGCACAAGTACCTTTCCAAGGTACAACAATTCGGGCCCAAACAAAAACGAGAAAACACTAAGGCGAAAACAAGAAATTGTGAGAATAAGAAAACACGAAATAACGACCCAACGCCTCATTTGTGCCATTCTTAATCTCGTAATTTTGCCTGAAATTTGTCAAAAACTCTTAGCTTTGTTGTGTACTGTATATTTTCACCAAATTTGAAAATGAAACTTATTATCATTATTCCAAGAAAACTACTGACCTGAGAAGAAAACCAAACATGACATACATCATCCCTCTAAGTTCTAGCTGTGCATCGTACATTACATGTATCATTTCATTAGCATATTGAAGATGGCTAACAGATGGCAATGTTGTTTTCAACCAAAAATTTCAAGGGGAGCTTACTTTGTAATTCATAATTTAATTTTCCTCAACAATGGTTATCTCCCTGGAATAAGATTTTTTTATGTAGGACCCAATTCCTATATCCAGTTATTGCTGTAACAATCTTTAATATGAATAGAGGAACGCGGGCGTTAAGATCCCTTTAAGGGATCTCTTGTTTCTTTTTGAAGTCTGAAACAATACATCTTTACAAAGTCACTTCGATGCCAAAGGAGGTGGCGTGATGCCTGGATCAAATCCTGCATTAAGATGGGTGCCTCCAATTGTTTCAGCTAATTTCAGCTCTTGTGTATATTTGTCAATAAGTCTGTTTATGTCTGTCTCTCTGTCTACTGCTGTGTCTCTTCTTTTTGGTTATTTTTTCCATCGTATTCTTGGTGCCAACCTAAAAAAATATTATGTGCGTAACCAGCGATATTCTTAATTTTTCCAGACACACCATATATGATCTACCTCTTAGTTATATATACCTAAAAATTGTCAGGATCAGGTCAAAGCTAAAGTAGATATAGAATAAAAGATAACATTATGATTACATAATCTAATATAGATGTCATATTATGCAATCATGTAACCAATGGTTACATTAATGGTTGACATCACACCATCACCATCACAACACACCATCACCATCACAACACACCATCATTAATGGTTGACAACACACCATCTATCCATAAGGTAAATGCTGTGAAAGAGTTGTAAAAAGCAAAATTCTTCAAGTTATGGATCGCAAGCTATCAAGGCATAGATTAAAACAGAACATTATCTGATATGGATGCTGTATTATGAAACCAGGGATGTCTTAATTGGTTCCAGACTAACCATCTACCCTTAACTGTTATATTTACCTTAATTGAGAAAATTGTCAAGATCAGATAAACACTAAAGAAGATAGGACTAAAAGAGAATAGTACATAATGTAATATAGATGCGGCATTTTGTAACTGGATATTCATAAATGGCCGACAATACACCATCTGCACAATAGGTATATGCTGTGAAAGAATTGTAAAGATTGAATCATAGCTCTTCAAGATATGGAGAGGTAGTAAACAAAAAAGAGACATATATTGCATAATCCGATATAGATGCCATGTAATGAACCCAAAGATGTCATAAATGATTCCTGACACACCTTCTACCCATAAGGTATATGTTGTGAAAGAATTGTAAAGATCCAATTAAAACTCTTTAAGGATGGAGTGGAAGGGAACGAAGATATAGACTAAAGGACAATATTACATAATCCAATGTAGATGCCATATTAAGCAACCGAAGATGTCATAAATGGTTCAAGACACACCTTCTACCCATAAGGTATATGTTGTGAAAGAATTGTAAAGATCCAATCAAAACTCTTTAAGGATGGACGGACGGCGCTGGTGATACCATAATACGACCGACTTTTTTTAAGTGTGGCGTATAAAAAGTAAAATAAAATTAAAACCATCCGGACGAAGCTAGTAGATTATTGAGACAAGTACCACTAAAAAGAAATATGTACAATGATTTCAATATTTTGTATCAACAGAAAGATATAAATAACCTATTAAAGGCATATAAAAGTTGCACGAGCTACCAAAATTCACACTCGTTCGTTAAATTCAGATATAAAAATTACATAGAACTGAAAAATATACAATGTGAATGAGATTTGATATGAGTAAAGCGAATGTATCCTTTCCCCAGTAAACAGGATTCATAATCACCGTTTAATTAAGTGTATTTTTATATACAGAAAATGTAAATATAGATATATCCATTTGTCAGCTTATTCATGACATCACTTGGTCACCTTTTTCAGTGATATATAAGGGCTAGTGTCCCATTAGTACGACGGCTGAATGCTGCCACGATAAAAAAAAATCGGTGCTGTTAATCCGTAATAACGAATTAATTCATTTAATCCGTAATAACAAATTTAGTCAATCCGAAATAACGGAATACTAATTTGTTTTAACGAATTAATAATTAGGATAAAGATGGTAGTTTTTACCATGTTATATTAACCAAGGAGTTCCATATCTTCGGACCATATTGGGTTGAAATCACATCAAGCAAACTAAACATGAGTGTAAGTGTCAATCATGGGTTCCGAAGAGTTCAGCAAAGTAATACTACATGTCAATAAATTCCAGCTGTACCAATTGTTGGAAAATTAAACACTGTATTGCTACAAAGACAAACTATTTTTGAAATCAAGTTGCATCACTTACTAGTAGACGAACTTCATTTCATATATTTATAGTCTCAACATTGACTAGTGATATTAACTTATTTAATTTTTTTAGATCATTAACTTTTTAAAATATTTGAAGGAATATATGTCACATTAATTTATTTTATGGTTCGAGTAGAGTAGTCATAGTCTAGTGGAAGTTTTCACGTGCCACAATCCCTTTTTCTACATCAAGATAGTTATTGTGATTTATGATGGATTTTCTAAAAGTGAAGCGCAAACTACGACTTAATGTACTAATGAACCCATCGAGATCTACAAATGACTGATTAGTATCTTATGATAGATTTTTAGATCTTCTTGAGTGAACCACAGTGTAAATTATAATAGTAGCCTAATTTACGGTGGCTCGAATGTGACATTTTAAAATTTTCTTAGTTTTCACCTGGGTGAAAGCATTATCATTTTTTTTGGGTGATGGGGGCAACACTTTTCAAAAAGGCACACGTTTTATGTGGCTCATTAAGCTAAATAGTAATGCCTTGGCAACATAAAACGCATGCTCGTGCAACCGTCAAGACCTTTACCTCAGAACAAAATTCCCTATCTCCACATTTCCGATACTTTAATTGAACAAATAAATCATTTAAAATTTCTCGGCATCTTTTTCAACGATAAACTGAACTGGAAAACTCACATACAGTACATCTCCCCAAAAGTTTCCGCAATTTTGGCCTAATCAAACACATATCTGCAGCAGTAAACTCTTCGTTCTATATATTACTCACTGATTTACCCGTATCTCTCTTATGCCAATGTTCTCTGGGGTAACACGTGCCCATCTCACCTTAAGTCCTTATTTCTTTTGCAAAAACGCGCCGTTTAAGAACAATATCATTATCTAAAAGACTAGACCATACGCAACCTATTCTCGACCTACTTAAAATGCTACGCCTTGATCTGATTCACAAGTACTCTCTTTTAGTTATTGCTCATAACTATTTTACCATTCACGTTTAGAAAGTACTTCACCCTATCATCAACTTTGCACCATTACCCAACCAGAAACCATCATTTAAACCTTCACCGACCGTTTGCCAGTACAACCTCTGCCACCTTCTCGTTAAAATACATGGGCCCTCGGGAATGGAACAACATCCCCCCTTCTTTAAAAATCGTAAACTCTCACTCATTATTTAAATCCAGATTGAAAGATTATTTTCTTAAATATTAGGCCATTATTTTTACTCGGTTCTTTGTGCGGCACATGCCCTGTCCCAAATTTAGTTTAAATCAAGTGTCTGAAGCCAGTCGGTATGCAAGCAATTCGCTGTATCTTCGGTCCAGTGAATTTTGTCCATTGATGTTTTAAATCTTGAATGGGGTATTTTTGGTATGACCATAACTCTCTTCATCTTGGAAGCAGCAGAGTTATATAGGTTCAGGTTTGAATCTTCACTGGCTGGTAATTTATTAGATGACTGGATCTTTACAAAGTAGATAAGCAAGCTGGATAAACTCGTCTATACCGCTGTCATCATATTGCGCATCTGAAATAACGAAATGTCTGGCTCAGCAGTTGTCTTGTTATTGATACCAATATTCCAGATAATTTTCTCAGGTTTGGGACCCTGACATTTTGAATTGGCGTCCGAAATTGGCACCAGGAAAACATTCTACCTGCATATTAGCATAGACTGATCCAGGGGGTCCAGGGGTCACCCCCCCCCCCCCACCTTTTCTCAGCAAAAAAAAAAGAAGAGAAAACAAATAGAAGAGAAAGTGAGAGTGAAAAATGCAATTTCTGGGTGTGAAGAATTTAAAACACAATTCAGTGACCATCTCGTCCCACAGACGAATGTGATACCCGATAAACCTATATTCGATTATTAACACTTGTTAACCGAGCCCTACCTTTCAACATTCGAGCCAATCGCATTCTGTCAGACCTAAATTTAAACCCAGATCCAATACAGAAGTTAAAAACATCTCAATTTCCCCCTTGGCTTCTTAAAATGTCTTTTGTGTCAACAGATCTGCTGAGCAAGGTTTCTAAGTTTGATAATCCTAATTTGTTAAAATTATATGCCATTGAGCATATAGAGTCAGAATGGTCTGATAGTCTGCAAATATATACGGACGGCTTAAAATGTATGGATACAGGAAAGATAGGGATTTTTAGATTGACAGACCACGTTTCTGTCTTTAAAGCTGAGTTAATAGCAATTTTACTTTCTATGTATTTCATATTAGAATTTAAACCACGGCAAGTTGTAATTCTAAGCGATTCATCAAGTGCTTTACAAGCAATTTACAATTTTTCTTGGTCAAAATCACAGTTGATTATTTTTTAGATTTTGTACTTTTGCACTACTTTACTGTATGGTGGTAGCCTATACATGTATGTTTCGAGTGGGTTCCCAGTCACTGTGGTATCTTCGGTAATGAGATGGCGGACTCTGTAGCAGAAAAAGCCCTATAACTTTCGTCTATTACTTTATCCATACCCCTCTCAATAGCTGAGGCGGTTAATAACAGGAAGCCTTATTTCCTTAAAATGTGGCAAAGGGAGTGGCAGACATCAAAAAAAGGTCGTTTTTATTTTCAATATAATGTAAGTGTTCGTACCAGAAGAGTCTCTTACCTCTCGTTTATCAGAAGTTACATTCTATCGAGTACAATCTGGTCATTACCCAACAAATGCATACCTGAGGGCTTTGATCTTTTTGTGGTGATTATTATTTATGATCGCTGTAATTTGTTGTCTTAGATAGTTAGATGCTAATTGTTGTATTAGCACCACGTGAAATGCATACCTGCACCGTTTTAATCTTCATCCTGCTGGTCTTTGTGAGAAGTTTAACATTAAGGATACTATTGAACATTTGTTGTTTTATTGTACTAAGTATTTGACAGAGAGACACAAGTTTTACTCTGACCTCCAGCATGCTGGAGTTTTGAATCCATGTATGGAAGCCGTTTTTAATCCAAGTCAAAACTATGCCAAAGTATACGAGACGTTAGTGTAGTTTTATAATATCTTGTAAAGGAAATAGCTAGATTGTTCGTGTCGTTTTTTGTTTTTTCTTGTATTTGTTTTGTTTTGTATTTTTTTCGGCTCTGTTTTCTATAATGTTATGTTGATTTGGTAATTACATGTGGTAAAGCATTGATATAGTTTGTGGCGCGAATCATTTCTAGGAAATGGAGTCGCCAAAAAATTGATGATGATGATTATTTACACTGATATGATGGCCTTTGCCTTGGCTGGGGCAGTATATATGAGCTGTAGTTAAAATATTTATAGCACTCAAAAATAGAGAACAAAGCTTTATACACCGTTCTTTGTTTAGACATATCTTCGAGCCTCGGCGTTTCATCAAATTTGGGGGATCGTCGATGATTTATATACAAGACACCTCTGAGAAAGTGCCTTCAGTACTGCAACCTTCAAGAAAGAAAGTCATGTTTTTTTTTAAGATGATTTTAAGAGCCTAAGTGGCCCGTGGACCCACGCATGTATATAGGCCTACTGAGTTTGGGGAGTCTGCCACCTTGCCCAAATCAGTATAAAACAAACTGTGGCTGCTTCTCCTGTTTGTCTTATTTTGTTATTTTTAAGAATTAAGGAAAGAAAATCCAGAAGTAATTTACTTGCAGAACAGCCTCAGAACGTTTCTCGAGCAATCTAGAAGCCCTGAATGTCCGGAGCCTAAGCGGTCCCTGGGCCCTCGCTTAATGCGTTGGGATAGTAATCACCTCTCCCCCATGCTTCCAAACGTTACACAACTTCATTTATAACTATGGAACATAGCGATTTTATTGGTATTTCTAAGAATTAGGGAAAGCCAAATCCAGAAGTTATTGGCATTTTTACTTGCAGAACGCTTCCATAAACTTACGCTTAGGCCCCGGGGTGAGGATCGAACTCATCAGTTGGTGAAGCAGTTGGTACAGCGGTGGGACGGTAACCCTAAGTCGTGAGTTCTATTCTCACCCTGGAATTTTTTCCGGGTCAATCAGTGTCGGTTAATTTACTAATTCAGTACATGGTCGTGCATAAAGTATTAAAGCTAGCTAACAGGTATATTGACCGATAGAAACACCGACCAGCATGTTAAGACTCGATGACTAGGCCTTACATATCTTTTTGGGGTTTGAGGTGATTTTACTGCTTGGTATACGTTGTGATGAATATATTTATCCTTAGTGATGAACAATCATCAGAAGCATTCATGCATGAAAATTAAACGGAGACAAGAACAATGGCAGGACTAGTGGGATTACAACTCTTGGGAAAGCCTTGTCGGCCGATATTTTCTTACATATCGAACTTAAAATGTTGCCAAACAGCCAACTCTAGAGAAAGGTTCATCTTCAGGTGTATATCTATGCGATTAAGGTTAGCATTCATTTCTTTTCGAACAGAACTTTCGTATTTGAGTTTGATCTAGTCTTTTTCATAACGTACGTTGTAGTAAGTTAAATGTTTGTTTGGCCCAGTCGACTATATATATATTCTTTTATATAGTATTTTAAGGTGAAAACATGGTTAGATACCCTCTAGACAGATGCAAATTCGTATCATTTCTAAATTAATTTATGTCAACCAGTTCATAGTCTAAGTCTTGTTTATAAAAAGTTCAAGATGTATTTTACTGTAGGCTAACTGCAGTATAGACGCCCAGAGGCATAGCACTATAAAA
Organism: Lepidochitona cinerea; assembly: GCA_963971465.1. Lineage (NCBI taxonomy): Eukaryota > Metazoa > Mollusca > Polyplacophora > Chitonida > Tonicellidae > Lepidochitona > Lepidochitona cinerea. Next base: position 44,932,348 of record OZ020552.1, read on the forward strand.
GTAAGTCCTTAAGTCAGCGCAGGCAATATTAATAGATAGATGCCCCTAGGGCTATATAACTGAGTGGCAGCTTTTCTATCTGTCGCTTTATGGTATGGGAGCACAATCATCTGAAGCTACATGTGTATATCTTTTTATGGAAGCATTTTCACTAAAATCTATATCTCTGTATGAAAGAACACTGACCTGGGTTTATATATCTTTGTATTGATTGATTGGTGTTTTACGCCGCACTCAAGATTATTTCATATATATAGCAGCGTTACCAGTTTAAGTAAGAGAGGACATGGGCTCGTTGACCAGAGGAAACCCCGTCCGACCTTCGGCGAGTACATAGTAACTCTCCCACATCCGGCGATCTGAGTGGGATTCGAAACCGCGCATCGATGAAAGGTCTGTGTGGGACTGAGGGACGATCACTCTAACCCACCACCGAGGCCCCTCTTTTTTTTAAGCACATTCGCTTGGGGTCTATATCTTTGTATTGAAACACATTGACTTGGGGCTAGCCCACATCTTTTTAAAATTCTCACCTGGGGTTATATCCATGTTTTGATTGGTTACTATTTTACGCCGCACTCAAGATTATTTCACTCATGTGACAGCGTTGCCAGGTTGAATAGGAGAGGAAACCGGACTCTTTGCCCGGATCCATGTATTGGAACACATTCGCCTGGGGCTATACTGTATCTTATTAAGGAGACATAGATTGGTAGCAGGGGCCTTGCTGGCTCTGTCGGCACAGTGATAGTCTCTCAGTCCGACTTACGTCTTCCATTAATGGGCCGCTGGTTCGAATTCCACTGAAAGCAAATACAAATTTAAAAAAAAACCTTAGCCTTTTCCCTCCGTCTCGCAATATTGTACAGTCGTCGGTTTTCTCAGGGCAAAGATCCCGTTAACCTCCCACTTTGAATCTGGAAAAGCCGCCATATTATTGAAATGATCTTGGAAACGGCGTAAAGCAACAATGGAGGAAACAATCAATTAGGTTGAAGCAAACTCATATCTTTGTGTTGAAGGACATTCACCACGCATTGTATATTTGCACAAAGGCGCAGCCATTTGGGTCCATGTCAGTGTATATCAGCATAGTCACCTATGGCTTTATCTTTGCCTGGAAGCATTCTGACCTTTGGCTTTATCTTTTTCTGGTAACATTCTGACTTTGGGCTTTATCTTTGTCTGGTAGCATTTTGACCTTGTGCTTTATCTTTGTCTGGCAGCATTCTGACCTTGGGATTTATTTTTGTCTGGTTGCATTCTGAGAGTGGGATTTATCGTCTGGTAGCATTCTGACCTTGGGCGTTATCTTTGCCCGGTAGCATTCTGACCTTGGGCTTTATCTTTGTCTGGCAGCATTCTGACCTTGAGCTTTATCTTTGTCTGGTAGCATTCTGACCTTGGGCTTTATCTTTGTCTGGCAGCATTCTGACCTTGAGCTTTATCTTTGTCTGGTAGCATTCTGACCTTGGGCTTAATCTTTGTCTGGCAGCATTCTGACCTTGAGCTTTATCTTTGTCTGGTACCATTCTGACCTTGTGCTTTATCTTTGTCTTGTAGCATTCTGACCTTGAGCTTTATCTTTGTCTGGTAGCATTCTGACCTTGTGCTTTATCTTTGTCTGGTAGAATTCTGGCCTTGTGCTTTATCTTTGTCTGGTAGCATTCTGACCTTGTGTTTTTTTCTTTGTCTGGTACCATTCTGACCTTGTGCTTTATCTTTGCCTGGTAGAATTCTGGCCTTGGGCTTTATCTTTGCCTGGCGACATTCTGACCTTGGAATTGATCTTTGTCTGGTAGAATTCTGGCCTTGTGCCTTATCTTTTTCTGGTAACATTCTGACCTTGGAATTTATCTTTGTCTGATAGCATTCTGACCTTGGGATTTATCTTTGTCTGGTGACATTCTGACCTTGGGATTTATCTTCGTCTCGTAGCATTCTGACCTTGGGTTTTATTTTTGTCTGGTAGCATTCTGACCTTGGATTTTATCTTTTTGTGGTAACATTCTGACCTTGGGATTTATATTTGTCTGGTAGCATTCTAACCTTGGGTTTTATCTTTTTCTGGTAACATTCTGACCATGGGCTTTATCTTTGTCCGGTAGCATTCTGACCGTGGGCTTTATCTTTTTCTGGTAACATTCTGACCTTGAGCTTTATCTTTGACCGGTAGCATTCTGACCGTGGAATAATTTATCTTTGCTTGGTGACAATCTGACCTTGAGATTTATATTTGTCGTAGCATTCTGACCATGGGCTGGTAGCCATTTGTCTGGTAGCTTTCTGGCCTTAAGCTTTATCTTTGTCTGGTAGCATTTTGAACTTGTGCTTTATCTTTGTCCGGTAGCATTCTGACCTTGATATTTATCTTTGTCTGGTAGCATTCCGACCTTGGGCTTTAGCTTTATCTGGTAGCATTCTGACCTTGGGCTTTAGCTTTGTCTGGTAGCATTCTGACAGTGACCTGGATACTTGGGCGAAATGGCGTTTGTGCTGCACATAGTGTTATATATACACGAAGAAAAAAGTTAAGCACCGCCCCTGGAAAGTCTGCATCGACCGATAAAATCATTGGTGCAGGGAGATTGTTGGCAAGCTGATGTTGCAGAAACGATTGTGATCATAAAGGGCAACATTCAGGATATCGTTAGGCAAATCAAAAGTGTATTTTTACAAAATAAAAAAAATGCTTGTACAGTAAGTATGAGTCCATCTGGTTTCACAGGGCGAACATATTGAAATCAAAATGTCGCCTTGAGTATGTAGAACACATCAAGGTCAATAGCGCACATGGCCTCTATTAGTCCGAATTACAGCTTTCAACCTGCGCTTAATCCCTCCAGTGAGACGTTGGATCTGTTGAAAGGGTAACTGCCGCCAATACCGATGTAATGCGGTTTCCAATTCCTGCAGATTTTGTACAGGATGCTCTGGGGCTTGAATGTTTCTGCCCATCCTATCCCAAATGTGCTATAAAGGATTCAAATCCGCGCAGTTACCTCTTCAACAGACCCAACGATGAACCGCAGGTTGAAAGCTAATGGAGGCTATACTTGCTATTGACCTTCTGCTCTAGGGATGTGTTCTACACACTAAAAGTAACATTTTGACTTCAATATGGTCGCCCTGTGAAGCCAGATAGACTCTGAAGTTTCATACTTACAAGCATCTTATTATTTTGTTCAAATACACTTTTGATTTGGCTAACGATATCCTGAATAAATTGTATAGCTCATTGCTATTAATGGTGATTTCTTATTGCCAAAATGTTACCCTTTATGATCACAATCGTTTCTGCAATATCAGTTTGCCAACAATCTCCCTACACCAATGATTTTATCGGTCGGTGCAGACTTTCCAGGGGGGGGGGGGGGTGCTTATAGGCACACTTGCCGCGAAAATCAGGAATATTGTTTACATTAAAAAAGAAAGACCGTTTTCTGTATTTTCCCCAGACAATATAAGTTAGGAACTTTCTATTTTTACCAAAATTTAAAAGTTTGGACGTCACTTTGTATTTTTAATTTGAATTTGAAAATTTGAATTGTTAGGTACCCGGAACGTAAACAAACCAATCTGCTCGCATATGCGATGTTATGTTTCAGTCGAGTGAGTGAACTAACGGCACAGTGTAATTTTACGTAGGCCTATTTATCTGAGAAATACAGACTGACGATCGGTTAACAGCGACTGGAAAAGCCTGCTGATAATTGTTTGAGTGTAAACTAAAGATAAAAAGGCCTCAAATGAGGGTAAGCCAACACGAAAGTTGACCGACACTGATAGTTGTTGTTGTAATCAGGCTTCGATTCTTCGTTTGTTTTTCATCCCATTTCTACAGACAACTAGACATGTTTTATGTGCCTATGTTTAAGTTTAGTGGTATTAGTCGTAGTACGCTCACGTAAGTTGGTTTTCTTAGCAAATTTAAACAGGCTACGGTGGCAAGTGGGCCTTTAACCTTTGTGACATAGAAACATTCTGTGTAATTTTTGTTGACAAACTTCTCATTCTTGTATTTAGAAGTTTTTCCACGACTTGTTTTGAGAGCAATAAGGAAGCATTACGATGGAGTTATGTCAGTGGGAGGACAGACACACCTCTTCTGGGATCAACCATTGGTGCAGCACTTCAGTCCAAGACAGAACTACATCCTGATAAAGAGGCTGTTATCTTTTCAAAAGATGGAGTTCGCAAAAATTTTGCTGAACTTTTGGAAGCAGTACGTATTTTGCAGTCAAGCCTGTTTCTTATAAGAAACCAGACCACCGTTAAACTGTTAGTTATATTTGTATGCTTCTCGCCCCATATATCACCCGCTTGGCATAGATGTTTAGCCATTTGTGATCAGAAATTCAAGAAAAGTACAGGAACCCAACTACGTAACAGAAATTTCAATGCGTATTCAATCTGATTTGTTAATTTTACCCCCAATCCCCTTGCTTTTACCTCTGAAGTGCACTATTGAGTATTCAATATATGCCTGGATCAGTTGGTATTTTGTAGAGTGACAAACTTGGTGCAGGTTTGTTGGAACTGGGTTTACAAAGAGATGATAGAGTGGGGATTTGGGGGCCTAACACATGGCAGTGGATTGTCACCCAGTTTGCTACTGCAAGAACAGGTATCATCTTGGTAAGTTAATATGTAACTGACTGTACATATATAGAATTGTAAATACAAGAAAATTTCGATTGTCTTTTGATTTATTCTAAGCCTAAGTACGTACTTTAGTGTAAATTTTTTAGACTAGTAACACAAAGAAGTTGGAGAATTGAGAAAAATAGCAGACAATTTCAATATTCTGTTTTAACAAAAAAATATAAAGATTTTGGCACCTCACAACGCTTTAAACTTTGTGGCTGGTGTTATCCTTATATGCAGGGTTCAAGTATAGGTTTACATGACAGTTAGTCCTTGTGTTTGGCTTTTCTTTTGAGAAAGCCCCCATCCCTTCTCCTGTATCCCAAAGCGTTCAAGGAAAACGGTCAGGACATTAAAAAACAAAGCCAAAAATCAACAGTCCCTAGCAATGGCAACATGGTATATAATATCTAGCATTTACTAAACAGGTCTAGTTTGTTAGGGGGTGTTTTCAGCTTTACGTCAAGGGGATACAGTCTGGAAACACTTGATGGGCAAGAATAATTGATCAAGGGAAAGTTTATTAGCGATTTTAAATTTCTTTTTCTACATGAGATAATCTGCATGTAAGGTAAAATTCCAACCCTTTTTATTATTTTGTTCAGGTGAATATCAGTCCTTTGTATAAGCCAGAAGAACTAGAGTATGTACTGAACAAGGTAAGAAACTACCCTTTATAGATCTGTTGAAGGAAATTGCTTCATGATAAGTTTTAATTTATACCAACTGTGGACAAGGACGTTGTATTCGCTCTCTTAATTCCAAAGGTTTAAAGCGTCCATTTGTTGTTTAATTCTTCATGCTTTTCACATGATTTTCTTGGTGAGTCTGCGTGCATGAATCTTGCGTGCCAGAATATTTTCCTACAATGAGTATGCCTCAGGGCTGGTTTCCATCATAAACAGCGGGTGGGTAAGTGAGTCTTATCAGTCTTATTACAATGAACTATAGATAAATGTAGCAACCCCAGCGTATAAGTAAAGTACCCTTGGGTGTAAAAATCCAAACGATATAATTATAAAGCTAGGTTTTGTACGAGGATATTATTTAAGTGTTGTAAGTAACTGGATTATACATTCCAGGTACACTGCAAAGCTTTAATATCTGATGAGAGATATAAGGATCAGGACTATTATGAAATTATATTTCATTTGATTCCTGAATTGGTCAAGTGTAAACCTGGAGAGTTACAAAGCCACAGGTAAGACAGTAGTCGACAAAGCAGACGATGGATGGGGTCGATGCCGAGCAAGATATAGTCGCCTCAAAAATCCAGATTTCTTATGTGGCTGGCGATCCCGTCAAGGTCAAGAAAGTGGACCGCTCCAGAAGCCTGTTTCACAAAGCCAAGTAGGCTAAGTGTTTACGTAACTGTGATGGCAACCTATACTGTAGAGATACTTTGCTATGAAAGTTGCACAAAAATGCATTTACGCCGATTTGTGAAACAGGTTCCAGGTTATTTAAATTTTGTTTACTTTTCGACTCAGAGTGAATTGGTTTTCTTCATATCATACTAATCATTTCGGTTTCAATCCCTGTCATTGTATTGGCAGTTAGAATTTCTGAAGAAAAAGAAATGCGAGTTTTTGCAGCTCATGTCACTTCAAGTTCCCCACTCGCAATTTTGTGGGTCTACCAACACCAATGTTGTTGATGAAAGCAATCCGAGAGTTTTCGCTCATTGAAAGCCCTAATTATACCTTATCTGACGTTGTCGTTGTTTCCTCCGCAGATTGCCCCACTTGTCCTCTATCATCATGATGGGTGAAGAACATTACCAGTAAGTGAAGAACTAACACAGCTATTTAGTTGTTTGTTATCCATAACTCCAAGGGGGTTCGATGCGAAGTCATTAGTATGATAGTCCTTCATTCGGACACATTTCTTGCGTCGATGTGCAATGGGGCGCGTTATGGAATCCCACTTAAACCAAACAAAAACTGAAAAAAAAATGGTGGTTGTTTCAATCGGTGGCTGTATATGGAAGAGTTGCAGTGTACTCGCCGAAGGTTGGGGGTTTCCTCTGGGCAACCCCCCCCCCCCCCCCCCCAAAAAAAAAAATAAACAGTTTTTTTTCCTCCACTAAATATGAGAACATTGCCGTATAAGTGAAATAATCTTGTGCGCATAAAACATTAATCGGTCAATTGGTCCATAACTACCAGTCACAATTAAGCTGGTCATTTTATTATACCTGAAAAACAATATCCGGTATAAAATGTCTTAATATTGTGTTACCCAAATTTCACTTCACGTCAGGCCAAAGATATATAATTCAATAAACTAAAACATAACAAAAATACGCTCCCTGCAAAAAAAACCTAGCAAATAAAAAAACAGCCATACTGAATACTTTTCTTATTTTTATTATTTCCGGAAGTAAACTCTGGTATACGGAGAGTCGCGCTAAAACATAAGCAAAGTAACTGTTTTGACCATGTGTAAGGGATATTCGATGTTTGAAGTATTTAATTATTAAAGATAGATGATGCTCTTGGTTTTTTTCGTTTAAACGCCAAACAAGTCCGCAAAAATCACCAATCTTATGTATGCAAAATGTTAATGAACCTTTCAGAGGAACGTTCAGGTTCGCAGATTTAATGACAGCAGCAACCAATCAACGAAGAGCAGCAATAATGGATATGCAGAACAAGCTTCAATTTGATGATCCAATCAGTATCCAGTTTACATCGGTAAGTTACAATTTTTAAAGCAGCTTACAAATCTGTTAGTTTGTAGCACAATTAAAATTGATTGTAAACTTACTTCCACCAGAATCGACACATGAACAAAGATTGAAACTAGACCATCTTCTGGAGCCAAGTTAAAATCTGCATGGTCCCATTCCGTGGAATGGGGACATGGAGATATTTTAGCTAACCCAAATTGTTTCTTTGCTATTTTGTAGGGAACTACTGGCTTCCCTAAAGGCACTACTTTATCTCATCACAGCATTTTAAACAACAGCTATTTTACTGGAAGAAACCTAGAATACCACATACGGGTAAGCGGGCCTATCTTAATAAAGAAATAATCAAAATACTTACAGAATTCACTGCATTTCTTTCATTTTTATGCTCCCCGAAAACTTTCGGGGGAGCATATAGTCGCCGCTTTGTCCGTCCGTCCATCCGGATTTCTCGTCCGGGGCATATTTCTTGTAATATTGTCAGGATTGGTTTGAAACTTCCCTGGTATATCCTCATTACCAAGACCTTGTGCAGTTTATGCTTTTCTCTTCGTGAGGAGAATAAGTTGTAGAGTTATTGCCCCTGTTTTCTCCAATTTGTCAAATTTTACCCAAACTGCTTGTCCGGGCCATATCTTAATTAATATTGTCAGGATTGTTTTGAAACTTGGCTGGTATATAGTCATTACCAAGACCTTGTGCAGTGCTACGCTTTTTTCTTCGTGTAGAGTTATTGCCCTTGGTTTCTTCAATTTGTCAAATTTTACCCAGGCTGCTTGTCCGGGCCATACCTTGGTTAATATTGTCAGGATTGTTTTGAAACGTGGCTGGCATATAGTCATTACCAATGCCTTGTGCGGTGTTACGCTTTTCTCTCCGTGACGAGAATAATTTTAGAGTTATTGCCCTTGGTTTCTCCAATTTGTCAAATTTGACCAAGACTGCTTGTCCGGGCCATATCTTAATCAATATTGTCAGGATTGTTTTGAAACTAGGCTGGTATATAGTCATCACCAAGACCTTGTGCAGTGATACGCTTTTCTCTCCGTGACGAGAAAAATTTTAGAGTTATTGCCCTTGGTTTCTTCAATTTGTCAAATTTTACCCAGGCTGCTTGTCCGGGCCATACCTTGGTTAATATTGTCAGGATTGTTTTGAAACTTGGCTGGTATATAGTCATTACCAATGCCTTGTGCAGTGATACGCTTTTCTCTCCGTGACGAGAATAATTTTAGAGTTATTGCCCTTGGTTTCTTCAATTTGTCAAATTTTACCCAGGCTGCTTGTCCGGGCCATACCTTGGTTAATATTGTCAAGATTGTTTTAATTGTTTTTCTCTCCGTGACGAGAATAATTTTAAAGTTATTGCCCTTGGTTTCTTCAATATGTCAAATTTCTCACCAAGCTGATATCTTCTCCAACACACAAAGCAGGGGCCGTACTAGACCAGGTCTATCTGACTAAAGATAGGAAGGCAGTGCTCCATTTGACTTCGCCATATTTTTAAGACCATGAATGCATTTGGATTGGCTTGAAATGAACAACACCTGGTATACTTCTGTTTAATTTCTTTAAATGTCAGTAAACTTGGATGGCCCACTCATGGCCTTTCAAACCAATCAATAGTCTTATTTTTTGTCCATTCTCCTGCTTTGACAAATCCTTACAAAGTAATATAGCGCGGTATGATTTATTCTTTAAGCGTCTCCAGAAAAATGGATATTTGCAGAGTTATTGCCCTTTTCGATAAAGGAGACCGATATAACATTTAATAATATTTTTTTCTCGTTGATATACGTTCTCTGTTTAAAAGCAAGCATACTTATCGTCTTAATTGTAACGTTTCATTTTAGGAGACTCGTATATGTGTCCCTGTACCTCTGTATCATTGTTTTGGAATGGTGATGGCAGCTCTTCAAATTCCATCTCATGGTGCCTGTTGTATTTTCCCATCCCCTGGCTTTGAACCGGATCAAATACTACAGGCTATTCAAGATGAACGGTAAGTATTATTTGTTTTCAATTCACATGCATTACTTGTATTTTTCATAGAGACATTTGTGTGAATATTATATGTGAAGGATAAATGCCGAGACTGTTGATTATTGAAAAGTAATGAATCCAAAAAGGAAACACATTTGTAGAAACCAGCTGTTGGTGGCAGACATTAGGATGTGTCCTTGGTGTTTCATGTAACGGAATACCTTATAACCAGTGGTTTTGCCAATTAAACAAAACTGTCGTAAACAATCTTATCGAAATACTTGTGACGTCGAGGTCTTTTGTCTCGTTTCTCTGTCAGATGGGATTGAAAAGAAGAAGAGACTTTGTTTATTAAAACTTTTCGGCTTTATGCTGTTCCCCAAATCTTTTTAATAAAGGTGTGGTGATCCAATGGTTAGCGTTTCTAGCTAGCAATAGCTAGGTTCAACCTTGGAAATTGAAAGATTGTCCAGTATTCTGGAAACACAAATGGGAACACAAATGTCCGGCCACATATATGCTTGGGTAAATAATCGTACGTAACGAAAAAACTTGCGGTTAGTAAGTTAAATCTAAGCTTTGGACTATCTAGATGGAAAGAATAGAGTTCATTTAGTCCAAAACAACTGTCCAATGTATGTTGAAATTTGAAGGTGGCGTTACAATAGAGAATAAGCTCCATAGGCCATTCACAAGGCCGCCACCATTTTTTCATTAGTTTAATCCAATTATTGTTGAATAAAAATTTAAGTACGTTATAGAGTAGTCATGTGATGCAATTTAGCCAATGGCTTGGCTAAGAAATGACGTGCGGTTGCATACTGACCTATATATTCCGAGACAATCTTCCCACTTCAAGTTTGTCGCCATGTTTTGGACCTAAATCTACCATCATACACTAGAGAGCGGTAAAAATATGTCATTATGGATCTAAAAACAGCTACTGCAACATCACGTCATCCTAAAACGGAAAAATGGCTACACAGATAAGCCACTGAAAGGACATACTTCTGTCTGTTTATATTAGCTTGAGGGTCACTGGCGGTATTGACGTGAAATATTTTAAGTACTTTGAAGGTTGTTATCGACGATAATCCCTATGTATTTCTAGAGATTTCACATCCTTTAAACTAACCAAGCTCGACTGCAGGTGTGGCGAATCGATGACTGTTGACTTTTGGCACTATTGCTAGCTCTTCGATAGATGTTAGGCATGTTTAAACATTGCAAAATGCCTAAGACGGACTTAGGGTTAGGGGCGGGGTTTATTGACAGAATAAGGTTAGGTTTATCCATCTTTTATCGACACAGCGCCTAAGAAGAATAAATCCGGTTTAGAACCAAGAATCTCCTTGGATTAGTACAAATATGTCATCGCAGGTTAAGGGTGTATAAATCTGAAGTGCCCATGCGTGTATCGCAGTTCAGGTAACACATATAAAGTTAATACCTGTAACGCTGTGTTGGTGGTAAGTCCAGTGGTAAGATGTTATCATAAGTGTGGCGCATGTGGCTCTACGTAGTTTCTGGTGGGGAAAGAAGACTTAGCTGTGTTTCGGTGGAGGGAGTTATCTACCATAAGATGTTAGGTGGCGCTATTGTATACAGCAAGAAGTTACGGTGAAGAAGGAGTTGACGATTCCAGACCTACCAGTCGCCTATTTCTACTGTTAAAAGTTCCAAAAATATCCACGCCTCTATAATTATAGAGCGTTTAATAAAAAACCAATGAACGCAAGCCAATGAAAAACTTTCCCACGACTGTTCCACCTACATTGGTTCACCCGGTATTCTTTACCGTTCCCCTAATTGGTTTCCCAAATGACTAGATTCTTAACCTTTGACGACCAATGTAGACTCGAATAAATATGAACTGTAGAATGGAAATACTTGTGTAGCTTAGCATAAAGTTATATCAACAGTTTTGCGTTTTAATGATAAAAAAATTAAAGACATCACCACGTCCTCAGTTGTTTTTTAACAACACGAGCTTTCGGCACCTGTGCCGGTGCCTTCGTCAAGTGTAACTTAAGACGTGGTGATGTCTTTAATTTTTTATCATTAGTATGGAACCCACGTTTAAAGAGAGTTTCAAACATTTCTTAGTTTTTCGTTTGTCTGGAAGTAACGATGGTTTTACAGAAAACAAAGGCCTTCTCGGAAGGTTCCGGTCGTGTTCATTTCAACCTCACATGGGGCATTTCCCGAAGTTTAGTTGGCCAGAGGCTTGTCCCCAAAGGCGAACGTTATTAAACAATATTTCATTAAAGAAGTGAAATTAACACACTGCGGATTATGTAAAAGTAAATATCTATCGAGGGACATTATCACCTTACCTTGCCAGTGAGGAATTTGTGTTTAAAATATAGTTCAGAGCCAATATGTTACTATATTAGTGCCGCAGATTCTCAAGATATCAACCTCTGGAATCCGAATGACAATATTGACCAACCGTCAAAAGGGGTACAGTGTATAGCTAAGCTACACGGTGCTATAGCCTATATGGGAGAAATGATTATGACCAATCCATTGTTCTTTTCACTTGGTATCAACATGGTATTTGATGTTTACCTGATTCCTGAGTAGGATCCCAGTTCACTAGTGTCCAAAAGAAACGATACCAACTTGTTTTTAAAATATGTTTGTTATGAATTGATTTTGTAATATGAAAACATGCCAATTCGTATTGCAGATCCCAAACACAGCGCATCGACCAAAAATACCGGGAACAATTTATCACTTCCGGGAGAAGATGTAAATTTCGTGCAAGTGACATTGCTCTCTTTAGCATGTTCTGCACGTACAGAAAAGCTGTTTAAAAAGGTTGATATCACAGCAACAAAAAAATCTCAAGACATGCCATGTTTTACAGACATCGAGAGAGAGCCGTTGGAATGGTCCAACAAGGAGCTCTTCTGCGGACCGCTCCTGACGCCTCGACACGGGAACGACAAATTGATATGAGCCAGGCGAGTTCGACACTGGTAACGGGACTGGGTACGAGTTCTGTTCTCTGATGGAAGCAGATTCCTCATCTTTAGAAACGACGGACGGCAGTCTGTTTACCGAAGAGTTGGTGAACGTTTGGCGCCTAACTGTGTCCACCGGGTACGGCCGTTTGGAGGTGGTGGGTATATGGTTTGGGGTGGCATATGTGCTGATGTCAAAACGAGGCTTGTCGTGGAAACCTGAATGCACAACGTTATGTGATCTTTATTCATCAACAACCTCGTGGAATCCTTTTCCAACACGAAAATGCAAAAGCCGCACACAGGAAGATTGGCACAGGACTTCCTTGCCAACGCCAACGAGATATTTAACCCAATTTAAGATCAAATCTTGTACCAAGATTCTTCTGCCACACCATACTGACTGGCATTAAAATCCTACTAAGATTATCTTTTATTTGGGTCTTACAACCCTGTATGAAACATTTTACCTTGATGGCATTTTACTGGATTTCACCGTCATATCCAATCTAATGCATGAGCCAAAATTCTGATTGTTTTCACAAAGCAGATTATTAAGCGTTTGAAGCAAATAGAAAACTAAATTATTCAAGTTGAAATAAAGAATCAAGGTAGAGCCAGTAGCCCGAAGATGTGGGCCAATGACAGGGGTGAGGGAAGTCGGCTAAGTGGGCAAACTGATAATCTCTAGGTTTGACACAGGCCTTCCAAAGGAGACTGCCGCAGTATGGTATCCGACCACGCCATCCCTTCCGTGGACCGCTCCTGACGCCTCAGCACCGGAACGGCAGATTGATATGGGCCCGGCGAGTTCGAGGTTGGCAACGGCGGGGCTGTGCACGGGTTCTGTTCTCGGATGAGAGCAGATTCCTCATCTTCACACACACTTATGGGACCACCTCGATCGACAAATCAGACAGCGCCGTGAGCCTCCAGTTAACAGGGGCCGGTTGTTCAAAGCTCTATTAAGTTAACGGCCCGTTAAGCACTAACGGGCCGTTAACCTCTTAACGTTACGTTTGTTAACGGGCCGTTATCTTTCTGTTGCTAGAAAGCCAAATTTACCATCCGTTAACTAACGGTCCGTTAAAATCTAACTACCTAGCAACCATTTTATATTTTCCCACAATTCACTAGAATTTATCCCATAATGCATTACACAACCACTCAACATGGCTGCCATCGATAATGATCCCAAACAGAAAAAGCAGAGAAACAAAAATTTTAGTGTGGAAGAAGAAAATGTAATTCATTCCATGGTTGAAGCCAACCTGGACATCATCAATTCAAAATTCAGTAATGAAGTCAGTAATAGAAGCAAGGCAGATGTCTGGAAAAAAATCACAGACAGTGTAAATTTGCTAGGGGTTGCTTTGAGAAGTGTCAATCAAGTGAAGGAAAAGTGGGGCAACATGACACAAAAGGCGAAGAAGTGTTATACTTCACACCGAAAACAAAGACAAATGACAGGAGGAGGTCCACCACCAGCTGACATGGGCAGTGTGACTGACAAGATAATAGATCTAATGAAGGACACGGCATCTTTCAACGGCGTTCCTGGTGGAATAGACTCGATTATTATTCCAGTGCAAAACGGTACGAAAAATCTCCATCTTAACGTTTCACTATCGAATAAACTTCACCAATAATCCAAATGTCTAGTTCAAAGGCTTATAAATCACTGACATAATCCATAGTCACGAAATGTGGACACATCGACATTCAACTGTTCAACATCAACATTTCCTCGAAATCAATTCACAACCGTAATTCGTAAATAACTTTTCCATTTTCACAAACACAATCAATATAACACAAACCTTTCCTCAAAACACACTTGTTATTTCTCAACTGGAGAAAGGATTGGTGTTTTCCCCCCATATTTTGTCAAATATTTTAAAGGTAGTCCGTTAAATTTCCAGAGACAAACCACAAACGGAAGTTTGTAATGCAGCTAACGACCTCTACTGGCAGCCAAATCTAGGTCATAGCACAGGGCAAACATAGAGTTGTCTTGCAATACTTTTAAATAAAAAAAAGAAAGACCCTTCAAGAAACTACACGGCTATGCAGGCTTACTTTGGAAATAAACAAACATATTTTATTTCATGGCTGGCATTTATTTTCTTTAGTAAAATAAGACATTGTGGAAAAGACTTCAAAAACATAAAATTTGTAATACACAGAAAATAAAAGAGGAGATAGACAAAATTCATGAACTATCATTCTTTATTGATTAATGATAATATTTCTTATTATAAATGTTATACTCCGAGAAAGTTATAAAGCAATTTTTAACTTATGGAAATTACATGTAGCCAAATAAAAGCAAATGAAATTTAACCTTGAGCTGTGCTTTATTTTTTATTATTCATATTTTGCATTTGTAACACTTTATATTGAATTCCAATATAAACAAACAGATATCTAAATATCTTACCAGCTTAAAGTTTTTTTAAATATTGAATTTCATTGAACACATATGGCCCTAGGTACATGTAACTTAATAACAATTCTATACAGTTTATAAACATGATGAATTTCAGTGAACACATATAGGTAACCAAATAACAACAAACTTTATACAGTTTTAAAAACGTTATATTAAATTTCAGTCAACAGACATAAAACTAAATAACAAACTTTATACAGTTTTAAAAATGTTATATTAAATTTCAGTGAACAGACATAAAACTAAATAACAAACTTTATACAGTTTTAAAAATGTTATATTAAATTTCAGTCAACAGACATAAAACTAAATAACAAACTTTATACAGTTTTAAAATGTTATATTAAATTTCAGTGAACAGACTTAAAGCTAAATAACAACAAATATTGAATTTCAGTGAACAGACTTAAAGCTAAATAACAACAAATATTGAATTTCAGTGAACAGACTTAAAGCTAAATAACAACAAATATTGAATTTCAGTGAACAGACTTAAAGCTAAATAACAACAAATATTGAATTTCAGTGAACAGACTTAAAGCTAAATAACAACAAATATTGAATTTCAGTGAACAGACTTAAAGCTAAATAACAACAAATATTGAATTTCAGTGAACAGACTTAAAGCTAAATAACAACAAATATTGAATTTCAGTGAACAGACTTAAAGCTAAATAACAACAAATATTGAATTTCAGTGAACAGACTTAAAGCTAAATAACAACACAAATATTGAATTTCAGTGAACAGACTTAAAGCTAAATAACAACAAATATTGAATTTCAGTGAACAGACTTAAAGCTAAATAACAACAAATATTGAATTTCAGTGAACGCATATATGAACAATGCAAAATTCTGATCAGTAAAAATGGATAGTTTTAACCACCTGCATGGTTCTGTTTTGTTTGAATATTAATTTCCATTTTATATTTTTGTCTCCAATTTTCATCATTTCCAGTTGAAGACTCAAACAGCTGTTTCAATAGAACAATACCTACTGACAACAGTGTCACACCTGCAAACACCTACAGTGTGCCTATTATAGATGTGGAAATAGTGCCTGGAATATCCAACATTCCAGAGGAGGACCAGAGTGATATTGCTGGTATGCCAGAATCTTCTGCCAGTTCTGTTCCTGCAGTGTTTTCAGTAACTGATGCTAGTTATAGTGAGGGGAATAGGTCTTCCACCAAAAGAAAGAGGAAGTGTAGACCAACGCAGGATGATGTTCTTGAGAAACAGTGCGAGGTCTTAGAAGGGCAGCTGAAGCAGCAGGAACTAGAGAAAGAAAAGACTAAATTAGAAACCCAAAAGATGCGATTACAAATAAAACTTTTAGAAAAAATGATTATGAAACAAGATGAGATTGATATGGGTACTATTAATCCAACTGAACTACTTCTTTCTTTAATGAATTAATTTTTCTCCTTTAAATTGAAAAAAAAAACTACCAGAGCACTTATTTGACACTTTTTGATAATTTATACAACAAACAATTAGAAAATTTTGTTTCAACCAAATTTTAAAGTGGCATGAGCTGCCAAATACATCAGAAATTTCTATCTTTGCTTTGTTATGGGCGCAAAACCCCTGAAATGGTTTCATATATGTCCGTTATTGGTACACATAACGGTTTCGTATAGGCCTAAGAGATACTGGCTTTACCGATATATTTTTTTCAACGCTCAACTTTTCTTGACAATCATAATTTATCAAAAAGGCAGAATTTGAGCAGTTCATGCCACTTTAAATTTATTTGGCAGCTAAAGCACTTTATTGTTTAAAAACTAAAGATTCAATCACATATTAAACTATGATCAATTATGTTGTTTATTTTATTACTTTATTTATTATTTTATTGATATTGGTCTGTGGACTGCACTGGAGACAGACTAATTTATATGGTCATGATATAAAGTTTGCTGAACAAATATTATAGATCAATTTTAAGTCTAGATAATAAAAATACAGAAAAGAATGATAACTAATCACGTACCTTAAGAAAAAAATGTGTTAGCAATGTGGTCCCGAATACCTTTGCCATCATTCCTTCCCCTGTAGTTATCCACAGGAGGTTGAATTTGCATTTCATCCTCAGCCTCATCATATAGCTCCTCATTACGGGCTATCGCTATATTGTGCAGTATCGCACAAGCCACTACAACCTGACATACCCTTCCAGGACTCATTCTTACCTACAAGTAAAATTGCAACGTTTCTTTTTTTATATATTTTTTTCTTGATATATTTTGACATTAAGCTATATACACTTGCTCCTGATTTAAGCTCAGTGTTTTACAATCTAAGTAAGGTCAGGATGTTCATTGAAAAATTCAGATTAAATGTTTTGTTGTAAGTACAGGTAGGCCTTTAAATGTGGACCGCCTCTGTTTTAAGCCTGCCATGGCTGTTGGTAATGTATTCATCTTCTAATGACAATCACCCCCTTTTTTGATCCGATGTACTTACCTCAGAATGCAGAACATGGAATCGTCTTTTCAGTCTCCCGAAAGTTCGCTCAATTGTCACTCTGGTGGCACATAAACGGTCATTAAACCTTTGTTGTGGTCCGGCTTGGGGATTTAGATAAGGGGTTAAAAGGAATGGTCTGCATATATAAAAAAAGAAAAATGGAATTAAATAAAAGCAACAGGTGGCCCATAAACCCTAGCAAATATACAATCATCGTGCAATGGCATAAAAGTCAACCTCACCCCCTTGAAATTCGTAGCAATAATGTGCAATATGTGCATATTACAGACACAGCTAAGAAAGCATGTCTGACTCACTGTCTAGTCATCTGCACTAACAAGCCCTATACGCAACCCTTGGACCGTGCGTTGATGTGCCAGAAACTGTGTGTTTTCTGCTTATAAATGAGAACTACCTAATAACATATAACGCAGCGTATAATGGAAAGCATTTAGCTCTATATATTGTGGTTCTGGATAAAATTAACTTACAATTATCTATTTTTGCATGTTTCAACAAAACGTTACTTGAAAAATCTCAAAACGAATCTTTCATTGAACAACTATACCTGCAAGGATATCCACTATCCCCTAGAATAAGACCATCTGCTAACATTGTGTTATTTGTGGCTAAGTAGTGGCTTAGGTTGGATGTCCTGAAGATGTGACTGTCATGGGTAGCTCCAGGCCAACTTGCACATATATTTGTTATTTTACCTGTAAGATATAACGAAAACCCAGTCAATTGGTATATAACCTATCTGAAGTTATGCATATTTATATCAGTTTTATTGTTGTTAACATGTTACTATTTATCTAATATATCAATATTAAAATACCTTCAAATGCTTTCAGTTATTCTGCTAATAATGATATGGAATATATTATAAGCTATTTTTGAGTGATCTCAGCACCATTCAAACTTATTTTAAGGCTATATATTTCATTACAAATAAATCTAGCTTATTGGATAAAATGTAATTTAATCTCTTGAACTTGCCTTCATGGTCACACACAGCCTGTACATTTATGCTATGCCAGCCTTTTCTGTTGACATAAGATGGTTCATCTTCGACCGGGGCCTGTATCCTTACATGGGTACCGTCAATGCATCCTAAAACGTTGGGAAACCCACCTATACGATAAAATCCTTCTTTTATAGGATTTTTAGCGGCAGCAGTTGATGGCCAAACAATAAACTGGTCCCGTTTTCTCACAAGTGCTTGACAGACACGAAATACTGCTCGAGAAACGGTGCTCTTGTCCACTCCAACAGTGTCTCCCACAACTTGTAAAAAACTACCACTAGCTAGAAAACGAAGTGTAATTAAAATCTGTTGTTCTACTGACAAAGCATGGCTTCTCTCCGTGGACCGTGCCAAGTCCTCTCTAAGTAAATCTACAAGGTAATCGATAGAATCCTTCCTAAAACGGTACCTTTGATGCAGTTCCTTATCCGTAAATACTGTATCAATCCGTCTATATTCCCGCAATTTGTATATAGGGTTAAAATTCATAAATGCAGCGTTTGGTTGAATTATATAAGTCATGGTTATGTAGACAGTCGGTAAACATAAAAAAAGTTCTCCAAGTGAACGTGCCGTTAAAAGTTAATGGACCCCCCAACCCTCCGTTAACTTTAACGGTCCGTTAACGTGTCGTTAAAGTTAACGGAGCTTTGAACAACAGTTAACGGCGTCATTAAAGTTAACGGCACGTTAACGAGCCGTTAACGTGCCGTTAAAAGTTAACGGCGCTTTGAACAACCGGCCCCTGGACTTGGAACGATGTCTCCTCGAGGAATGGGAACGCATCATCCCCAACGTCATCAGACGTTTGACGTCATCAGTCCGAAGGTGTGTTCTGGCGCTCGGTGGACATACCCGCTACTGACTTGATTTTGAGACGTGTGATGTGACATTTGCCGTTATTTTTGTAATCAGTGCTCTAACGAAATGTTAATCGTTTTCAACCCTACCCATATTGATTGGGCTGATTTGATTAAAATAAATTTTGGTTCAGAGGTTGTAAAAAGATTTCTCACAAGAATAACCCTAAACTTAAAACCCCTGCTTTGTTTAGTTTTTATTTTATGTCGTTGCAAACATGTGGTATCGCTTCTTTTGGACACTAGTGTGTAACAGGGAGCCGTTTCTGAATACATTTACGCGTGACGTAAGTTCAATGCAAGGCCTAACTTTCGTGGCAATATACACCTTCAACATCACATTACGACCAGGCAGAAACTTACGTCGGTGTTGAGAAACAGCCCCTAGGATAACTCGTAAACTTCTTTTCATTCAGATTTTTTAAGTCTAACTTTATTCCTCTTTGTTCATAAATTGTATTTCTCGTTTTACTTGGCAGCTGTACGTCTTTATATGGAGTCCCGACAATGTTTATTGATATTTTGAACCATCCAGAGTTTGATAAGTTCGACCTGACGAGTTTGTACACTGGGATTATGGGAGGATCGTCCTGTCCAATCGAGGTCATGAGACAGGTTATTGAGAAGATGCATATGCATCAAGTTATCGTAAGATGTTCAACTTAGATTGACTAATTACTAGCAGTCTAATTTCTAATTCAAACTGCAAGCATCATTCTTTCATTAGATTTTAACTTGTTTGCCATAGAAAGTCTGCCATGTTTAAAATTTTCGGATTGGTTTTTTAATTGCAAAACGTTTAAGTTCTTTAACGCATTTGATCCGTTCTGACATATTTCTGTTCAGATATTATTTTAAAATATTGTTCACGGTACTACTATCGAGGTCTTCGCTTCCCCTGGTTCAAGGACTAGAGTAGGGACTCCTTCTACGTGTGCCTTAGACTTTATAACACTTTGTTTTTACTGACGAGCCTTATTCTGAATCTTATGAACTCTTGTTTATAGGAGAAGCAGGAATCTTCAGTAAAGATGTAGGCCTTAAAGTGGCATGAGTTGCCAAAATTCACACTTTCTTCATAATTTCTGATCGTCACGACAGTAAAAGGCTTTGTAGGCCATCCAAAAACTAAACGATTGACGTTGGAATGCGGAAAATCCATACAGTATGTGGCCTATACGAACCAAAATGGTGTTCGAAAAGGAAACAAAATTTAAATAACCGGGACGACCATTCATTCATTCTAAGCCAAAGTTAGTTCAAAACAATACTTAATCGTACATTCTCGAGACTAGAAGCGCTAAAAAGCTTCTGAATTCCGTCTTGAGAAAAATAGCCGATAATTTCAACATTCTTTTTCAACATCAATATATCAACATTTTGGCAGCTCATGCCACTCTAAGCTATTTACTGCCTTAATCGCGTATGATTTTTTCAAGGCGTGCTATGGCTTAACGGAGACGAGTTCAGTTACATTCAATGGCCATATGGACGACCCCATAACTAAGAAAGTCTCCACAGTCGGCCATGTTGGAGCACACACTGAGGTAGTGTCAGTTTGATTTATTAGTGTAACAGTATAGAGTAACTATACTATAGAGTAACAGTATTCTCGTTATTTTGGGGATTACACTTTCTTGAAAAATGGTAGAAATTCTTCTACCGATTTTGGGGTGACGCCCGAAACGGGAGTAAATGGAAAACTGTCAGAGTGGCGTTTTCACTCGATCGCCCGATGTAGAAGAGTTGCCAGGTATTGGTCGGTCGGGGGTTGCCTCTAGGCAGAGAGTACAATTTGCTCCCCCAGTTAATTTCATTGATTTAGCCACAACACGGTTAATTTCTTCTGATGATTTGGCTACACCAAAGTTTATTTCTTTTGATATGATTACGTCAAGGTGTATTTATTTCTTTGATGATTTTACTACAACAAAGCTATATTCCTCAATGTTTTCGGGGCCTCCGTGGCTCAGTAGGTAGAGCGTTGGACACTCAATCCGAACAGCCTTCCACCAATGGGTCGCGGGTTCGAATCCCACTCAGTCCAAAAAATTGGAAAATTTTCTGACTGGGTTTTCACTCGAACGACCTATATGTGGGATGGTTGCCAGTTACCAACGGAAGGTCGTGGGTTTCCTCCGGGCAAAGAGCCCGGTTTCCTCCCACAATAAAACTGGCAACACCGCCATATAAGTGAAATAATCTTGAGCGCGGCGTAAAACACCAAACAATCAATCAATCAATCAATGTTTTCGCCATGTTGCAGGCCAAAGTAATAAATGAGTATGGAGAGTTGGTAGAAGTTGGTGTCCCTGGAGAGTTATGTACCCGTGGTTATAATACAATGTTGGGGTATTGGGATGACCATGATAAAACTGCTGAAGTTATACATCAGGACAGGTGGTTTCATACTGGGTGAGTAAATCTGTTGTAAATCTTTTTCAGTTATCAGAAAATGAGAAGAATGCTTTTTGTCTCTTGGATCTTTTCGTCTTCACTTTATCTTTGATTAGGACACTTTTACTTTTTTTTTTTCTAATTTAGCATGTGTAATCTAATAAACTAAAACAATTTGACAATATGTTCGTTTTAATTTAAGTGAATCTCCTTTAAAAACTTGAAAAGATCTGGTTTGACATTTTACTGGGCCTGATTTATGATTGTCCAAACCCGAATTGTTTTCATGTTCTTTCTGATCTGGAATGATTTTGTCGTTTCTTGTTTCCAGGGACTTGGCTAAGATTGATGAAGAAGGTTACTGTAGGATTGTGGGAAGGATTAAGGATATGATTATTCGAGGCGGTGAAAATGTCTTCCCTATTGAGATTGAGAACTGTCTGTATAAACACCCTAAGGTGCAAGATGTTCAGGTATACACCAAGGGGTATTCATAAACTAATACAAGATTTACTGTATTCCATTAGCAATATGGTGGACTCCTTCATTGACGATGTGCAATACTAGCGCAAGTTATCCCCGATATCCGCTGACAGATGACGTTATTAATAACGTTTTAGTGCCATTTGACGTTTACCAAATACGTCAACTGGAAACACCATGTTAGAAGGAAAAACACCCCGCCATATGCATAATGACAGTATCGACAACCAGGAACTTACGGAATTCTTACAAGGCTTGGGCTCCCTATATTATATTTCGCAGTTTTGACAATATCAGCCTCATGACATCATGATAGAAGCATTACACAGGGCAAGTGCTGCCGCGATTTCGTCATCCTTATTCAGTTGAATTCAAACATTTGGTACTTTTTACTATACAGTTCACTATGGACAGTCTTTTGACAATGAGGCTGATGATGCCACCCTTCCTCCAATACCATTTTGATTGTATTGTTAAAATTCTTCACTGGTGCAGCAATTGATCAGTGAATCTAAGACCACTTGGTGACCACTAGGCGGATAAAGCCATTTACTCTCGCAATACACTAGACAGCACTGTTCCTTGTTTTCACTGAAAAATGTTGAAATTTTTTAAGAAAGTATGTACAATAGTCAAAACTGTAAAGGCAGAGAAAACAAACCCGAACGGGCTCCTATAGGCCATCCTATTCATGTGTGTGAATCTTGCACGTGGTTTACGGTGTGAAAATACACTGAAAAGGAATCTGTCGGACAAGCTCGTGTTCGATCGTCAGTGGAGCGCGCCACTGACATTTTGAAACTGACAGGAAGAAGCAATTGTGAATTACTTCCCTTGCAAGCTTATCGTTTGGTTATGGTTATAACCTGCAATGTCAGCGGTAAGACTCGCTAATATTATTAGCGCCTCGAAATTATCGACATTAACCTTGGTTTAAATGGCGGACTTTCAGAGTTGACCAATTTCTCTTACGCTAGTGCAGTGACTGGTTAGGTAGGCGTATGCTAATTGGCTGATCGGGGCTACCGAGTCTGTTAGACGTTCTCTGATAATACTTGTTAACTTTCTTATAGCACAGTTTGGCGAGACAAAAACATTTTGGTACCGTTAGAAATGAAACTTTAGCGCGCCTGTACTGTATTTACGAAGTTCTTTCATTTCCGTATCCTTTTACTGTGTAAACCTATTGTGTAAATATAAATATTTATGATCACTAAAACACACGGGCACAGGGAAAATCTTCTTGTCTAAAATAACCATGGGTAAATATAAATACATTAGGCTATTTGTAAGATTTGTTAAAAATGATCCAATCTTGATATGTGTAATAAATATTTTTATGTCCTCTCAACATAACAGGTTGTTGGAGTTCCTGATGAAAGACTTGGTGAGGAAATCTGTGCCTGTATTAAACTCCATGATGGTGATAGTGTTACACCAGATGATATTATCAACTTCTGTAAAGAAAAGGTAATTTTAATGCTCAAGATTATCGCTAGTCTGTACTGTCATTGTTATCTGCCTTTTAAAGCTATAAACCGAATACATGTATAATATGCTCTGGTCGATCAGGTTCTCTTATACATCTACAATACCTTCGTATTGGTTTGTGTCGAACTACTTTAACGTTCATCCCAGACTGTTATCCGCAGATGGCTCTTTTTTTCGTGGTCACTTAAAGAGGCATGAGCTGCCGAAATTCACACTTTTTTCATAATTTCTGATCGTCACGACAGTAAGAGGCTTTGAAGGCCATCGAAAAACTAAAAGTTTGGCGTTGGAATGAGGAAAATCCATACAGTAGGTGGCATATACGAACCGGAATAGTGTTCGAAAAGTAAACAAAATTTAAATAACCGGGACGACCATTCATTCATTCTAAGCCAAAGTTAGTTCAAAACAATACTTTATCGTACATTCTCGAGACTAAAAGCACTAAAAAGCTTTTGAATTATATGTCTTCGGAAAAATAGCCGATAATTTCAACATTCTGTTTCAACGTCAAAATATCAACATTTTGGCAGCTCATGCCACTTTAAAGAAATGCAACATAATTTTAATAACAACAATTGTTTGATAAACTGAAAATCATATGACTTGTTTTCACTCTTGTATTTTTCATTTTCCTTCAGCTGGCCAGATTTAAAGTTCCCAAATATGTCCTGTTTGTGAACGAATACCCCTTGACTGTGTCGGGAAAAGTACAGAAATGCAGACTTCGAGATTCAGCCATCTCCGAATTTTCTCTTGAGCATGTTAAACCGCATATGTAGAGGGGAAAATCCCTAATGTAGAGAATCACAACTTAATTAAAATGGTTATATGTATTTACATTTGTCTATATATATTTTTGTATATGTCGACACAAAATCATTTACTTTTTAAATGCATCTTTTAGGGTTTTATGAAGATAAAGGTAAACTTGACATTAAAATATTCAATAAATTGGCGAATTGTATTTAATTCTCAGGTATTCTAAATAACTTTCCATATAATTCGATGTATATAGTTGTTACTCAGTTATCGTTTTTAATCTTAATGGATTACTTTTACAAAATTATTGTATGACTAAATTGAAATATGGAACACGTCATTTTATGATAAAGACTTGAGACTACACATATGCTACTATAATGTGAGGCAGTTTATATTATGGTTGGAGTAGACTGTATACTGTTAATGTACAATTCAGAAAATGAAATAAACACAATACGGACACACTTGAAATGTTAGTATAGTTTTATGATCGATTTTCACTTGATTGGTCTGTGTTGAACGGTTGCCAGATATCAAGTGAAGGTTTATGCCGAAGCACAGAGACCGGTTTCCTCTCGGGGTAACCCTAGCAAAACTGCTATAAAAGCTTAACATCAACCAATGAACCAATCTAATCTAATATGCTAAATACACTCTATTAAGGATTGATTATAGCATTGCATGCAATATCATATACCGCAGGGGTAGAGCGACTTTAATAGTATATACTATATATACATCATGTAAGTCGCTCTACGTCTGCGGTATATATGGTAATGCCTGCAATGCTAGATTGATTATTGGTTTATGCCGCAAGATTATTTCACTTATATGGCGGCGTTGTAAGGTTTAGTGGGCGAGGAAACCCCAGACCTTTGGCGAGTACCTGCAGCATGGCAACTCTTCCACATACGGCGACCGAGTGAAAAATCCACTCAGAAATTTTTCAACTTTCTTTATTTGGTCTGAGCGTGATTTGAACCGGCGCCGCATTGATGGATGTCTTGATTAAAGGAGTGAGTGAGTGAGTGATTTGCGTTTTACGTCCTGCTTAACAGTATTTAAGTCATATGAAGACGTTGTCTCCTTGTGGCAGGGCAGATTGATTTCCACTGCTCTTTTATTTGGTGCTGCCTCACCGAGACGTCGCATTATACGGACATCGGGCCAACCAGTGGCTTAACTCCTATTGCTGAGCGCCAAGCGAAGCAGCAGCAGCTCCCACTGTTAAAGTCTTTGATCTGACTCGACCCAGGCTTGAACCTGGATCTCCCAGCCCTGAAGCAGACGCTCTACCAACTGAGCTATCGGTGCTGGTCACGTTGCAAGAAGACGGCTAGCTAAAATGTTCATATTTTATTCAAATCCCGTTCAATGACATTTGATAAACAATCGCTGAAAAAATGAAATCCGTTAAAGGCCCACTTGCCGCCGTAGCCTGTTTAAATTTGCTAAGAAAACCAATTTACATGAGCTTACTACGACTAATACCACTAAACTTAAACATAGGACACATAAAACATGTCTAGTTAGCTTTAGAATGTAGAAATGAGATGAAAAACAAACGAAGAATCGAAGCCTGATTACAACAACAACGATCAGTGTCGGTCAACTTTCGTGTTGGTTTACCCTCATTTCAGGCCTTTTTATCTTTGGTTTACACTCAAACAATTATCAGCAGGCTTTTCCAGTCGCTGTTAACCGATCGTTAGTCTGTATTTCTCGGATAAATAGACCTACGTAAAATTACACTGTGCCGTTAGTTCACTCACTCGACTGAAACATAACATCGCACATGCGAGCAGATTGGTTTGTTTACGTTCCGGGCACCTAACAATTCAAATTCAAATTAAAAATACAAAGTGACGTCCAAACTTTTAAATTTTGGTAAAATTAGAAAGTTCCTAACTTTTATTGTCTGGGAAAAATACAGAAAACGGTCTTTCTTTTTTAATGTAAACAATATTCCTGATTTTCGCGGCAAGTGTGCCTTTAAAGGGGCATGAGCTGCCAAAATGTTGATATTTTGACGTTAACACAGAATGTAGAAATTATTGGCTATTTTTCTCAAGACATATAATTCAGAGGCTTTTTAGTGCTTCTAGCCTCGAGAATGTACGATAAAGTATTGTTTTGAACTAACTTTGACTTAGAATGAATGAATGGTCGTCCCGGTTATTTAAATTTTGTTTACTTTTCGAAACGTTTTCGGTTCGTACAGGTCACATACTGTACGGATTTTTCTCATTCCAACGCCAATCATTTAGTTTTTCCATGGCCTTCAAAGCCTCTAACTGTCGTGGCGATCAGAAATTATGAAAAAAATGTGAATTTTGGCAGCTCATGCCCCTTTAATAAAGAAGGATCTGTTTAAATCAAAATGTTTCCATGCTCTATATTATACTTCGCCGCCATATAAATGAAATAATCTTGAGTGCGGCGTAAAACTCAAATCAACTAATCAATCTATATTATATTAGTTAATTATTTATTTATGTGATTGATTGATTGATTGTTTGTCCGTATATTTATGTGATAGCCTAAAGCTAATGTTTTCTTAGTAATTGTTTCTGTTGTTATGTATGTTTGCTTTTTTGGGTTTGCGTGTTGTTTTTTGTCCTAGCCAGTTTTAATTGACCTAGAAAAAGACCTAAATTTGGGCTCATCGCACATACGGCGTAGGATAAAATAGCGCACCGTTTAGGGGCTCAACACAACAAAAACTTATCAGTTTGCATCGAAAGTTCTTATTTTCATGTTGCGATTCATATTTTTATGATGGAAAATAATTGCATGAAACAAATTACAGTTAAAAAAGCATAGGGCCTACTTGTTGGGGAGGAGAAACCTGCGTTTGCCTGTACGGGCGAACAGACGATGACGGCGTGTACGTGCTGGCCAGTGTGTTGGAAAATGTGACGGGTTGAAAAACATTAGAGCGTAATAGAGCCTCAACTCATCTCCTTTTCTGTGCATCCGAATCGATTCCATCTGCACAACTTTTTCTGAGTAGGCTATATAGGCCTACCTTATGGGTGGAAGGTGTGTCGCGAACTATTTTTGACATCATAGGCCTACATTGCGTAATATGGCAGCCATATTAGGTTATGCAGGGGAAGGTGGGGCAAAATGGAACTACGCGGCAAAACGGAACATTGAAATAAACGCCGACAGAGGGCGTAACTGTGACAAATGATATTCCTATGTTCCCTCGTGAGACCTTCTGACGTATTTCTTTTTTAGCAGACGAATTTTGTTGAAGTTGTAAATCCAAATGAATAATTGAGCTACATTTGATCTAAGGTAAAGGTCTTTTTGGAAACCCAACCGATTGTGTTCCTACTCCCCAGCAATACCTTTTAAGTGCTATTCTGATTGTCGAAATGCTAAATTTTACTGTAAACATGTCAATCGTGCTGAGCGGTGATCTCCTCTCAGTTTTTTAAAACAGAAAGCAAAAATCATCATTTGGGGCAATACGGAACACATCGTCATGGGGCAAAATGGAACCCTGTTTCATTTTGCCCCAACGGCTGTTCCGTATTGCCCCAGCAATGAAATGAATATTTCCCCCCATTAAATTCCGGATTAAATTTACAGAAAATAACGATAAACTGATCTAGTTCTCAAAACTGACAATAACATAGGCCCTATACATATATACTGAACCGTAAAAGAAACGTCACCCTTTTCAAATGTTGCTAAATGAAGCCAGTGGTCAAGAAAGTTTGGTTTCTGATCATGCTAAAATGCAAAACACGTCGTCAAAGCACAGTTACTAAAGTAATGATGGGGTGCTTTTTCGGTTCGTTTTGCCTGAATGTGTGTGTTGCGAGGTGGCACCGAATCATTCACAGTTTGTCAGTGGTGACATGCCAAGGCTGTCACAGGAGCAGAGAGATCAAGCCTTGGGAAGACTTCATGCTGGCCAGACTGCAAGAGCTGTGGCCAACCACTTCAATGTTCATGTCCGAACAATATACCGCCTGCAGCAACGGGTTCAAGCCACTGGAAGCACAGCAGACCGTCCTCGTCTGTAAAAACGTTGAGGCAAGATCGACAGATTGTCCGTCAACTTCTGCAAAACCGCTTCGCTACAGCTGCGGAAACTGCAAGGACAACCATTGGCAATCACCAACGACCAATCAGCGACGACACGGTGCGCAGGCGTTTGAGGCAGGCAAATGTCAGATGTCACAGGCAGATGTCACCATCGCCATTTCAGGCCTTCCGATAGTCCCGCCTGAAGTCCTTTTTGTCTCTGCCACGCCAACTACCTCAACTTCTACGGCTACTTCGTCCCTTGAAACCCCTACTTTCAGATTGAATTCAGCAGACACCTCAACCCACGATAAACCTTCCTACTGTTCGATTCTGGTACCATGATATCATTTCCATCAGCTCAACTCCGGCAGCTACCCCGATTTATGGTATCCTTCCTCCAGCTAAAAATCGGCAGTCATCTCGACATATGATATTCCATCTGTTAGCTCAACTCCGACAGCCACCTGGACCAATGGCCTACCGTCCGTTAGTTCCGCCCTCGATGTCCCGATATTGAGTTCGCTCGCTGATTTTCCGCTACTGACTTCTAACAATGGAGACAGGCCAGATTGTCAGACATCTTTGGATTCCCCACCAGACACGACCTGTTCATCTATAGTCAGCGTGGGTAATAACTCTTCTCGATCCAATGCTCTCTCTACGCCAGTTGAAGACATTTATAGCTCCTACGATGTTCGGTCAGTGTCTGACTACAGCATCGTTGGTTATAAATTTGATGTTGATTCGAAGAGCTTGTCCTATTTGTGCTTGTCAATAGCCATATGGGGCAATATGAAACGGGTGTTTCATTTTGCCCCCGGATGTGTTTCATTTTGCCCCTCCCTATGGGGCAAAATCAAACGTTTCCATATTTTTTTTCTTTGGCTTATATTTCCCATTGGCATTAATAAAATTAAATTGAATTCATTTCAGTTTTGAGTTATTATCGATATCAACCACTATAAGTGTTTTTTTTTACTGTTATTGGACTCTATTCCTTTGATGTACGCACTCAAGAAGTTAAGTGTACCGTTTTGCCCCACCTTCCCCTAATATTTACTTTTTCTCTCCATAACTTTAACAAATATGATCCGATGTTTTCAAATCTTTCATGTTACATACCATATTAACAGACAGTGTGTAAAAAATTGTTTATGATATGAACTATTGCAAATTATCGGATTATGTACATTCCCTTTTATTCTTACTTTCATTTTCATGAAAATAACCTTGAAATTATAAAATGGCCTATACTTTTCCGATTCTCATCAAAAAAGGATTTTTTCAAATTGCAATAATGTTTCTAAATTGATTAAAACTATTCTTAAATCAATATATAATGTTTTAATGAAATGAAAAATACATGTAAGGATTAAAGTTTTATCTACAGACAAAGAGATAAGTAACCCAGCCTTGTTCTATTTACTCTAAAGTTCTAAGCCTCTTATCACTACAAGTTTTATTGTTCTCTATACCACATGGCCCCCGTAAAATTAAATGTAGGCTTTGCCTTTTCATAGCCATGCTCTTTTTTTCTTTTTTTTTGTAGCCAAATAATATAGAAAAATGATATGAAATTTTTTTTCAAATCTACTTGAATTGGTGTGAGCTGCGAAATTGCCAATTAATTGCATTTGTTTAAGTATGATTAGTAAATTAAACTGCTCTTCTAAAAAATTTAAACATTTTAGTCCAAACTATAATGACAGCAAACAATGTTTAACATCACGATTTAACAGCACAGCATAGCCACACTCAGCAGGTCCGTGCGTCGCAAATGTACTGCTTGCGTTGATGCCCGAGGTGGACATACCCATTATTGAATGATGGCACCTTCAATTTTTGTATCAACTATTTGTTTGCAAGGAATAAAAGTCACCAGGGTTTCACATATTGTCAATTCTTTGTCTCATTGTGACCAATGCTTTGTTCTTCAATTTAAGAGTACTTACAATATTTTACACTTTACATTTTACATTCTTTGGGTGTTTTAATGCGTTTTTAATGGCGCTAAGTATACATTGGATATAATCACCATATATGGTCGACATATGGAGAATCGATCTCGAAGGTCTCTCTAATTATGTGTATCTATACTATATACTAAAAATGAAAGATCTGCATCTAGCGGTTCACCATACCAGACTTTGACCCCAATGACCTATGTGACCTAAAAAATATAGTCCACATCCCAGAAAATCGAACTTGACCACGACTCCGCATTGAATGCTGCCACATAGCTAGGCCTAATCACTACCAGTATGGAAACCTTTAGGCTTTATACCGCAATATAAAATTCCACTTAATATGGTTTGCCTTGATCTGATTGCACAGATTTGTGGGAAAGGAAATCTATTAATGAAATATAAGGGACGGTTTTCTTAATCTAAAACTACTTCTAACGTGTGAGCAGAGCTGTATTTCAGTATTCTCGTTATTTTTTGGGATTACACTTTGTTGAAAATTGGCAGAGATTCTTCTACCGATTTTGGATGAAACCCGAAACGGGAATCGAACCCGGGTCTCTGAGTACTAAATGCCGGCTGCCTTATCCGTTCAGCCAACCGGCCTCCTAGAATCTCTGAGACCCGGGTTCGATTCCCGATTCAGTAGAAGAATCTCTGCCAATTTTCAAGAAAGTGTAATCCCAACAAAAAAAACGAGAATACTGTTATACTCACTAGCTAAAAATACACTATAACTAATTAAACTTATGGCACAAGTGCCCCACCATAATTAAATGTCTGAACTTAATCAATTTACTAACTGGCTAATAAACGATATATAAAAATCAAATCAGATGTAATTAGATCTGTGCTGATACATTCAATGCACATACATGTGTCGAACTTTACAAAAAAACACCCCCTAGAAATGGATATTGTTGTATCTCAATATAGCAATTCGCTGAATGTTATATTATTGGGATTGATTGGTGTTTTACGCCACACTCAAGATTATTTCACTTATATGGCAGCGTTGCCAGGTTTAGTGGGGAAGGATACATGGGGAAGGGTACCTGACTCATTGCCCGAAAAAGAAAACCCTTCGGCGAGTAGGCCTACCTGGCAATTACTCCCCTACATACGGCAATCGAGTGAAAAATCCACTCAGAACGTTTTCATTTTTTTTAACTTGGTCTAAGTTGGATTCGAATCCGCGTCGCAAACTACGCTTGCGGTCCACGAAAGGATCAACGCATTATTCACCGGCGCCGTTTTCAAACGGTTGCGGTCCAATTAATTAGACTGCGTCTTCCTATATAGCTGAAAATAAATAAAATTATTATAATTATTATCCAGAGGCGGAGGCAATGAAAGTTAAAAGGAAGATGATCGTGTACGTGACTATGGGATCAAGCCAATTAATTACCTTCGTGTGAATTTCCCAATTTGATAATATACTAGGTGGTGTGATTGAGTAGGCCTACTAGTAGGGGGTATAGGCTACTGCCTACCTATAATGGCTATATATTCACTTTTAGTGATTGGCGATGATGTGAATACAAACTCGAGAACGTATATTAAATTAATAATAATGGGTTGATGTAGGTAACGATCACAAACTCAGGGTTAAATTTGGGGCTGTTATTGGACCCTATGTTGTTATTGCAATTTTGTTAGTTGTTACAATTTTACGAATCCGATCATTTGATTCAGACAAATTCCGTGTCATGCAAGGGTACGTTTTGATGCCATATTTTTCCTAAAACATTTCTACAAGCAAAAAGTCCGTCAATTTCAAATCACATGGCATTTCTGCACAGGTTCGTTTATCTACTTATTCCCACCCCCTTATTAGAAATAGAATGTGAGTGACACTGACAGATCACTGCACGATACACCACGCCCCTGACATACATCATAATATTAAAAAATATATAAGGTACGGCCATAAGTCTTTATCGGTTTAATAACACAAGCAATTGATAATTGAAAAACGATCTCTTTTAACTGTTTGTGTTTCGTGCATACTGTTTGTATAAAACATGCAAGATGGACTATATTAACAGTCCGCCAAGGGTTTTTTTTTAGTTTCGAGCGGTTTTATTCAATACGAGAGCAGAACGTAAATTTGTAACGTATTAACATAATAACAATGTGATTTTAAATGGCAGTGAACAGACGAATGTCAAACAGGCGGTTAAAGTCTAACAGTAGGCCCACTCAATTTATTCCAAGCCTTGCAAGTTGCATGTGTGATAATTCATTCAATTTTAAGTTTAACAGAGCCGACAAAGACTGCACCAGAGAAAAATTACCTTGGAATACATTCAATTTCATGGAAACGGATTTGAGTACGGTATTATTAATAAAGCTTACAAGTTACATCGCTGATGTCAGTGATGTGTGTCGCTAGTGGCAAGTTAATATTCAAACTTAAACTCAAAGTGCGTGCCGCATTACCGGCAGTTGTGTTCGAAACCATATAGTGCCCGAAGATTGTGTTAAAGTAGGAGTGCCCGAAGATTGTGATACAGCAGGAAATGAGGAATGATCACATTCACTGGATTTTCATGGATCGAATTTATATAATTTGTGTTACCAATGATGCCGGATCAACAGTAGGCCTGGCCTACCCACTGCCGCAGCCTTCTGTCGACCTAGTGCCGTGATGGTTTTTTCTACCACCCTGTTCGGCCATTGTTTTCACGATATTCTCAGTTTAAGGTATGTTTGTCCCCTACCATGTAAGTGGAAGGGAGACTTGGGAATGCTGCCCTTAAGATCTTTCATTTATGGTATAAAGAGACATTAGACCTAATTGTAAGGTAACCAGGCCATTTCTTGTTTATTGTCATATATAATCATATTATACATTTTTGGAAAGCTTAGAGTCTGAGAATTTCAAAAATATAAGAATCATCTATCTTCGTCCCTTTCGGGAGTCACTGGGTCTTCTCGAAGAGGCGCACCCCCTCAGTTGTGATTTCCTGAAAACATGGAAAAGATTACCTCACTTGTTTTGCTACCAAATGATGATGAAACATAACATTTAAATACAGAAATTATTAACTTGTGCCTCTACCAAGCATATCAATGCAGTATGGATCCTGTTATACTTGTTTTAGGGGCACTATCAGGACTTACAAGTATATCACAAGTATTTCTCCGAACACATATTTACGGAAGCGTATTAGTGCCAGGGTGGAAAAATAAAAAACGAGTTTTCTCCTAATTAGGAGATAATATTATCTCCTAATTAGGAGATAAATTTTCTCCTAATTAGGAGATACAAATTATCTCATAATTAGGACTATTATCTCCTAATTAGGAGAAAAGTTATCTCCTAATTAGGAGATAATTTTTCTCCTAATTAGGAGATAACAATTTATCACGGCTATTGATTGTTACATTACTTTTCGACTTCCGCTTAAAAGCATTGAAATGGGGGGTCCGCTCAATAGTCCCCCGTCTCATTAGTCCCCCGTCTCATTGATCCCCCGTCTTCATTGATCCCCCGTCTCATTGGTCTCTCAATAGTCCCCCCGTCTCATTGGTCCCTCAATAGTCCCCCGTCTCATTGGTTTCTCAATGGCCCCCCCGTCTCATTGGTCCCCCGTCCCATTGGTCCCACGTCTCATTGGTTTCTCAATGGTCCCCGTCTCATTGGTCCCCCGTCTCATTGGTTT
The DNA here is from genome assembly GCA_963971465.1 of Lepidochitona cinerea. Classification (NCBI taxonomy): domain Eukaryota; kingdom Metazoa; phylum Mollusca; class Polyplacophora; order Chitonida; family Tonicellidae; genus Lepidochitona; species Lepidochitona cinerea. The sequence continues at coordinate 44,966,264 of OZ020552.1, forward strand.
CTCAATGGTCCCTCATTTCATTGGTCCCCCGTCTCAATGAGAGGGGTGTCCAATGAGACGGTGGACTATTGAGACGGGGGACCAATGAGACGGGGGACTATTGAGACGGGGGACCAATGGGACGGGGGACCAATGAGACGGGGGGCCATTGAGACGGGGGACCAATGGGACGAGGCACCAATGAGACGGAGGACTATTGAGACGGGGGACCAATGAGACGGGGGACCAGCGTCATGCTTCCGAAAAGGGAATGACCTCAAGATGAGCGACTTGATATCAATATAATACAGGGGCCAGTACAGGGCCAGTACAGGTTGATATTGGTGCCATAATGGTCTAATAAGTTTCCCGGTAATGGCCCAATTAAATGCCAATGTGCAAGAAGAATACAGGGCCTGTAAAGAAATGATGTATCGGGCCAATTAAACAGCTGTTATTGGGCTTGTATTGGCCCAATATGAAAATGTTTGTTGGGGGGGGGGGGGGGGGGCCATTGAGAAACCAATGAGACGGGGGACCAATGAGACGAGGGACTATTGAGGGACCAATGAGACGGGGGGACTATTGAGAGACCAATGAGACGGGGGATCAATGAAGACGGGGGACTAATGAGACGGGGGACTATTGAGCGGACCCCCCATTTCAATGCTTTTAAGCGGAAGTCGAAAAGTAATGTAACAATCAATAGCCGTGATAAATTGTTATCTCCTAATTAGGAGAAAAGTTATCTCCTAATTAGGGGATAAATAATAATATTATCTCCTAATTAGGAGATAATAAGTCCTAATTAGGAGATATTTTTTATCTCCTGATTAGGAGATATTATCTCCTAATTAGGACTTATTATCTCCTAATTAGGACTTATTATCTCCTAATTAGGAGAAAACTCGTTTTTATTTTTCACCCTGGCACTAATACGCTTCCGTACATATTTGTTTCTCAATAAAGTTACTATCTTTTTACATATTTTTTCTTCCAAATGTTTTTTTTAGTTTTCACAAATATACTCAAATGGAGGAGTGAGAATAGGAGCTCTGGAGTTTCCTTGATCCATTAATAAAGATGCACCCCGCCCCCCCCCCCCCCCCCCACACCCCCTCCACCAACACCACCAAATCTGGAAAGGCTGAAATATAACTTAAAGTTCAATAAAATTATCCTAAGTACTAAGTAAAACAGCAAACAATCAATCAACATTGAACAATTGGGAGAAGTTCAAGTTTAGATTTGAAGTGAAATAAAATGTGAACAATTTAAAAGTGAACAATTTAATATACCCTTATCGAGAGGCCTACTGTTCGTTGTTGGTGGAAACCCTGAACTGGTAAGCTCTAAGTGTGGATTGCATTAAGATAAATAGAAATGAATCCACAAATAAATAAATCATTAAAATAAGTAAATAAACAAAAGCAAAAATCAAACTGCTTTTAAGTTATAGAGCGGATGGATGGAGGGCAGGCCATAACTAAACCCCCCCCCCCTTATTAATTTTGTCAGATAATAAATGGAAACCATGTCAATGGAAATGTTCCAAAGAGCAACAAGCTCAAACTGAAATTTAAATGTTAATTTTCAACAGAAAAAAAGTTGAAGAATTAAAAACGTCAATTTAATATATAAACTATATAACATGAAATTCCTTTGAAACCGACTCAAGAATTATGTTTATGGTGTTAAATATTTCTTAACATTTTCAATTTGAAGCCAAAATATTAAACAAATTTATGGTTTTAAAAACAAAAACATCCTGCATTTTCTTAAAAATCTAAATTATTTTTGTTTAATTATGCAATATTTTTCGAATTTATTCAGTTTTGATTTGATATAAACTCAATTTTGGTAATTGTCGGTATGAAAAAAGTTAATCCGGGACGTTGTACAACTTTCTCATCTGTCATTACTGTCAGGCCATGTGCTTTTGCAGACGTAAACAGGGTTGTGCGCATGCGTACATGTAGGCCTATTATGGACGCACGACTACCATTACAAAAGTGGCCAAAAAACAAGTTTGTCCTCATTGACAGATCTGTGAAATATGTTTTAATACAAGATAAGATATTCTTGTTTTCATAAAAATTAGTTTCAAAAGCGTATAGGGAGTTTAAAGAACTTTTGAAAAAACGATACAATACAGCTGCCCGTCTCCCTGTGTCAAACCGCGCGGGTAAATTGTAGCTATACGTAAACTTTTGTTTGTTCTCAACGTGATCAAGTTAACCTTTGACCGATATAATCCAATTTTGTCCTTCAGAACAACGGTACCGGTAACAAATTGACACTGCCGCGAAAAAAACGAGGTCAGGATTCCTCCATTTCGCTGAAGACCGATCGATGCACCACCTGGTGAGCATTGGGATAGCTACTAATTGATCAAGTTCGATTTTCGGATATGGCGACCTATAATAATGGCTATATTTGTTGATCATTTTGGCCAAAGTCTGGAATTTCCTTGTGAATATGATAGTTTTCAAAACCGCTAGATGCAGATCTTTCATTTTTGGTATATAGAGACACATTAAAGAGACCTTGGCCAAGATCGATTTTCGGGGATGTCGACCTATATTTGTAAGTCACAGAGGCCATTGATATCAAAGCCTGGAATTTTGCTTGTGAACGCGATAGCTTAAGAACCGCTAGATGCAGATCTTCAATTTTTAGTATATAGGTATGATTAAAGAGACCTTGGTCAAGTTCGATTTTCGGGGATGTCAACCTACATTTGTAGGTCACAGAGGTCATTAAGGTCAAATTCTAGAGTTTGCCTGTGAATGTGATATTTTAGGAACTGTTACACTCAGGTCCTTCATTTTTGGTATATGGAGAGACATTAGACGAGAGACCTTGGTCAAGTTCGATTTTCTGGGATGTCAACCTATATTTTTAGGTCACATATAGGTCATTGAGGTAAAAGTCGGGGATTTGCTTGGGAACACGATATTCTACCTTTTTCTACCTTTCTACTTTACAATTCAACTGTTTTATATCGACCCCTTTCTCTTTCGAAAAAATCTTTCACCGCTGCACTAAATGCCTTAAAATGAATGACCAACCTTTTCTGTCTTGATATCCATTTCCCTTTTGTCAAACTATAGGCCAGAGTTATTGCATTACATCCATATCTAGAGACTAGAGCTTGTTCGAACACTTTTCCGCGAACGCGGCGGTCATGTTTTGTATTCTTAACCACAGGCACACGGAGTGCTCTCCCCTGATTATATATTATATGTATTAGATAGAGGGATAAGGGGAGATCACTGTGTCTCAACCATTCATGAATTTCCTTTTTGAAACATGGCTACCCTCCGTAGCATTCGGCCCAGCTTCGGGCCTCACATAAACGCTACTTGCTGGAGCTACTAGTTTTCAAACAACATTAATGGCGGGGGATCTGCTTGCTACTTGGCTTGTTCCCCCATGGCTTGGCTTTAGTTTTGTGCCATTTTCGGGATCCTGGTTTTCCGCTATGATTTATAGACAAATAAAAAGGACTGTCAATAGCACACATATCAGATGGTCTATGAGACCTGTTCTTTTTATACACCCAACTTAAACAAAGTGGCTGGTATTATGGTATCACCAGCGCCGTCCGTCCCAGATTCCTTTCCGCTCCATAAATTAGAGAGTTTTGATCTGATCTTTACAATTCTTTCACAACATATGATATACTTTATGGGGAGGTCATAGTGTGTCATTTATACATGTAACTGTTTAACAACCTCGGTTTCATGGTATGGTATTTATCTTCATTCCCTTCCACTCCATAACTTGAAGAGTCTTGATCCAATCTTTACAATTCTTTCACAACATACACTTTATGGGTAAGCACCAGTGTGTCATGAATCATTTATGCATTTCGGGTTGCATAATATGGCATCTAAGTATATTGGATTATGTAATATCTCTTTATTCTATATCTTTGTTCACTACCGTTCCATATCTTGAAGAGTTTCGATCTAAGAAATGTTTGAAACTCTCTTAAAGTCTTTAAACGTGTGTTCCATACTAATGATAAAAAATTAAAGACATCACCATGTGGTGATGTCTTTAATTTTTTATCATTAGTTTCGATCTAATCTTCTTTCACAGCATATATTATATTTGTGTAGACAGTTTGTTGTCGGCCATTTATGAAATCCAGTTACTTAATACGGCATTATTAGATTATATAATATTCTCTTTTACTCCATATCTTCTTAAATATAACGGTTAAGGGTAGATGGTTTGTCTGGAACCATTTAAGACATCCCTGCTTTCATAATACAGCATCCATATTAGATTATGTAATATTCTGTTTTAGTCACTGTCTATTTATGTCTTTGTTGCTTGCGCTCCATAACTTGAAAATTTTTTTATCTTTAAAATTCTTTCACAATATTTACCTTATGGATAGATGGTGTGTTGTCAGCAATTTTACAATTTTGGTTGCATGATTGCGTAATACAACATCTAAATTAGATTATGTAATATTCTCTTTTAATCCATATCCACTTAAGTTTTAACCTGATCCTGACAATTTGAGAGTATATATTTAAGGGGTAAATGGTTTGTCGGGGACAATTAAGGATATCTCTGGTTACGTAATACAGCATCCATATACAGGTATGTTCATGGAATAAAGAAATGAAAATCTTTCACATGAACATAGGATTTCAATTGCTGAAATTTAAGCAAATATGTTCTATAATGTAGAATAATCAGTCATGTTGTATGTTGAGCTTACTAAAACTCATATAATTCCATTGGACAGTCATCCGATTTGTCCCTCAACGCAAATTGTTTTGGCATGAAAGGCCGTTCATGGCCGATTGGTTTTTCACCGGTTCGCATTTTTGTGTCCCTTTCTTTAAATTGCACGTATTTGGATCCTGGCTCATGATCATCTGTATGAAATGTTATGTCCCTCCCATTTCAACTTTCTGTTTTCTTCACTTCCGCGAAATCCGAAGTGCATAGTGTTATTTAACCGTATCTGGTTCTGGAGTCTTTTAGGGGTTTCGGATCATAATAGATTTAAATTGCTTGCTGCCTTTCCATTTTTAACGACCAGCTTGTCTGTCTGTCCGTCCGTCCGTAATCATTTCTTGTCATCGCATCTCCTCCCACAGTTTTTATCGGATTTTTATGAAACTTGGTTTCGCTGGTTTCATTATATTTAGAGTTACTGCCCTTTTTCGACAGTATAAGACGATATAGACAATTATTGCTTGTCATCGCATCTCCTCCCACGGTTTGTATCAGATTTTTTCGAAATTTAGTTGACTTGCTGGATATCATTCGAGGATGTGCACCTCATATTTTGGTTGCGCTCGTTTTATTATGTTTAGAGTTACTGACCTTTTCCGACAGTATAAGACGACATAGACAATTAGTGCTTGTCATCACATCTCCTCCCACAGTTTTTATAATTTTTTTCCGAAACTTGGTGGACATGCTGGATATCATTCGAGGATGTGCACCTCCTATTTTGGTTTTGCTGGTTTCATTATTTTTAGAGTTACTGCCCTTTTCTGACAGTATAAGACGACAATTAGTGGTTGTCATCTCATCTCCTCCCACGATTTTTATCAGATATTTTCGAAACTTGGTGGACTTGCTGGATATAATTCTAGGATGTGCACCTTCTATTTTGGCTGCGCTGGTTTCATTATTTTCAGAGTTACTGCCCTTTTCCGACAGTATAAGACGAAGTAGACAATTAGTGGTTGTCATCGCATCTCCTCCCACAGTTTTTATAAGATTTTTTTGGAAAATTGGTGGATATGCTGGGTATCATGGAAGGATGTGCACCTCCTATTTTGATGGCGCTGGTCTAATTATGTTCGGATTACTGCCCTTTTCCGACAGTATAGCATAGATATCTTATAATAACTTAAAATAAATAATAAATCTTATGCGGGGCCGGGGGGATACGGCATCTTCTGATGACTCTTGTTTACATGTATATCCCCAGCATATAATGCGGGGGGTTATAGCGATCAGCTTGTCTGTAATCATTTCTTGTCATCGCATCTCCTCCCACAATTTTAATCAAATTTTTTCGAAACTTGGTGGACATATTGGATATAATGTGAGGATGTGCACCTCCTATTCTGGTTACGCTGGTTTCATTATTTTAAAGAGTTACTGCCTTTTCCCGACAGTATATGAAGACATAGACAATTAGCGCTTGTCATCACATCTCTTCCCACTGTTTTCATAATTTTTTTTCGAAACTTAATGGACATGCTGGATATCATGCGAGGATGTGCATCTCCTATGCTAGTTACGCTGGTTTCATTGTTTTTAGAGTTACTGCCCTTTTGTGACGAAGACATAGACAATTACCGCTTGTCATCGCATCTCTTCCCACGGTTTTCATCAATTTTTTTAGAAACTGGTGGACATGCTGGATAACGGCTTCTGGAACAACAATGTGACCTAGGACTAACTACATATAGTACGGTACATTCTGGATAATTGAACTTAATCTGACTCCATGCGCTTACTTAAACAATGTCCAGAATCTTAAAAGTTGTGACCTTAGGGTTATTTGTGATGGCGATCGAAATGGTCTGTTTGACCGTCCATAGAATTATCGAAAAATATGTTTATGCATATTTATAAGCCGTAACATAATGTTACTTAATCTTAACTCATAGCACAACTTATAAAACTCATAAAAACTTTCTTTGAACCGATTCCTCTTTCTAATACTTCACTGCATGATGCTCTCCTAGGATAAGCAGTAGAGGGAATAATTCCGACCAAAAGTTGTCATTTTCACCACTTAATTATTGCCATAAGCAATAATTTAAATACTATATAATGTGGGGTAGGTTTGTTCCATAAAATGTAAATATGCTCTCTAAGGGCTTCCATACATTGATAGAAACAAAACTACGCTTGAAACTAATACAAAAACTAATACAGAAATTTAGTGTCTAATGCACAAAACTGAGTTAAGTTTAAACATTTGTACACAAAGATGGTCCCTACGATCATTTGTATGTTAATAATTTGAGGAAACAATGCTAACTGCTACAGAAAATAGGTGGACGATCATCAGGGCTTAACTTTAGCTTATCGCTGATTATGCAGACTCTTGCATACTATAAATCATGCCATGTGAGGGTTACTACCGACTAGCAGACGACAGGATTATATTGTCAGCTTAATAGCCAGGCCTGTGCTGTTGGGACGAACGGACCGAACGCGTTCGTCTCGCGCTCGTCTGAACACAATTTTAGGACCGGTTTATCGGTTATCCAAAAACCTGCGACCGCTCGTCTAAAAATTTTAACTTCCGAATTTTTTTATGATCAGCGCAAAAAAGTAAAAGAAAATAAATCAAAATGCATCAAAAAAGCGAATCAAACAAGTAAACTTTAATCTCGCTATACCTCTAGCCTTCAGGCTTCGCCTTGGCTCAGTTACCGCGAGTGTGACGTTGATATTTGGCTGGACTGTAGCCCAATGGATGACTTCGTTTCGTTATCACGGCATTCAACTTCCGGCCATATGAGTTTTTTTAAATCAAAATTTAACCTACAGCGAAGAAGAATTAATCCTTTTAATTAATATCACTGACGACTGTAAACTTTCTTGATAGTTCCGATTCGAAATAGGCTTACGGACATTGTCTCGCTTTCCCACGTGGTGCGTCGTAGACTTGAACACGGCGCCCGACTCCATGTCTGTCGCACGCAAACCGACAGAAACTGTAAGTACGGAATAAAACGTTAAAGAGTTGGCCGTTCTGGGGTTAGTTTTCCCACGAAACAAACGACAATGAATAGCCGAGAACGTAATTTGCATGGCGTTTAGTCAAAACTGGGAATTTGTGGAACAGGAGGTTGAGGTGCAGTCAACTACGTCTATACGGTGCCGAAACCGGTCAAATCGCGAACGGCATTTGTCCGGCGCGTGTTGAATTCCCAGTCAGATATTTAAATTTTAATCTTCATAAGTTGTTGAGTCTACCCAAAAACGAATTGACAGAGTGATCATTGACAAAAGTGTTGATATTTTCACAAGGTAACCGTAAGCCTAAGCCGTAGCTAAAACATTTGTATTTAGGCATAACCAAAAAATTCTTTGTTTCAGGAAACACTTTTTCGAAAAAGTTTTTTTTTTTTGATTTTCCTCTATTTTTTGGAAAGTGTGAAACTTAACTAGTCATAGTACTTTTTCTTGTACCACACTATTCACATCTAAGAAAAATAAAAGTATTTGCTTTGACGTTTGGGGTTCTTAGTCTTACTTTGGTTTTATCAAAGTCCTACTTCTGGTTTTATGCATTTCTCATTCAGAGTAACCATTTTAAGCAACTTACAAAAGTGAAAATTATTTTTAAAATGGCAAGAAGTTTACAGGTTATCCTAGGAGGAACACCGGTTATCTAAATTGCGTGACAACATAACCCGTTTTCAGGTTATCTAAAGTAAATTAAGAGGACCTCTTTTCAGGTTATCCCGGAAAATCTTACAGCACAGGCCTGATAGCTGACATGGATTTCTGCTATTCAAAGTCCCAAAACTTTTGCTTAACATCACTCCAAATTGTATGAAACAATAAGTAAAACATGATAAAACTTCCCTGATTTCAGGTAACGGTATAAGGGAGATAGTACATGAGACTGAGAGTATTTTTAGCCTGCCATCATTCTGATGGAGGGCTATTCAAATCGCTTTTTCGTGGTCAGTCGTCTGTCGTCCGTCCGTTATCTTTTTGCTTGTTACCTTTATTCCAAGAAAACTGCCAGTCCAATCTTAATCAAACTTGGCTCACATTATCTCCATAAAGTCTAGTTGTGCATCGTACATTTTCATTTCATTTGCATATTCAATATGGCTGCCAGGGGGCGATGTTGTTTTTCTTTGTTACCTTTATTCCAAGAAAACTACCTGTCCAATATTAATCAAACTTAATATACATCATCACCCTATGGTCTAGTTGTGCACGGTACATTTTTATCTCATTTGAATATTCAATATGGCCACCAGGAGGCGATGTTGTTTTTCTTTGTTACGTTTATTGCAAGAAAACTTTCGCTTGTTACCTTTATTCCAAGAAAAATATCAGTCCAAGCTTAATCAAACTAAACATACATCATCACCCTATGGTCTAGTTGTGCACCATACATTTTCATCTCAGTTGCATATTTAATATGCCCACCCCGGGGGCGATATTGTTTTTTTTGTTACCTTTATTCCAAGAAAACTACTTGTCCGATTTTCACCAAACTTGGCTCACATTATCTCCATATAGTCTAGTTGTGTATCGTACATTTTCATCTCATTTGCATATTCAATATGGCCACCAGGGGGAGATTTTTTTTTTTTGTAATCTTTATTCCAAGAAAACTACCTGTCCAATCTTAATCAAACTTAATATACATCATCACCCTATGGTCTAGTTATGCACCGTACATTTTCATCTCATTTGCATATTCAATATGGCCGCCAGGGGGCGATGTTGTTTTCTTTGTTACGTTTATTGCAAGAAAACTTTCGCTTGTTACCTTTATTCCAAGAAAACTATCAGTCCAATCTTAATCAAACTCAACATGCATTATCACCCTATGGTCTAGTTATGTCCCTTTCATTTTCATCGCATTTGCATATTCAATATGGCCGCCAGGAAAGCGATATTTTTTGTTGTTACTTTTATTCAAAGAAAACTACTCGTCTGATTGTGCCAATCTTTATCAAACTCAACATACATCATCACCCTATGGTTAAGTTGTGCGCCATACATTTTCATCTCATTTGCATATTCAATATGGCTGCCAGGGGGCAATATATTTTGTTTTGTTACTTTTTTTCCAAGAAAACTACCAGTCCGATTTTACCAAACTTGGCTCACATTATCTCCCTATAGCCCTGTTGTGTACTGTACATTTTCATCTCATTTGCATATTCAATATGGCCGCCAGGGGGCGATGTTTTTCTTTGTAATCTATATTCCAAGAAAAATACCTGACATTAATCAAACTCAGCATACATTATCACCCTATGGTCTAGTTATGCCCCGTTCATTTTCATCTCATTTGCATATTCAAGATGGCCGCCAGGAAAGCAATATTGTTTTTTTTTGTTACTTTTATTCAAAGAAAACTACTGGTCTGATTTTGACCAAACTTGGCCCACATTATATCCCTATGATCTAGTTGTTCACCCTACATTTTCATTTCATTTACTTATTAAATATGGCCGCCAGGAAGCAATGCTGTTTTTGAACCAAATTTGAAAATGAAATTTATCATTATTCCAAGAAAATTACTGACCTGATCTTAACCAAACATGACGCACATCATCCCCCTAAGTTCTAGCTGTGCACCGTACATTATCATCTCATTAGCATATTGAAGATGGTGGCAATGTTGTTTTCAACCAAAATTTCAAGGGGAGCTTACTTTGTAATTAACAATTTAATTTTCCTCAACAATAGATATCTCCCTGGAATAAGATTTTTTTATGCAGGCCCCAATTCCTATATCCAGTTATTGCTGTAACAATCTTTAATATGAATAGATGAACGCGGGCGTTAAGATCCCTTTAAAAGCTACGATAAAACAAAACTATTGTCTTTGTTACAGTCTTTGAAATAAGTCACTTTCGTTTAGGGCACCTGTATCACACTCCCGGACAAAAATGAATGTCATCTCGACATTCATGGGTGTTGGAAAAAAAAGCATCTACATAAAGTAGGCCCTACTCACATAGTGATACAGGGGTAAATGTCGTTGATCTGGACATTCCAGGAATAGTTCCACTGCAGAACCCTTCACAGTCATAGCATATGTTGTGACATTCCCGGACTCGTCGTATGTAAACCTCGCAGGTGGTTTACGGATTCTAGGGGGTCGAGGGGCTAACACACTATTGTCATTCTCTACTCTCTCTGGGTTATCTGTGTCTCCTGGAAAGATGGTTCCCCCGAATGGAAATTCGTCTCTGTCGACAATGTTTCTGGATTGGTCGGCAACGGTTGGTCTACAAAGGTTTGTCTCGGAACGAATACGTCTGCTTCGGGTCTCAAGGCTTGTGGGGGTTTTAAATACCACTCAGCCTCTCTATCTTCATGTGATTGGTCAGTGTGTTTTCTTGTTCTGGCTGGAACCTTGGTGACTGGCTGTAGCTCGTCTGTCTCTAGGTAGTCACAAGGAAGAAGTAGATTTCGTTGGAGTGCTGGTATACGTCCGGTGCTTTTTTCAGGTTTCAATTGATACACTGGACTTTCTGGATTACATTGCTTCAAGAGAATACCAATTTCATCTTCCTAATGCAACCCTCGCAATTCACCTTGGCAATGGCGCAGAGATTGCCGCCGTAAAACTGCTTTTCCAGGGCAATCAAAAATGCCTCAGACAAAATAAAATATTCATCTTGGAAAAATAGAATATTTATACTAGAATACTTGTTGTTCAGAATCAAGGTGTATAAAATATAGAAACCACTTATTCGTTTGTATCTAATCTGGCCACAATAAAGCCAAGGACTCTGCATATATGCAGCTCTATACATGTGAAGTGCTAATTCACACACCAAGATTGAAACAAAGTTCAACTCTGCAGGTGGCTGGCGTCAGAATGTCTCCAACTGTCTGTCAGTTATGTCTCATTGGGTAATCCCCATTCAAGTTTAATAGGGGTGTTACCCTCATGTACATGTGTATTGTTGTTCAAGAAATAAAATTTGAATTTGTATTAAAAAAAAACGATTTAAAGAGGTTCCAATTTTTATTTAAAACAAAACCATTTAAAGGGGTTCTTACAAAATAATAAATATATTTCTTGTCGATTATACTTGTAAATAAACACATTCAAAACTTTCACCCCACAGAAACTTTAGAGATGGACTCAACCAGGCTTTGTTGATCAGCTGTGCACGTGTCAGTATGGATTTAACTATGTAGTATTACACAAACGGTGGCTATAACCTTTAGGTTAAGTTTTAGAGATTGATTTGAAAAAGAAATGCTTTGCCGAGTGATGCGACTAATCACCAGGAATATACATTTAACAAGGAATTATTTCCATGCAAATAAAGGATATTTCATGTGGATTTTATGAGGAAAGAATTACGACCTTTGTAAGACAAAGTTAGCCTTTTCTCTATGCTGGTTTCTATGCTAATCAAAGAAGAAATTTAAAAAATCTTTGTTGAATATTTTTTCTTTTGTCAATGCATCTTTTAGATGTCAGTTTTTGCTATTTGCCGATTTAAATACAGTTAACAGAGCAGTGAGAATTGTTTGGATAAAATGCCGTGGTGAAATCGCTTTTATCGTGGAAACTTGCCTTTTCCGCGGCAACTTGCGAGGGTTGCTAATGACTTCTTAATTTTCCTGGACCTCCACGCTGACTCAAATTTCTGACCAAAACTCGGGTTTCTTGTCATATCAATCTTTCGACTTTGTAGTGGCTTTGTTGCGGCGTTGTCTGACCAGTTCATAAGCTTGTTCCATTCGTTTATGCCAAATCAATTGGCGACCATACATCAGCATGAAAGGGGAAAAGCCAGTCACCTTGTGTCTGGTACAATTTTACGCATGTATGACCTTGTTCAAGTGTTTCTTTCAATCAGCTTTCTCTTTATGTCCCAATGTCTTCAACATTCCCAGAAGAGTTGATGATTGAAGCGTTCTGTTTGGCCATTGCCCTCAGGATGGTATGAGGTCGTTCGAAATTAGATGATATTGCTGAATTTTTACTATGACTAAAACCACTAAAATTAAACATAGGACACATAAAACATGTCAAGTTAGGTTGTCTTGACGATGGCTGATGATCTAGATGACTGTTGTCTTGATAATGACTGATGATCTAGATGACTGTTGTTGTGACGATGACTGATGATCTAGTCCTCTAGAGGAGGCCGGTTGGCTGAATGGATAAGACAGCCGGCATTTAGTGCTGGCGATAGGTGCCATACTCTGGGACCTGGGTTCGATTCCCGTTTCGGGCGTCACCCAAAAATCGGTAGAGGAATTTCTACCATATTTTCAAGAAAGTGTTATCCCAAAATAACGAGAATACTGTTATACCCACTTTCTAAAAGACACTAATAAACTAAACTGATGATCTAGATGATTGTTGTCTTGACAATGGCCGATGATCTAGCTGACTGTTGTCTTGACGATGACTGATGATCTAGATGACTGTTGTCTTGAAGATGATTGATGATCTAGATGACTTGTCTAGACAATAACTGATGACTGCTGTCTTGACGATGACTGATGATCTAGATGACTGTTGTCTTGACGGTGACTGATGATCTAGATGACTGTTGTCTTGACGATGACTGATGATCTAGATGATTGTTGCCTTGACGATGGCTGATGATCTAGATGACTGTTGTCTGGACGATGACTGATGATCTAGATGACTGTTGTCTTGACGATGACTGATGATCTAGATGAATGTTGTCTTGTTCATGTTGTTATCATCTTAAAGCTGATCTCGATGAAGATTGTATTGTATTGTATATTTATTCACCAAATAACAAACAAAAGTAAATTTGAAGTATAACAGAGATTGGTGGGAATAAAACCCCTGGGGGCTTGATCTATCCCAAGATATAAGTATCTAAATTCAAATTGATTGAAGCTGGTAAAGGTGAAATCAAAAAATTAAATTACAAGACATATTTACAAGACAAACCAGCATTATCCACTCCACAATTCAATGACAATACAGCATATCACTGTAGCTGTTGCAACAGATAATTACAGATACACTTTTTAAAGAGTGATATGGAATTCATATTTTTAATAACAGGAGGTAATCCATTCCAGATCTTTGGACCCTTTACCACTACAGAATACCTTGACCAATCACTATTAACAAATGGAACATGTAAATTAACAGAAAATTGACGCAAATAGTAAATTGAGTGATCCTTCCTCACTAAGAGAGGTCTTAATGACATAGGTATTAAGTATTCATGGTGGACAAACTTATGGACAAATAGGAGAACTTGTTGACAGTTAATTTTTGATAAAGGTAACACTTTATACTTCATAAAAATGGGTGTTGTATGTGCCAATCTGGCTGATTTAGTAACAACACGTATGGCCTTTTTATGGATAACATTCAAAGGCTGCAGGTGAGTTGTGTAGGTTGTTGCCCATACAAGATTGCAATAGGTGAGGTATGGGTAAATTAATGAATAATACAAAAGAAACATTGTTTTTTTATTAAGATTTTCACTAATACAATTCAATATTCCAATATTTCTAGCTAATTTGGACTTAATAAAGTCAATATGAGTTTTCCAGTTTAAGCGGTTGTTTATGAAAATGCCTAGAAACTTAAAACAGTTTACTTGTTCAATTCCTATATCAGAAGTTTTTTTGAGAAATTACCATAAACTTAGTCTTAAGAATATTTAACGTTAAACGATTAGCGGTTAACCATGCAACAATATGGCTTAACTCAGAATTAACATTATCACATAATCTTTTTGGGTCTGAATCACAGGCATGAAAACAAATGTCATCAGCAAACAATATAGTGTTAAATAACTTAGAAACATTGCTTAAATCATTTATAAAGAGAATAAACAGTATGGGGCCTAAAATAGACCCCTGAGGAACTCCGCATGAAATTGGTAACATTGAGGAATAAGTGTCTCTAAAGGTGACACATTGCTTTCGAGTTGATAAATAATTTTTGAACCATAAATAAGCATTGTCAGTTACGCCGTAATAGGTAAGCTTATGCAAGAGAATAGAGTGATTCACTGTGCCAAATGCCTTACTAAGGTCCAAAAAAGTCAACAAACTAAACTGTTTGCGTTCTTTAGCTTGAATTAACATTTGATGCAGAGATAACAGAGCAGAGGTGGTCGAATGTTTGCTTCGACTTCCAAATTGTTGAAACGACAATAAATTATTTACTTCTAGGTAATCAACTAATCTAACAGACATCAATTTTTCAAGTACTTTGCTCATACATGGCAACATAGATATAGGTCGGTAATTTGTAATTAAACTTGGATCCCCAGATTTAAAAAGGGGACGAACTCTTGCAATCTTTAAGGAATCTGGGAATATTCCAGATTCAAAGGACATGTTAACTATGTGACTAAGAACATCAGCTATACCAGATGATACAGACTTTAGTATAGATGTTTTAACACCGTCAATACCACCAGAGCTATTTTTTAACTTGGAAATAGTCGAGATAATTTCTGCTGGGGTTGTATTACTCACAGAGAATTTGAGTAAGCTAGGTTGATTTAAATATTCATCATAACTAATGCTAGCTTCAGGTAGATTTTCATTCAAGTCCTTAGCTATATTTGTAAAATAATTATTGAAACCATTGGCTATTAAATTATTGTCAGATGTCTCTATACCATTGATGTTGAAAGTATTAGTAATGCTAGAACGGTCTCTTTTATTTAGTAAGTCATTCAACACTTTCCAAGTTTTTTTAATGTCGTTATTCACATCACGAAGTTTACTTTCATAATACCTTTGTTTAGCTAGTCTTATAGTATGAGTTAGTCTGTTTCTATATTTTCTATAAATATTTAATGAATCAGAATTTTTATCTTTTAGATGCTTTCTATACAAACGTTTTTTTTTCATGTATTGATGTTAAGATACTGGCAGAAATCCAAGGTTTTTTAATAATATTATTCCTCGTAATACTTTAAAAAGTCAGAGTTAAAAGTTTCAAAAGCCAAATTTACATTATGTTCTATCAATAAAAACATCATCCCATTGGTGATTACTTATCTTAGTTTTAAATATTTCTAAACGATCACCTGTTATTACTCTTGAAGTTCTTATACAACTATCATCAATTTTTACATTTGTATGACCTTTACAGACATGAAACACATGGAAATGATCACTGATATCATTTAAAAGAACACCAGATGACAAATCTTCATGAAAATTAAGAAATATGTTATCAATAAGTGTTGCCGTAAATTGAGTAACTCGAGAGGGTCTGGTAATTTTGGGGAAAAAGTAATGGCTGGTCAAGATGTCCCGAAATTCCTTTGTAGGGGCATGGCTGTCAGATTTGAAAAGGTCAATATTGAAGTCCCCAAGGATTGAGCACTTTTTTTCTCATTTGTAGCAGATTGAAGAACTTCATTAAACGAATTGTTAAAAGTGTCGAGCCTACCACCGGGAGGGCGATACAAAACCCCTGTTAAATAGTGTTCATTCGCAATAACACATTCAACAAATAAAGATTGGTAATTTTCATCCTGACTACATGTAGATAAATCATCTCAAATTTTGCACTCAGAGATGGTTTCATGGATGTACAAAGCAACTCCACCCCCCTTTTTACCAGAACGACAAGAGGTAAACAACTTATAGCCATTAATATGGAAAAGATCAGATACAGATGAATCTAGCCATGTTTCTGTAATGCCAATAAATTTAAATTGAAACTTTAAAACATGTAAAAGAATACAAATGTGACTAAAATTCTTTTTAAGACTCCTCGCATTAAAGTGTATAAAGCTTAGTCCAGAATTTTGTTCTGAAAGCTTCGAAAGATGGGATTTTAATGAATCTTGAAAAAAATAAGCCGTAGAATGACTTTCTTTATCACTCCAAAACTGTTCTTCATATACATTATCATCAGTAGTAAATGGTTTATCAACATGATCAAGTTCAAGGGGGTTTATACACAGGTTTTCAAAACCATTTAAATATAATGGTGAAGTTAGTGACACATTTAGTTCTAAATTTAGATCGTCTTCATTCATCTAAAAAATGGTAATTCTTTAAGATCTGGTAAGGAATTACTTATAGTATTATCAGCCATAAGAATTGACAATGAGATCATGGGAGTGGAAGCTGGTATACATTAAACAGTAAAAAATACAACAGAACATAGAACAATTAAACATTAACCAATTTGTTGTCATCTTGTACACTTCGGACAGTACAATCACATCAACTAAAAAAAGTGGCTGATTGTAGAAAGAAAACCTGTAAATTCTGAAGATTCTGAAGATATTACATGAAATTATATGAAATTATATTATACTGACCAGTTTAAGTTATCAGTTATCAGCCAAGGAAATGAGTTAAGTATGGGTAAAATCCTGGTAAGCTAATAGAGTTGTCAAAATAGTTTGTAAGCTTAATAAAAATAAAAACTGAGAATATAAAGCTTAATTAGCATAATCATGGGAAAATTACAATTAAAAGACAATTAAATCCTGAATTTCTTGACCATACATATATTTAAGTCAGAGATAAATTAGAAAAGTAAAACAAAAAACACAAATTTATAAAGCATAACAGTTCCAATTTTTATGATAAACCCCTAGAGACTAGTTATCTTGAGATTGTTTTTAAGTTATACTCAGTGGACAAGAAATAAAACTTAAGGAAATAGTTTGAAAACAAAGTATCTTAGCTGTCCAATCAGATGAAGCTCAGTGCCATGCCACACAAATGTTGATCAGTGTTTATTAAGTTCCCGGATGATAAAGTCAAAATTAATGGAATGCAACGTAACCCATCAAGTCAGACATTTTCTCAGATCCAAGAAATAAAGTATCAATGGAACTGACCAGTATGATTAGAGAATTTTTCAAAATAAAAGAATAATTCAAAATTGAATAACCAGGAAATCAACATCTCCTTATTGCTAATTTTCAAATGAAGAGATGTAATATATATCTATATATTACCACACGCGAACCACAAGCACAATGAATTCAAAATTGAATTATTTCTTAGCAACCAGGGACACAAAGGGGGCATCTTTCATGTAAATGATCTTATGTTTGGATTGATCCTCAGGTGTCATAGATCAAAGTTTTTTCGAAAGATCATATCGGAGCTGTGCAGTGGATGGAGGAACATCAACAAGGGCACTAAATCCGTTACCTCACTGTAGTTTACGAGCTGCAGACAAAACAATTTCTCGATCAGCTAACTGCACAAAACGCACCAAAATATTTTTTTTTCCATCAGGACCACCAGGGAGTCGATGCACTGCTTGGAAGAGCATGCTGTCCACATGTACTTTTGCTAATTTCAAAGTATCAATGAAGTTTGCCCTAACACAATCATCTGTAACTTTAACATTTTCATTGACTTGACCGGCTACACCCTTTACAATTATGCTCCACTTTCTTCCCCAAAGATCCAGTCTCAGGCGTTCGTTCATCTCGGTTGAAATGGCTGACTCAAGGGTTGGTAATCTGACGTCTACAATTTCATTCACTCGTTTATCAATACCTTTGTAAGAGGAAACATCAGATAACTCACGCTGAACATCACGGATATTTACTAAAATAACTCCAATTTTTGATTCGACTGTTTCGTGAAGAGTTACGAAACACGCAGAAATGTCAGAGAGATCATTTACCTTGTATTTTACAGTAAGCTGGGCATCTGGAAGTTCTGGAGGTGTAGGCATTTTTTTGATACTGGTGGTTGTTGTTGTTGTTGGATGAGACATGTGTTTATCACTCGAAAATGTCTTTTTTGTGCTTCTTAAGTTCATAACTTGGCGAGATAACAGAAAGAATGTGCACTTAAGAATGGTTAAACGAGAAAATATCATTCGGATGGCACAGAATAGCATTGAAATCTAGTGGATTATTAGAGCTGTGATAACCGTCCGCCTACTCACTTCGCCATCTTTATTTATTTATCACGTTGGGGTCACCAAAATGTTACCCTCGCCATGGTAGGAGCGTGTTAACTGAAATAACAGATTAAAATAGATATTAGTATTCTCGTTATTTTGGGATTACACTTTCTTGAAAATATGGTAGAAATTCTCAGAGGAGGCCGGTTGGCTGAATGGATAAGGCAGCCGGCATTTAGTGCTGGCGATAGGTGCCATACTCTGGGACGCGGGTTCGATTCCCGTTTCGGGCATCACCCAAAAATCGGTAGGAGAATTTCTACCATATTTTCAAGAAAGTGTAATCCCAAAATAACGAGAATACTGTTATAGTCACTTTCTAAAAGACACTAACTAATTAAACTTAAAATAGATATATTCGTAAGTTAAGGAAACCACAGCTGTCCTGGTCAACGGCTTCTGTAACAAAGACGTGACCTAGGACTAACTACAAATAGTACGGTACATTCTGGATAACTGAACCTTACCTCAAAAGTTGTGACCTTAGGGTTATTTGTGATGGCGATCGAAATGGTCTGTTTGGCCTTCCATAGAATTGTCGAAAAATATGTTTATGCATATTTATAAGCCGTAATACAAACTACTTAAAAGTAAACTTGCTCAACCTCTGACCCAAAGGCCAGTCATTGCTTATACAAAGAACAAGAGTTTGAAAGACATACTGGTCAGGGCTAAACTCCCCTGTCTGCCTTCTACCTACTGTAGGTTTTTCTGGGAAAGGGGAGGGGGGGGCAAATTTTCACTGTCTTTTCCCATGACCCTATAATATATAGTCTGACGATATTCTTACCATAGCTTAAGATGCGTAAGCATTGTCAATGTAATACAAAGTGTTCCAGAAAATTCTACTGACTAATGCCAAGCTCCTGTCAGTCGTCAACCTAATGGAATATCAAAGGTTTACTTTATTACAACAATTTATGATGGGGTTTAAAGGTCTAAATGATATACCTCTTTTTAACACAATTAGAAACTTGTCTCCGTGGCTATTTTAGACAAGAAGATTTTCCGTGTGTTTTAGTGTTCAGAAATATAAGCCGTAACATAATGTTACTTAAAGTGGCATGAGCTGCCAAATTTCACACTTTTTAAAATAATTTCTGATCGCCACGACAGCCAGAGGCTTTGAAGGCCATCAAAAAACTAAAATGATTGATGTTGGAATGTGGAAAATTCATTATGTCAACGGCCTAAACAAACCGATATAGTGTCCGAAAAGTAAACAAAATCTAAATAACCGGGACGACCATAAGCTGGTTCAAAACAATACTTTATCGTTCATTCTCGAGACCAAAAGCACTAAAAAGCTTTTGAATTATACGCCTTGAGAAAAATAGCCAATAATTTCAACATTCGGTTTCAATGTCAAAATATAAACATTTTGGCAGCATGTCACTTTAATATTAACTCATAGCACAACGAATAATTAATGTAAAAATCGTTCTTTCTAATACTTCACTGCATGATGTTGTCCTAGGATAAGCACTAGAGGCAATAATTTCCCTGGATACTGTCCGCACATCCGACCAAAAGTGGTCATTTTCACCGCTTTATTATTGCCGTAAGCAATAATTTAAATACTAAATAATGTAGGGTAGGTTTTGTCCATAAAATGTAAATATGCTCTCTAAGGGCTTCCATACATTGATAGAAACATAACTATGCTTGAAATTAATACAAAAACTAATACAGAGATTTAGTGTCTAATACAATTTAAACCTCTATAGGAAAACTGAGTTGAGTTAAAACATTTGTACACAAAGATGGTCCCTACGATCATTTGTACGTTAATAATTTGAGCTTAAACTATGTTAAAACAAAACTATTGTCTTTGTTACAGTCTTTGAAATAAATCACTTTTGTTTGGGCACCTGTATCACATACATGTACATTGTTTCAGGGCACTGTATGCTCTTTATCATAGCCCTGCTAAATTGTTACCTTCCAGAAGACTGTGCCTGTTGTTCTTTCTTGATTCCACCTGATATGGGTTTCTAAATGCATTTCCTCCTACATACTGGATTGAATATTGTTGAAACTTGGTGAGGATGGTTGTTATTTAGTGAGGATGTGGATATCCTTTATGGAAATAAACTTTTGTCTGTTCTTAGTATGTTTCCATTTCCACAATCTTATGTGGGGCCGGGGGGATACATCATCCTCCGATGACTCCTGTTTTTTTTAAATTCTTTCCTCTTGGAAGCAAGAACTTCTCTGCTGCTCATACTCTCTCCCGTCAGATTGTCAGACCGACAGGATGAAAGCTCCAATATATATGTTAAAAATAATTGGGAGACATTTCATGTGCTTTCCGATCATCAAAATTTGGGCTTCCTTGTAAAAAAGTATGAAATGTTTTCATAGTGCTTTCCGTCTTTTAACAGTGTTTTTGTTTTTCATTTTAGTATCGAAATCCACATTGATGAAAGTTGATTGTTTTGATTTCCCTGGATTAGCAATAACAACAGTTTCACTGACACTGGCAATATTCCTTCCCATGGCAATGTTTGGCTGAATGATTTCCTTACCGCTATAAGTATAACCATTGTCAACACAAGCAGAAGAAATACTATCAACAGTGACTTCATCCAAAGCAACTAAAATTTCATCATTGCCAGAAAATTCATCGGTTAAAAAACGGAGATTAAAGTTTGCTTGGAAATCCTCAGAGACTGAGCCAGTTATGGAACATGTTAGCAGTCAATAAAATAACAAATTTACAAACAGGAACAAGTATAAACAGAACAGGGACAATAATTAACTTTATGAAATATATGCACAAGTTTCTCGTGAGATCTGACAATTTGAAATGACTAGTGAATAAACCAGGATGAGCATCAAAGAATAATTCTGAGAATGGTACTCGAAAATTGGATGAAGCAGATGACAGAAGCAAGCACGTGAGTTGAAAAATATTTAGGCCTACGTTGTTTTATTTTTATGGCGCCACTGCAGGCCATAGACCTCATAAATACAGTTATGATTTCAGGTTTCCGGACGTTATCTCTGTAACGGGTTGATGTTTTCTCTTGAAATTTTTTTATAAGATGTATATCCACAATACCTCGAATGGGATTGTGTTTCGAGAAAATCCGCTCATAGGTGGCGCCACTGTAGGCCTAGACCTCGTAAAAACAGTTATGATTTCAGGTTTCCGGACATTATCTCTGTAACGGGTTGACATTTTCTCTTGAAATTTTTTTATAAGATCTATATTCACAATACCTCGGATGGGATTGTGTTTCGAGAAAATACGCTCATAGGTGGCGCCACTGCAGACCATAGACCTCGTAAAAACAGTTATGATTTCAGGTTTCCGGACGTTATCTCTGTAACGGGTTGACGTTTTCTCTTGAAATTTTTTTATAAGATGTATATCCACAATACCTCGGATGGGATTGTGTTTCGAGAAAATCCGCTCATAGGTGGCGCCACTGAAGCCTAGACCTTGTAAAAACAGTTATGATTTCAGGTTTCCGGACATTATCTCTGTAACGGTTTGATGTTTTCTCTTGAAATTTTTTTATAAGATGTATATCCACAATACCTCGAATGGGATTGTGTTTCAATTTGAAATGACTAGTGAATAAACCAGGATGAGCATCAAAGAATAATTCTGAGAATGGTACTCGAAAATTGGATGAAGCAGATGACAGAAGCAAGCACGTGAGTTGAAAAATATTTAGGCCTACGTTGTTTTATTTTTATGTTGTTTTTATCCCTTGTCCAATTGTTATGTTAAGTGAATATTTTTATCTCAGCGGCATTATATGGGGGGGGGGGGGGGGGATCAGCTTGTCTGTCCGTAATCATTTCTTGTCATCGCATCTCCTCCCACAGCTTTCAGCATTTTTTTTCAAAACTTGGTGGACGTGTTGGATATCATGCGACAATGTGCACCTCCTATTCTGGTTATGCTGGATTTATTATTTTCAGAGTTATTGCCCTTTTCCAACAGTATATGAAGGAAGACATAGGCATTAGTAGGCCTACTTGTCATCATATCTCCTCCCACGGTTTTCATCCAATTTTTTTGAAACTTGGTGGACATGTTGAATATCATGTGAGGATGTGCACCTCCTATTCTGGTTATGCTGGTTTCATTATTTTTAGTTACTGCTTTGTTCACACAGTATGCGAAGACATAGACAATTAGTGCTTGTCATCGCATCTCCCCCCACGTTTTGTATAGAATTTTTTTATTTTGGTTTACATGCTGGATATCATGCGATTTCCGCTGGTTGTGCTGGTTTTGCTTTATTCAGAGTTCCTGCCCTTTTCCAACTGTATAGGTAGACATAAACAATAGGTGCTTATTTCTGATGACATACAGTGTTTCAGGGCACTGCATGGACCTTATCATAGCCCTGCTAAATTGTTACCTTCCAGGGGTCAGTTTTGCAAAGCAGCCGCAAGCTATAGGCCTACGTTCGACGTAATTACCATGACGTCACAATAAGCCCTACATGTACTTAAGAGATACTTTGTCATAGTGGTTACGGTTGACGTAAAGTTACGTCAGCTTTGTGAAACAGCCCCCTCAATGCTGTGCCTGTTGTTTTTATGCCCCCGCCCATATTTATATGGGGGGGGGCATATAGAGTTTGGTCTGTCCGTACGTCCTTCCGTCCGTACGTACGAAGTGTTTCCAGACAATAAATCTTAAACCAGTGAAGGCTTTCATTTGAAATTTTTATATATTATGTATATCCACAATACCTCGGGTGAGATTGTGTTTCAGGAAAATCTGCTCACAGGTGGCGCTACTGCAGGCCTAGACCTCGTAAATACAGTTATGATTGGAGGTTTCCGGACGATATCTCCATAACGGCTTGACGTTTTCTCTTGAAATTTTTGTATAAGATGTATATCCACAATACCTCGAATGGGATTGTGTTTCGAGAAAATCCGCTCATAGGTGGCGCCCCTGCAGGCCATAGACCTCATAAATACAGTTATGATTTCAGGTTTCCGGACGTTATCTCTGTAACGGGTTGATGTTTTCTCTTGAAATTTTTTTATAAGATGTATATCCACAATACCTCGAATGGGATTGTGTTTCGAGAAAATCCGCTCATAGGTGGCGCCACTGTAGGCCTAGACCTCGTAAAAACAGTTATGATTTCAGGTTTCCGGACATTATCTCTGTAACGGGTTGACATTTTCTCTTGAAATTTTTTTATAAGATCTATATTCACAATACCTCGGATGGGATTGTGTTTCGAGAAAATACGCTCATAGGTGGCGCCACTGCAGACCATAGACCTCGTAAAAACAGTTATGATTTCAGGTTTCCGGACGTTATCTCTGTAACGGGTTGACGTTTTCTCTTGAAATTTTTTTATAAGATGTATATCCACAATACCTCGGATGGGATTGTGTTTCGAGAAAATCCGCTCATAGGTGGCGCCACTGAAGCCTAGACCTTGTAAAAACAGTTATGATTTCAGGTTTCCGGACATTATCTCTGTAACGGTTTGATGTTTTCTCTTGAAATTTTTTTATAAGATGTATATCCACAATACCTCGAATGGGATTGTGTTTCAATTTGAAATGACTAGTGAATAAACCAGGAT
The DNA here is from genome assembly GCA_963971465.1 of Lepidochitona cinerea. NCBI lineage: Eukaryota > Metazoa > Mollusca > Polyplacophora > Chitonida > Tonicellidae > Lepidochitona > Lepidochitona cinerea. The sequence continues at coordinate 44,990,462 of OZ020552.1, forward strand.
GAGCATCAAAGAATAATTCTGAGAATGGTACTCGAAAATTGGATGAAGCAGATGACAGAAGCAAGCACGTGAGTTGAAAAATATTTAGGCCTACGTTGTTTTATTTTTATGTTGTTTTTATCCCTTGTCCAATTGTTATGTTAAGTGAATATTTTTATCTCAGCGGCATTATATGGGGGGGGGGGGGGGGGGATCAGCTTGTCTGTCCGTAATCATTTCTTGTCATCGCATCTCCTCCCACAGCTTTCAGCATTTTTTTTCAAAACTTGGTGGACGTGTTGGATATCATGCGACAATGTGCACCTCCTATTCTGGTTATGCTGGATTTATTATTTTCAGAGTTATTGCCCTTTTCCAACAGTATATGAAGGAAGACATAGGCATTAGTACTTGTCATCATATCTCCTCCCACGGTTTTCATCCAATTTTTTTGAAACTTGGTGGACATGTTGAATATCATGTGAGGATGTGCACCTCCTATTCTGGTTATGCTGGTTTCATTATTTTTAGTTACTGCTTTGTTCACACAGTATGCGAAGACATAGACAATTAGTGCTTGTCATCGCATCTCCCCCCACGTTTTGTATAGAATTTTTTTATTTTGGTTTACATGCTGGATATCATGCGATTTCCGCTGGTTGTGCTGGTTTTGCTTTATTCAGAGTTACTGCCCTTTTCCAACTGTACAGGTAGACATAAACAATAGGTGCTTATTTCTGATGACATACAGTGTTTCAGGGCACTGCATGGACCTTATCATAGCCCTGCTAAATTGTTACCTTCCAGGGGTCAGTTTTACAAAGCAGCCGCAAGCTATAGGCCTACGTTCGACGTAATTACCATGACGTCACAATAGGCCCTACTTAAGAGATACATTGTCATAGTGGTTACCGTTGACGTAAAGTTACGCCAGCTTTGTAAAACAGCCCCCTGAATGCTGTGCCTGTTGTTTTTTCTTGATTCCACCTGATATGGATTTCTAAATGCATTTCCTCCTACATATTACATTTCATAATGTGGAAACTTGGTGAGGATGTTTTGTTATCAAGTGAGGATGTGGATATCCTTTATGGAAATGAACTTTTGTCTGTTAGTATATTTCCACTTCCACAATCTGATGTGGTGCCGAGGGGATACGTCATTCTCTGATGACTCTTGTTAAAATTTATCTGACGCATTAAAAAAAACTGTCTTCAGATTACATAATTTATTTAATATTGGGAGAGATCGTTAGCTTTTCAATAAATAGATTTGACAGCAGTTTGTATCCAAGATAGTATGTTGACCAAGTAGGTGTATACCTCCTTGCAATCTAAAATTAGAACTTGCCCTAGTCCTAAAGTCCAGAGTTAACCTCTAAGGCTCATAGTTGCCATTTTTATCGGACAAATCAATTGGAATTGGAAATTGGAAAATTCAGTTTCTTAGAAGGCGAAATTAAGTTTTTTTTAAATTTACCGGCCATTTTAGGGTTAAAATTGAGTTAAAATCTATGTTACAAACCAGTTCCAATTTAATATTTCTTTTTTCATGAAAGTATGAACTTCAAGAAAAAAATCAGGATTGACAAAAAACTAATGTAATAATATATATGTAATGTCAAACCTAGATCAAAGTTATCCCTAATCTCTTCCTTATGTGCAACAATAAAAAAATACACATTGATTTAGTTACAAATGAATTGAACTATTTGAGAAGTATGGTTCAGGGGAGGTAACTAACTTATCATCGTAATTTCATGTTGTAAGAGTTGTCTCCCCTTTTATTTTCTATATGACCAAAAACAGCTGAATAAATATAACAAGTCGCGAATTATTACGATTATTGTGGTTAATACTCCCCAAAATTTCTCAGTTAATCAAAATCAGCTTATTTTAGAAATGTTTAGGTAATTAAAAAGACTTCCAAAGTGCAAAATAAGACGCTGAAAACAAGTATCTAAACAACAACAACAACAACAAGAGAATGACGGCCATGGTCGTTTGACGGCGGTTTCTAAATAAACTTTTCCCTTGAGCTTAGATTTTTTCATCATAAACAGTGGATATCAATCAAACAATAAACTATTAAATAAATTTTAAAATGAAAATATTGAGTTTTTCAACACCAAATTCAGTTTTAAACTCAATTTTACGAACCGAATATCGGTAAGTAAATTGGACGTGTATGAATCCCTGTATACCCGCTTGTCTATTGCTGTCTTACACTCAGCTAGAGATATCGTAAGTGGCATCAAACATTTCAAACACTAGAAACTATTAGGAACGCGCCAGCAGCCAGTTTAAGGGGAGTCTGGTCGACAGAAACGTCACCATTCTGCCTGTTTTCGTCAAAATGGGACTATTTCGTGAAATTGACTATGTTTTCTTTACTAGTATGTTTTCCTGAATTCAAAGTATATATTCACATGATGTCTGATGTCAGGGTTGTTATATTTTTTTTATAGCTTTTAAAAATTTACTCTAGATCGCACGCGAAAATCCCTGCGCTCTGTCCGGTAAAGGGGTAGCCTACAAGGTCTATCTTAGCCAAGTCTACTCTAAAGGAGATCTCGCAAAAATATGATTGTACCGCCTTCGTGTTGACATTGACGTCATTATAGAACAGAGAAAGTAGTTCTGCCTAATGTTATAGTGATCTATGCTAGTATGGTGATACAGATTCCCAGGTTATACGACCCTTTGCTAGTGTGGTGATATGGATTTGGAAAATCACTGTCCATATTACCATTGTGATGTAGGGAGTTACATTACAGTGTATATGATCAAATAAAAAGTCTCAATGGGATATTAGGATATAAAAGAAAAAAAAGATAATTCCCTCTTGTAAAAATCAAGAGCGAATTTTTTAAGAGATTTTGATTAAAAGTAGCTGGACCTCAATCATAGATCCGACAAAGGACTCCTATCTGTCTCCTTCATCGACAAATGACTCCTATCTGTCTCCTTCACTGCCAAATGACTCCTATCTGTCTCCTTCACTGCCAAATGACTCCTGTCCGTCTCCTTCATCGACAAATGACCTATCTGTCTCCTTCACTGCCAAATGACTCCTGTCCGTCTCCTTCACTGCCAAATGACTCCTATCTGTCGCCTTCACTGCCAAATGACTCCTATCTGTCTTCTTCAACGACAAATGGCTTCTATCTGTCTGTCTCCTTCATCAACAAATGACTCGTATCTGTCTCCTTCATTAACAAATGACTCGTATCTGTCTCCTTCATTAACAAATGACTCGTATCTGTCTCCTTCATCGACAAATGACTCCTATCTGTCTCCTTCGTCGACAAATGACTCCTATCTGTCTCCTTCATCAACAAATGACTCCTATCTGTCTCCTTCATTGACAAATGATTCCTATCTGTCTCCTCCATCAACAAATGACTTCTATCTGTCTCCTTCATCAACAAATGACTCTTGTCTGTCTCCTACATCGACGAATGACTCCTATCTGTCTCCTTCATGGACAAATGACTCCTGTCTGTGTCCTTCATCGACAAATGATTCCTATCTGTCTCCTTCATCGACAAATGGTTCCTATCTGTCTCCTTCATCGACAAATGACTCCTATCTGTCTCCTTCATCGACACATGACTTCTATCTGTCTCCTTCATCAACAAATGACTCCTATCTGTCTCCGTCATCAACAAATGACTCCTTCATCAACAAATGACTCCTATCTGTCTCCTTTACTTTCAAATGACACCTGTTGGTCTCCGTTACTTACTAGTGATCGATTCTAAAACAAGATGAAAAATTTTCTCACCCAGGGACTTAGGGAGTGTCCCCATTAATCGTTTTTCGCGATGGCGCAAAAAACGATGAAAAAAAATGAAGCGAAGAACGATAGGTGTTAAGACGCTAACAAAAGACGATAATTTGAAACGGGATATTCACAGCATGTGATCGTCTCGGATTAAAAGTAGTCCGCTGTGCGACTATGACGGATAGCTCGTGGTCAGTTGTAACGCGCTGTCAGAGACCAACTCGATCCACTCAGCTTGACTGTCCTGTAGTGTTTATACTAATGCTTCACAATAAAGACCTACCGCTGCCAGAAAGTCTCGCCGGCTCATTCCATTTTTGTGATATAGTTCACCTTCCCGATCTTTATAATTTATTTGTATGTTTAACTTCTTTTTCCGAAAACGGCGACGAACTGCAATGTTAACTTTTGTAACTCCACGCCCTAAAGAGTTTCCAGTGTACTCATATAAAGACATTTAGGACTAGCTAAACGTCATGGATTTGATAGTGGTTTGTCTGTCGGAATTCTTTAAATATACAGGGAAATTATGGAATATATGTAATGAAAAACGGCAAGCCATTGGGTAAAAATATCAACACTTGAGAGCAGCATGCGGGAATTAAAAACCAAAATGTAACTATCAAAACAGAAAACTACCTGTACAAAACCATTCCGCTTATTAAATCGTCCATTGATGTTTTACAATTAATCATTTGAATATTTAATTTTCGCGACATTTAAAATAGTTGCAAACATTATAGCAGATATCAACCAAACGTGTTTATTTTTGCAGCAGCATCGAAGAGGACTGCAAGTCAGTCTAAAGATCTTGTCAATCAGTACAAGTGGGCCTATCAACCCTTACCAATTTATTTCTTCCTCGTGGTAAATGTTTCAAAACGTATGAAAACCTGTTTTTCATCTTTTTTTCAGACGAAATAGGTAATGAGCTACTAAACATTGTTGGGGTGTCGGAAATCTTAATAATCCTGTATAATGATAACTTATTGCTGGTTTCCCTTTTTATATTCGGGCTGTAAAAACGATTGTTTTAATCTTCCCCCCAAAAAGTGTAGATAAGAATTGTCCGCAAATAAAATGTATTCATCTTATGTTTTTATAAAGATATAGAACAGACGAACATGTTATTTCAAATTATTCACTCAGCGATGATCAAAATTTTCTATGCAAGTATAGTAAATATTGCCCCTTTCAATGAAACAATGAAACAAACAATCGCAACTAAATACATTTCTATGTATTTTTTACTATAACACACGGGCATTTCTATGAGTGTGTGTAGTCATGACTTTGAGAAAAAACAGGTAAAATGTCGAATGATTATTTGTTTACCTGTACATCTCTTTCACATTCTAAATACATTTTTCTGACTGATCATTATTCGATCGGCGTTACAGTGGATCTATTGTTATGTACCAACGGAAGATTCCTATGGCAATTTGTAAGTAAAATAATATTGAGGCGTCGATCTAGCCACTACACAAAAAACATTCCATCCATTCATTTCTTAAAATTAAATATATCATAGGCCTACTTTACTACCTGTACAAAATCAGTACTTTTGACCAGACTTTATACATGTAACGGCACTGGCACAATCCAGCAGAAGTATAACATATTTCATTGAATTGCACAGTGGGTTTCTCAGCCTGTACACAGACGTCCTATTTTTATCTATCTTTACGTGAGCCAATGTCGTCGTAAGAATATCCACTTCATATTAAAAACCAACTAACGGCGAATTTTTTCAAAGGCGATTAATTATTTAATAATTAACGATTACTAATACGAATACTAATACTAATGAACGATACGATATAATGGGGATTTAAATTTCAGATGGGGACTTTTTCCGGGGGGAAATGGGCTACGAAAAAACCGTTAGCGTGTTTATGCCAGGTGGATTGTAGTCTACACTCGTAACTAGGCATTTCACATCGAAGTGGTTGAAGTTCAAGTTTGAACTAAAATATATTATAATTATTTGTTCTCTGTTTTTTATTTGATGTTAGTTATTAGCTATCACTGTGACCGAAGGTATCACTGGAAATATACTGAAAAACGGTTTAAATACTAGTATGCATTTCGTTTTCATAAACACCATGCATATGGATACGTTTTGCGTCGATATTTCTAGACTTGCATGAATGCGTGTTTGTATACATAGATGACAACACAGGGCGCAGTTATAAAACTGGACATTTAAATCATTTCGGCCGTATTCGTTCTCTGCACCTTTGACTTTTTTTTACTATAGGCCTAATGGGTATCTAGTAATTAAAAAAATCAAAAATTAAGTCAGCGAAAGCTTTGAAGACTTCTCCCAGACGAGTTTGGTGACAGGGTGTCTGCAGCTGATTTCACAGCACAAACATCCGGTTTATCGATGGGCTTTGACACAGTGTTTAGAACGTAAATGAGAGGATTATCACTGTTGATTAGTGTTTTATGAACAACTAATGAGGAATGTTTGACTTCCCATGAAGCCTACACATGTTTATCAACGGGGGCATTCCATTCAAAAGAGCTAACACACACCTACGCAAAAACGACCGTACGACAGCTAAAATAAACAACAACAACAGGTACGGCCGTAATTGTTCTTTTTGTAATCAGACTATATTTCAATACGTTTTATTTTTCTTTGCGTTTTATTTTTAACCCAATTACAGTACACTTTTATTTTGCTGATTGATTGTATATTACTGCGCGCCTGGGAACGACACCCGCTGCGACGAAGCCAGTCAAGCGTGAACACAAAAAACGATAGGTGTAGGCCGATTAAACGATTAAAGGGGACACTCCCTTAAACCCTGAAAAGTTTGGTGGGAAAAGCAGTCTCCACCAAAATGTCTCCCATCTGCCTCATTCATTGTCTTTTAATAATCTCCAACAAATGATCAAATCCTTAAGCATAAAACAATAAGATGAAGGTAGTGGTTAAACATAGGAAATATTGTGTTTGTTGATTATGATAGTATCCAAAGTGAACTATTAACTATTAGAGGCTATAAGAATAGGATGAGAAAAAATAATATGAATATATCATTGATTTGTGGAATTTATTGAACTCTAATCTAGTTTCATTTTGTTTCCTTATAAAATGCTGACAAAGCAGTAAATTAAATTAAGAAATTTGATTACATTAGGTAGTAAACATAGCCGCAATAGGTACACCAATATTTCCAAAATTAATGATAAATTAAAGCTTGCACAAAAAACACAGTTTTCCCCTCTGCTTTTGACAAGGGCTTGGGACCTTCTTACATTGTTGTAAGGCAGCATTAAAAAATTGTGTGTGTCTTCCAAAAAAGGGAATTCTGAAGATTACCAATTACACTTTGGCTCAGGAGTTAAAGCATGTCATACTCTACGAGAAGATGTGAACAATATTATATCTATATTTTGTAGAAATTCAAGTGTAAATCTTCTGAAATTTAAAGATTCTCAATGCAGTTTTGACGGTAATATCAATGAGTAAATGTGTAAATAAGGTCAATGTTGTATAGACCACTCGACCAGATAAAACGAATTAAAGCATCTTAAAACCAATTTAGAATCAGCTTCCTGTGGCTGCTCAGACCACTGGTCGCTGATATGAACAACCTTTCATGGGTGACTAGTCCACGAAAAGAAGCCCATTAAAATTGAGAAATAAACGAAGCAAATTAGTTCAACTGGAAAATGTTTACTTTGAGACAGAAAAGGATTTAAGAACGATAAAAAAACTCACAATTTATACTTATGTTAGTTTGCGTTAACCTAAGTTTATTATTGGTATATTATGCGTTCAGATTTATTCACATTAACTTTAAAGTTACATAACTTTTTGCTAATTGTGTATTTTTTTACAATTGAAACTACCCATTCTAATATATTGAAGTATGGCATGCTTTAGCACCCAGCGCCAAAAAGAGGTAAAAATGAGGGAATATGCCCGCTCAAAAGTTTTGGTATCTGGTAATTTTCATAGAGATTCAGAGTCAAGAGTCACCCGGAAGCTATATAGGCTTGGACCTCAACACACAAAGGTCATAGCTTCGACTCAAGACCTGGATTTTAACATGAAATCAGGTAAAACTCAAATGAATTCAATCATAGACAAAGTGTTCTCAACAGCCAAGAGAGAGAGAGATCCAACGTGACATAAACACCTAAATTCTCGGAATCTTGTAAATCTAAAACAGCAAGATAGAAGTCCTCCCATAAAATGGAAGGACAGATTATGGTGATTAGAAGAAAAAGTAACAAGAACAGTTCAAGAATGAACAGATGTAACATCATATTGAAACATTGATAAATTGTTGAGATAATCATGATTCTATCATATCTCATAGCGATATTGTGTTTTAGCATATCTTTTGGAGCGCGAGTAGGCCCAATAATTCATAATAAATAAAATATTATATAATTTCAAAAATATAAACCATATTATCTTTATCCAGGATATACCGAAGTAGATTTCTATCCTTCTGATAGCTTGGACTTCATTGCAACTCGTTTCTGTTTACCTAAAACGACAATAATAAAATTATACCCTTCCCAAAATGAGGAAAATAGATATTAGCTTAACGTAGATGTGGAAAAAAATAACTGTTCCAAGTATACATGTATATACATAAAAGTGTATGTAAAATGTGCTTTAAACAATTGCTTCTTAAAGGACTCCTAGATGTTAAAAAGGCATACATGGTGATGGCATTTGGGAAGAATTCCAAGTGATCAATCTAAAATTTGGTTTAAGATAGAGATAATTCAATAATTGTACGAAATGTTTGAAACTCTCTTTAAATGTGGGTTCCATACAAATGAGAAAAATTAAGGCATCACCTAACTTAGGTGTTACACTTGACAAAGACACTGGTATAGGTGTCTAATTATGTGGTGATTTTTTCTCATTAATTCAATAATTGCTTGTGTTGTACCTTGTAGTTAATATAGTTTTATTTATGGGGTTGTCATTTTATTGCCATGGTAAAAGGTACTGGCTCTACACCTGGAAGACATTGCAAATTTCTGTTGGAGCTTGGCAAAAATCTTACACTTGATTAGATTAATCAACACATTGTTATGAGAGAACATACTGTCATTTTAGAATTCTTTTGATCAGCCAACACCGGCGGCTCGGACCGTTGGTATTGGATGTGAACAGCAGAAAGTAGTTCACAGATTCCAAGAAATTTGTATAATAATTTTCAGCACATTTAATGTCTTGATCATTGCATCTCATTTATTTGTTTAAATTATGTGAAATATTCAGACTCCGTCCATGGCCATATATCATACATGCATTTCTGATGTTGTCCTAAGAAAAGAATTTGGTATATGCCTTTGGAAATCTTTATTAAAAGATCTGTTAAACAAGATTGAATATAAATAAACTTAACCTACCAATCAACTGATCCTCTGTTTTCATGACCTTGGTCATCTGTCTAACGTCAACTGTGTAGCCATTCTTCAATCAACTGTGTAGCTTTTCGTCTGTCAGTTGTGTAGCTTTTCATCCGTCAACTGTGTAGGTTTTCGTCCATCAACTGTGCAGCTTTTCGTCTACCTTCCATCCACCAAAATATAATCTAAAAGGACAAAAACGTAAATATACATAGCTTATAATCAGCTGGGTTACATTTCTACCATAAAGTTAACCACTAATCTTACGAAATTGGATCTTCCATGAACTTGTAACCTTTCTACATTCAGCTCTGTAACCTTTTTTCCAACAAGTCTTTTTTTTGTCTATTGTGTGAGTTATCGTCTCTCAGCTAAACTGCCTCTTTCTTTTATCAGCCCATCACTCTTAAACAATTGGTCTGGTTGGCGATCTTTTGTCGAACCTGTCGCTCATCATTTATCAATTTGGTAAACCATTCCTCCATCAGTTTGTTTCGGATATTCTCCATCGACCTGCCTGTTTCAGTAACCTTGTTGTACATCCTTCCTAAACAGACCCTTTCGTCTATCATGTAACTTGACCATCCATCAACTGTAGAGTACATGTTTCCTTTCAATGGGATGTCTTCCTTCTACCTAAAATATAATCTCCATTGGTTGATCTAAAACGACAAAAAAACATAATTCTGCCCATCCCATGACATAAATGTGACTGGATAAATTCAATTAAACAAATTTAAACCAATTTAGAAGCAGCTTCCTGTGGCTGCTCAGACCACTGGTTGCTGATATGAACAACTTTTCATGGGTGACTAGTCCATGAAACGAAGCTCATTTAAATTGAGACATAAACAAAGCAAATTAGTTTAACTGTAAAATGTTTACTTTGAGACAGAAAAGGATTTAAGAGCGAAAAACTCACAATTTATACTTATGTTAGTTTGCGTTAACCTAAGTTTATTATTGGTATATTATGCGTTAAGATTTATTCACATTAACTTTAAAGTTACATAACTTTTTTGCTAATTGTGTATTTTTTTACAATTGAAACTACCCATTCTAATATATTGAAGTATGACATGCTTTAGCACCCAGCGCCAAAAAGAGGTAAAAATGAGGGAATATGCCCGCTCAAAAGTTTTGGTATCTGGTAATTTTCATAGAGAGTCAAGAGTCACCCGGAAGCTATATAGGCTTGGACCTCAATCATAGACAAAGTGTTCTCAACAGCCAAGAGAGATAGATCCAACGTGACATAAACACCTAAATTCTCGGAATCTTGTAAATCTAAAACAGCAAGATAGAAAGAAGTCCTCGCATAAAATGGAAGGACAAAGATTATGGCAATTAGAAGAAAAAATAACAAAAACAGTTTTAAAAAGAACAGATAAAACATCGCGTTGAAACATTGATAAATTGTTGAGATATCAGGATTCTATCATCTCTTTTAGCGATATTGTGTTTTAGCATATATATATCTTTTGGAGTGTGAGTAGGCCCAATAATTTATAACAAACAAAATATTATATAATTTCAAAAATATAAGCCATATTATCTTTATCCAGGATATACCAAAGTCGATAAAAGCTTGGATTTCATTTCTTCCGCACCAAATAGTACCAACTCGTTTCTGTTTACCTAAAACGACAATAATAAAATTATACCCTTCCCAAAATGAGGAAAATAGATATAAGTTTAAAGATCATAGGCAAAGGATTACACTTAAGGTTATATTAAATCATAATTGTGTTCCTTGTGTGCTAACTTAAAATTCAGCAATTTGTTTTACCTTTCAACATTAGGAGTTTAGCGGGAAATGAGGATTTAAATGGTCTGTTTTTATCAGAGCTTCAGATCTTTACTTGCTTATCTCCCTTAGTTTTTATGAGTTTATGACGTCACAGAAGAACAGCATCTCTTGAACAGAGCATTGAAAGCATTACCATAATCATATATACCGCAGTCGTAGAGCGATTTTATATAGCGATCAACTGTGTAGCGATTCTTCAATCAACTGTGAAGCTTTTCGTCTGTCAGCTGTGTAGCTTTTCATCCGTCAACTGTGGAGGTTTTCGTCCATCAACAGTGTAGCTTTTCGTCTGTCAACTGTGTAGGTTTTCGTCCATAAACTGTGCAGCTTTTAGTCCATCAACTGTGCAGCTTTTCGTCTACCTTCCATCGACCAAAATATAATCTCCGTCGGTTGATGTAAAAGGACAAAAACATAAATATACATAGCTTATAATCAGCTGGGTTGCATTTCTACCATAAAGTAAACCACTAATCTTACGAAATTGGATCTAATTTGGATCTTCCATGAACTTGTAACCTTTCTACTGTCGGCTCGGTCACCTTTTTCCAACAAGTAAGTCTTTTTTTCGTCTATTGTGTGAGTTATCGTCTCTCAGCTAAACTGCCTCTTACTTTTATCAGCCCATCACTCTTAAACAATTGGTCTGGTTGGCGATCTTTTGTCGAACCTGTCGCTCATCATCTTATCCATTTGGTAAACCATTCCTCCATCAGTTTGTTTCGGATATTCTCCATCGACCTGCCTGTTTCAGTAATCTAGTTGTACATCCTTCCTAAACAGACCCTTTCGTCTATCATGTAACTTGACCATCCATCAACTGTAGAGTACATGTTTCCTTTCAATGGGATGTCTTCCTTCTACCTAAAATATAATCTCCATAGGTTGATCTAAAACGACAAAAAAACATAATTCTGCCCATCCCAGGAACATAAATGTGACTGGATAAATTAAATTAAAAAAATTTAAACCAATTTAGAAGCAGCTTCCTGTGGCTGCTCAGACCACTGGTTGCTGATATGAACAACTTTTCATGGGTGACTAGTCCATGAAACGAAGCTCATTAAAATTGAGACATAAACGAAGCAAATTAGTTTAACTGGAAAATGTTTACTTTGAGACAGAAAAGGATTTAAGAGCGAAAAAACTCACAATTTATACTTATGTTAATTTGCGTTAACCTAAGTTTATTATTGGTATATTATGCGTTAAGATTTATTCACATTAACTTTAAAGTTACATAACTTTTTTGCTAATTGTGTATTTTTTTACAATTGAAACTACCCATTCTAATATATTGAAGTATGACATGCTTTAGCACCCAGGGCCAAAAAGAGATAAAAATGAGGGAATATGCCCGCTCAAAAGTTTTGGTATCTGGTAATTTTCATAGAGAGTCAAGAGTCACCCGGAAGCTATATAGACTTGGACCTCAATCATTGACAAAGTGTTCTCAACAGCCAAGAGAGATAGATCCAACGTGACATAAATACCTAAATTCTCGGAATCTTGTAAATCTAAAACAGCAAGATAGAAAGAAGTCCTCGCATAAAATGGAAGGACAAAGATTATGGCAATTAGAAGAAAAAATATGAAAAAATAACAAAAACAGTTTTAGAATGAACAGATAAAACATCGCGTTGAAACATTGATAAATTGTTGAGATAATGAGGATTCTATCATCTCTTTTAACGATATTGTCTTTTAGCATATATATATATCTTTTGGAGCGCGAGTAGGCCCAATAATTCATAACAAACAAAATATTATAAAACCATATTATCTTTATCCAGGATATACCAAAGTCGATAAAAGCTTGGATTTCATTTCTTCCACACCAAATAGTACCAACTCGTTTCTGTTTACCTAAAACGACAATAATAAAATTATACCCTTCCCAAAATGAGGAAAATAGATATAAGTTTAACGTAGATGTGGAAAAAATAACGATATAAGTTTAACGTAGATGTGGAAAAAATAACGGTTCCAAGTATATATACATAAAAGTGTATGAAAAATATGCTTTAAACATTTGCTTCTTAAAGGACTTAAAGTGATGTTAAAAAGGCATACATGGTGATGGCATGTGAGAAGAATTCCAAGTGATCAATCTAAAATTTGGTCTAAGATAGAGATAATTCAATAATTGTACGAAATTTTTTGTTCCATACAAATGAGAAAAATTAAGGCATCACCACGTAGTTGTTTGTGAACAATACAAGCTTTCCACACCTAACTTTCGTGTTACACTTGACGAAGACACGGGTATAGATGTCGAAATCTCGTCTTATTCACAAACAACTAACTATGTGGTGATTTTTTTCTCATTAATTCAATAATTGCTTGTCTTCTACCTTCTAGTCAAGATAGTTTTATTTATGTTGTTGTCATTTTACTGACATGGTAAAAAGGTACTGGCTCTACGCCTGGAAGACATTGCAATTTTCTGTTGGAGCTTGGCAACAATCTTACACTTGACTGAATTGGTCGACACATTGTTATGAGAGAACATACTGTCATTTTAGAATTCTTTTGATCGGCCAATAACGACTGCTCGGACCATTGGTATTGGATGTGAACAACTATCTATGGGTGACAAAATCTGCAGAACGTAGTTCACAGATTTCAAGAAATTTGTATAATAATTTTCAGCACATTTAATGTCTAGATCATTGCATCTCATTTATTTGTTTTAATTATGTTAATATATTGAGAATCCGTCCATGTCCATATACATCATACATACATTTCTGATGTTGTCCTAAGAAAAGAATTTGGTATATGCCTTTGCAAATCTTTATTAAAAGATCTGTTAAACAAGATTGAATATAAAAAAACTTAACCTACCAATCAACTGATCCTCTGTTTTCATGACCTTGGTCATCTGTCTTACGTCAACTGTGTAGCGATTCTTCAATCAACTGTGTAGCGATTCTTCAATCAACTGTGTAGCGATTCTTCAATCAACTGTGTAGCTTTTCGTCTGTCAGCTGTGTAGCTTTTCGTCCGTCAACTGTGGAGGTTTCGTCCATCTAAAGTGTAGCTTTTCGTCTGTCAACTGTGTAGGTTTTCGTCCATCAACTGTGCAGCTTTTCGTCTACCTTCCATCCACCAAAATATAATCTAAAAGGACAAAAACGTAAATATACATAGCTTATAATCAGCTGGGTTACATTTCTACCATAAAGTTAACCACTAATCTTACGAAATTGGATCTAATTTGGATCTTCCATGAACTTGTAACCTTTCTACTGTCAGCTCTGTAACCTTTTTTCCAACAAGTCTTTTTTTCGTCTATTGTGTGAGTTATCGTCTCTCAGCTAAACTGCCTCTTTCTTTTATCAGCCCATCACTCTTAAACAATTGGTCTGGTTGGCGATCTTTTGTCGAACCTGTCGCTCATCATCTTATCAATTTGGTAAACCATTCCTCCATCAGTTTGTTTCGGATATTCTCCATCGACCTGCCTGTTTCAGTAACCTTGTTGTACATCCTTCCTAAAAAGAGCCTTTCGTCTATCATGTAACTTGACCATCCATCAACTGTAGAGTACATGTTTCCTTTCAATGGGATGTCTTCCTTCTACCTAAAATATAATCTCCATAGGTTGATCTAAAACGACAAAAAAACATAATTCTGCCCATCCCAGGAACATAAATGTGACTGGATAAATTAAATTAAAAAAATTTAAACCAATTTAGAAGCAGCTTCCTGTGGCTGCTCAGACCACTGGTTGCTGATATGAACAACTTTTCATGGGTGACTAGTCCATGAAACGAAGCTCATTAAAATTGAGACATAAACGAAGCAAATTAGTTTAACTGGAAAATGTTTACTTTGAGACAGAAAAGGATTTAAGAGCGAAAAAACTCACAATTTATACTTATGTTAATTTGCGTTAACCTAAGTTTATTATTGGTATATTATGCGTTAAGATTTATTCACATTAACTTTAAAGTTACATAACTTTTTTGCTAATTGTGTATTTTTTTACAATTGAAACTACCCATTCTAATATATTGAAGTATGACATGCTTTAGCACCCAGGGCCAAAAAGAGATAAAAATGAGGGAATATGCCCGCTCAAAAGTTTTGGTATCTGGTAATTTTCATAGAGAGTCAAGAGTCACCCGGAAGCTATATAGACTTGGACCTCAATCATTGACAAAGTGTTCTCAACAGCCAAGAGAGATAGATCCAACGTGACATAAATACCTAAATTCTCGGAATCTTGTAAATCTAAAACAGCAAGATAGAAAGAAGTCCTCGCATAAAATGGAAGGACAAAGATTATGGCAATTAGAAGAAAAAATATGAAAAAATAACAAAAACAGTTTTAGAATGAACAGATAAAACATCGCGTTGAAACATTGATAAATTGTTGAGATAATGAGGATTCTATCATCTCTTTTAACGATATTGTCTTTTAGCATATATATATATCTTTTGGAGCGCGAGTAGGCCCAATAATTCATAACAAACAAAATATTATAAAACCATATTATCTTTATCCAGGATATACCAAAGTCGATAAAAGCTTGGATTTCATTTCTTCCACACCAAATAGTACCAACTCGTTTCTGTTTACCTAAAACGACAATAATAAAATTATACCCTTCCCAAAATGAGGAAAATAGATATAAGTTTAACGTAGATGTGGAAAAAATAACGATATAAGTTTAACGTAGATGTGGAAAAAATAACGGTTCCAAGTATATATACATAAAAGTGTATGAAAAATATGCTTTAAACATTTGCTTCTTAAAGGACTTAAAGTGATGTTAAAAAGGCATACATGGTGATGGCATGTGAGAAGAATTCCAAGTGATCAATCTAAAATTTGGTCTAAGATAGAGATAATTCAATAATTGTACGAAATTTTTTGTTCCATACAAATGAGAAAAATTAAGGCATCACCACGTAGTTGTTTGTGAACAATACAAGCTTTCCACACCTAACTTTCGTGTTACACTTGACGAAGACACGGGTATAGATGTCGAAATCTCGTCTTATTCACAAACAACTAACTATGTGGTGATTTTTTTCTCATTAATTCAATAATTGCTTGTCTTCTACCTTCTAGTCAAGATAGTTTTATTTATGTTGTTGTCATTTTACTGACATGGTAAAAAGGTACTGGCTCTACGCCTGGAAGACATTGCAATTTTCTGTTGGAGCTTGGCAACAATCTTACACTTGACTGAATTGGTCGACACATTGTTATGAGAGAACATACTGTCATTTTAGAATTCTTTTGATCGGCCAATAACGACTGCTCGGACCATTGGTATTGGATGTGAACAACTATCTATGGGTGACAAAATCTGCAGAACGTAGTTCACAGATTTCAAGAAATTTGTATAATAATTTTCAGCACATTTAATGTCTAGATCATTGCATCTCATTTATTTGTTTTAATTATGTTAATATATTGAGAATCCGTCCATGTCCATATACATCATACATACATTTCTGATGTTGTCCTAAGAAAAGAATTTGGTATATGCCTTTGCAAATCTTTATTAAAAGATCTGTTAAACAAGATTGAATATAAAAAAACTTAACCTACCAATCAACTGATCCTCTGTTTTCATGACCTTGGTCATCTGTCTTACGTCAACTGTGTAGCGATTCTTCAATCAACTGTGTAGCGATTCTTCAATCAACTGTGTAGCGATTCTTCAATCAACTGTGTAGCTTTTCGTCTGTCAGCTGTGTAGCTTTTCGTCCGTCAACTGTGGAGGTTTCGTCCATCTAAAGTGTAGCTTTTCGTCTGTCAACTGTGTAGGTTTTCGTCCATCAACTGTGCAGCTTTTCGTCTACCTTCCATCCACCAAAATATAATCTAAAAGGACAAAAACGTAAATATACATAGCTTATAATCAGCTGGGTTACATTTCTACCATAAAGTTAACCACTAATCTTACGAAATTGGATCTAATTTGGATCTTCCATGAACTTGTAACCTTTCTACTGTCAGCTCTGTAACCTTTTTTCCAACAAGTCTTTTTTTCGTCTATTGTGTGAGTTATCGTCTCTCAGCTAAACTGCCTCTTTCTTTTATCAGCCCATCACTCTTAAACAATTGGTCTGGTTGGCGATCTTTTGTCGAACCTGTCGCTCATCATCTTATCAATTTGGTAAACCATTCCTCCATCAGTTTGTTTCGGATATTCTCCATCGACCTGCCTGTTTCAGTAACCTTGTTGTACATCCTTCCTAAAAAGAGCCTTTCGTCTATCATGTAACTTGACCATCCATCAACTGTAGAGTACATGTTTCCTTTCAATGGGATGTCTTCCTTCTACCTAAAATATAATCTCCATTGGTTGATCTAAAACGACAAAAAAACATAATTCTGCCCATCCCAGGACATAAATGTGACTGGATAAATTCAATTAAAAAAATTTAAACCAATTTAGAACCAGCTTCCTGTGGCTGCTCAGACCACTGGTTGCTGATATGAACAACTTTTCATGGGTGACTAGTCCATGAAACGAAGCTCATTTAAATTGAGACATAAACGAAGCAAATTAGTTTAACTGGAAAATGTTTACTTTGAGACAGAAAAGGATTTAAGAGCGAAAAAACTCACAATTTATACTTATGTTAGTTTGCGTTAACCTAAGTTTATTATTGGTATATTATGCGTTAAGATTTATTCACATTAACTTTAAAGTAACATAACTTTTTTGCTAATGGTGTATTTTTTTCCTAAGAAAAGAATTTGGTATATGCCTTTGGAAATCTTTATTAAAAGATCTGTTAAACAAGATTGAATATAAATAAACTTAACCTACCAATCAACTGATCCTCTGATTTCATGACCTTGGTCATCTGTCTAACGTCAACTGTGTAGCGATTCTTCAATCAACTGTGTAGCGATTCTTCAATCAACTGTGTAGCTTTTCGTCTGTCAGCTGTGTAGCTTTTCGTCCGTCAACTGTGGAGGTTTCGTCCATCTAAAGTGTAGCTTTTCGTCTGTCAATTGTGTAGGTTTTCGTCCATCAACTGTGCAGCTTTTCGTCTACCTTCCATCCACCAAAATATAATCTAAAAGGACAAAAACGTAAATATACATAGCTTATAATCAGCTGGGTTACATTTCTACCATAAAGTTAACCACTAATCTTACGAAATTGGATCTAATTTGGATCTTCCATGAACTTGTAACCTTTCTACTGTCGGCTCTGTAACCTTTTTTCCAACAAGTCTTTTTTTCGTCTATTGTGTGAGTTATCGTCTCAGCTAAACTGCCTCTTTCTTTTATCAGCCCATCACTCTTAAACAATTGGTCTGGTTGGCGATCTTTTGTCGAACCTGTCGCTCATCATCTTATCAATTTGGTAAACCATTCCTCCATCAGTTTGTTTCGGATATTCTCCATCGACCTGCCTGTTTCAGTAACCTTGTTCTACATCCTTCCTAAAAAGAGCCTTTCGTCTATCATGTAACTTGACCATCCATCAACTGTAGAGTACATGTTTCCTTTCAATGGGATGTCTTCCTTCTACCTAAAATATAATCTCCATTGGTTGATCTAAAACGACAAAAAAAACATAATTCTGCCCATCCCAGGACATAAATGTGACTGGATAAATTCAATTAAAAAAATTTAAACCAATTTAGAACCAGCTTCCTGTGGCTGCTCAGACCACTGGTTGCTGATATGAACAACTTTTCATGGGTGACTAGTCCATGAAACGAAGCTCATTTAAATTGAGACATAAACAAAGCAAATTAGTTTAACTGGAAAATGTTTACTTTGAGACAGAAAAGGATTTAAGAGCGAAAAAACTCACAGTTTATACTTATGTTAGTTTGCGTTAACCTAAGTTTATTATTGGTATATTATGCGTTAAGATTTATTCACATTAACTTTAAAGTTACATAACTTTTTTGCTAATTGTGTATTTTTTTTACAATTGAAACTACCCATTCTAATATATTGAAGTATGACATGCTTTAGCACCCAGCGCCAAAAAGAGGTAAAAATGAGGGAATATGCCCGCTCAAAAGTTTTGGTATCTGGTAATTTTCATAGAGAGTCAAGAGTCACCCGGAAGCTATATAGGCTTGGACCTCAATCATAGACAAAATGTTCTCAACAGCCAAGAGAGATAGATCCAACGTGACATAAACACCTAAATTCTCGGAATCTTGTAAATCTAAAACAGCAAGATAGAAAGAAGTCCTCGCATAAAATGGAAGGACAAAGATTATGGCAATTAGAAGAAAAAATATGAAAAAATAACAAAAACAGTTTTAGAATGAACAGATAAAACATCGCGTTGAAACATTGATAAATTGTTGAGATATCAGGATTCTATCATCTCTTTTAGCGATAGTGTTTTAGCATATATATATCTTTTGGAGCGTGAGTAGGCCCAATAATTTATAACAAACAAAATATTATATAATTTCAAAAATATAAACCATATTATCTTTATCCAGGATATACCAAAGTCGATAAAAGCTTGGATTTCATTTCTTCCGCACCAAATAGTACCAACTCGTTTCTGTTTACCTAAAACGACAATAATAAAATTATACCCTTCCCAAAATGAGGAAAATAGATATAAGTTTAAAGATCATAGGCAAAGGATTACACTTAAGGTTATATTAAATCATAATTGTGTTCCTTGTGTGCTAACTTAAAATTCAGCAATTTGTTTTCCCTTTCAACATTAGGAGTTTAGCGGGAAATGAGGATTTAAATGGGCTGTTTTTATCAGAGCTTCCGATCTTTACTTGCTTATCTCCCTTAGTTTTTATGAGTTTATGACGTCACAGAAGAACAGCATATCTTGAACAGAGCATTGAAAGCATTACCATAATCATATATACCGCAGTCGTAGAGCGACTTTATATAGTGATCAACTGTGTAGCGATTCTTCAATCAACTGTGAAGCTTTTCGTCTGTCAGCTGTGTAGCTTTTCGTCCATCAACAGTGTAGCTTTTCGTCCATCAACAGTGTAGCTTTTCGTCTGTCAACTGTGTAGGTTTTCGTCCATAAACTGTGCAGCTTTTAGTCCATCAACTGTGCAGCTTTCCGTCTACCTTCCATCCACCAAAATATAATCTCCGTCGGTTGATCTAAAAGGACAAAAACATAAATATACATAGCTTATAATCAGCTGGGTTGCATTTCTACCATAAAGTAAACCACTAATCTTACAAAATTGGATCTAATTTGGATCTTCCATGAACTTGTAACCTTTCTACTGTCGGCTCTGTAACCTTTTTCCAACAAGTAAGTCTTTTTTTCGTCTATTGTGTGAGTTATCGTCTCTCAGCTAAACTGCCTCTTGCTTTTATCAGCCCATCACTCTTAAGCAATTGGTCTGGTTGGCGATCCTTTGTCGAACCTGTCGCTCATCATCTTATCAATTTGGTAAACCATTCCTCCATCAGTTTGTTTCGGATATTCTCCATCGACCTGCCTGTTTCAGTAACCTTGTTGTACATCCTTCCTAAATAGACCCTTTCGTCTATCATGTAACTTGACCATCCATCAACTGTAGAGTACATTGTTTCCTTTCAATGGGATGTCTTCCTTCTACCTAAAATATAATCTCCATTGGTTGATCTAAAACGACAAAAAAACATAATTCTGCCCATCCCAGGACATAAATGTGACTGGATAAATTCAATTAAAAATATTTAAACCAATTTAGAACCAGCTTCCTGTGGCTGCTCAGACCACTGGTTGCTGATATGAACAACTTTTCATGGGTGACTAGTCCATGAAACGAAGCTCATTTAAATTGAGACATAAACAAAGCAAATTAGTTCAACTGGAAAATGTTTACTTTGAGACAGAAAAGGATTTAAGAGCGAAAAAAATCACAATTTATACTTATGTTAGTTTGCGTTAACCTAAGTTTATTATTGGTATATTATGCGTTAAGATTTATTCACATTAACTTTAAAGTTACATAACTTTTTTGCTAATTGTGTATTTTTTTACAATTGAAACTACCCATTCTAATATATTGAAGTATGACATGCTTTAGCACCCAGGGCCAAAAAGAGATAAAAATGAAAGAATATGCCCGCTCAAAAGTTTTGGTATCTGGTAATTTTCATAGAGCGTCAAGAGTCACCCGGAAGCTATATAGACTTGGACCTCAATCATTGACAAAGTGTTCTCAACAGCCAAGAGAGATAGATCCAACGTGACATAAATACCTAAATTCAGTTTTAGAATGAACAGATAAAACATCGCGTTGAAACATTGATAAATTGTTGAGATAATGAGGATTCTATCATCTCTTTTAACGATATTGTCTTTTAGCATATATATATATATCTTTTGGAGCGCCAGTAGGCCCAATAATTCATAACAAACAAAATATTATAAAACCATATTATCTTTATCCAGGATATACCAAAGTCGATAAAACTTGGATTTCATTTCTTCCACACCAAATAGTACCAACTCGTTTCTGTTAACCTAAAACGACAATAATAAAATTATACCCTTCCCAAAATGAGGAAAATAGATATAAGTTTAACGTAGATGTGGAAAAAATAACGGTTCCAAGTATATATACATAAAAGTGTATGTAAAATATGCTTTAAACATTTGCTTCTTAAAGGACTTAAAGTGATGTTAAAAAGGCATACATGGTGATGGGAGAAGAATTCCAAGTGATCAATCTAAAATTTGGTCTAAGATAGAGATAATTCAATAATTGTACGAAATTTTTTAAACTCTTTAAACGTGGGTTCCATACAAATGAGAAAAATTAAGGCATTACCATGTAGTTGTTTGTGAACAATACAAGCTTTCCACACCTAACTTTCGTGTTACACTTGACGAAGACACGGGTATAGATGTCGAAATCTCGTCTTATTCACAAACAACTAACTATGTGGTGATTTTTTTCTCATTAATTCAATAATTGCTTGTCTTCTACCTTCTAGTCAAGATAGTTTTATTTATGTTGTTGTCATTTTACTGACATGGTAAAAAGGTACTGGCTCTACGCCTGGAAGACATTGCAATTTTCTGTTGGAGCTTGGCAACAATCTTACACTTGACTGAATTGGTCGACACATTGTTATGAGAGAACATACTGTCATTTTAGAATTTTTTTGATCGGCCAATAACGACTGCTCGGACCAATGCTATTGGATGTGAACAACTATCTATGGGTGACAAAATCTGCAGAACGTAGTTCACAGATTTCGAGAAATTTCTATAATAATTTTCAGCACATTTAATGTCTAGATCATTGCATCTCATTTATTTGTTTTAATTATGTTAATATATTGAGAATCCGTCCATGTCCATATACATCATACATGCATTTCTGATGTTGTCCTAAGAAAAGAATTTGGTATATGCCTTTGCAAATCTTTATTAAAAGATCTGTTAAACAAGATTGAATATAAATAAACTTAACCTACCAATCAACTGATCCTCTGTTTTCATGACCTTGGTCAACTGTGTAGCGATTCTTCAATCAACTGTGTAGCTTTTCATCTGTCAGCTGTGTAGCTTTTCGTCTGTCAACTGTGGAGGTTTTCGTCTATCAACAGTGTAGCTTTTCGTCTGTCAACTGTGTAGGTTTTCGTCCATAAACTGTGCAGCTTTTAGTCCAACAACTGTGCAGCTTTTAGTCCATCAACTGTGCAGCTTTTAGTCCATCAACTGTGCAGCTTTTCGTCTACCTTCCATCCACCAAAATATAATCTCCGTCGGTTGATCTAAAAGGACAAAAACATAAATATACATAGCTTATAATCAGCTGGGTTGCATTTCTACCATACAGTAAACCACTAATCTTACGAAATTGGATCTAATTTGGATCTTCCATGAACTTGTAACCTTTCTACTGTCGGCTCTATAACCTTTTTTCCAACAAGTAAGTCTTTTTTTTCGTCTATTGTGGGAGTTATCGTCTCTTCGCTAAACTGCCTCTTTCTTTTATCAGCCCATCACTCTTAAACAATTGGTCTGGTTGGCGATTTTTTGTTGAACCTGTCGCTCATCATCTTAACAATTTGGTAAACCATTCCTCAATCAGTTTGTTTCGGGTATTCTCCATCGACCTGCCTGTTTCAGTAACCTTGTTGTACATCCTTCCTAAACAGACCCTTTCGTCTATAATGTAACTTGACCATCCATCAACTGTAGAGTACATGTTTCCTTTCAATGGGATGTCTTCCTTCCACCTAAATTATAATCTCCATTAGTTGATCTAAAACGAGAAAAAACATAATTCTGTCCTTCCCAGGAACAGGTTTAGTAAAATGTAGACTACTGATTAATGAAAACGCTATGTTAGATTGGAAAGCACTTGATTAAAAAGTAAACAAATTTTAAGAAAATAATTTTGATCAGTTTCCAAAGGTTAGCCCTTAACTTACTGATCTGAACTACCTTCTATGGTTGAGCAGACGATAGAAAATAGTTCAATTTTGGCCAAAGAAATCAAGCTCGATTTAAATTGGCAAAAGGACTTAAAAATTAAAAAGTTTTTTATGTACTGTTTTAGGGATATTCATGGGTCACATTAACTTTACTTTTATATGTATTACTCACATTTTATTCATGCTAATAGGTAATTTTGTAATATCGTCCTAACATTATAAGTTGAATAAAGTCTACGTTCTCCTTAAAGAATAAAATATATGCCTTAAGGGTGCTATTTCTTCCAACAACTTGTAATCTTTCTACTGTTGGCTCTGTATACTTTTTTCCATCATCTGGGTCTTTTTTCCGTCTATTGTGTGAGTTGTCATCTGTCAGCTGTGTAACTTATCCCATCTAAACTGCCTCTTACTTTCATTAGCCCATCACTGTTAAACAATTGGTCGGGGGATCCTTCCGTCAACCTGTCGCTCATCATCTTATCAATTTGGTAAACCATTCCTCGATTAGTTTGTTTCGGGTATTCTCCATCAACCTGCCTGTTTCAGTAACCTTGTTGTACATCCTTCCTAAACAGAGCCTTTCGTTCACCATGTATTTTGACCATCCATCAACTGTAGAGTAAATGTTTCCTTTCATTGTGATGTCTTCCTTCTACCAAAATATAATCTCCATTGGTTGATCTAAAACGAGAAAAAACATAATTCTGTCCTTTCCAGGAACAGGTTTAGTAAATTAGCCTCAGAGAGGCATAAAATTGGAAAACAAACAACGAAATATTAGTTGAAAACTGTTCCTCATCATCTTATCAATTCAGTAAACCATTCTTTCATCAGTTTGTTTTGGGTATTTTTCAGTCACCTGCCTGTTTCAGTAACCTTGTTGTACATCCTTTCTTAACAGAGCATTTCGTTCATCATGTATTTTGACCATCCATCAACTGTAGAGTACATGTTTCCTTTCATTGTGATGTCTTTCTTCTACCAAAATAAAATCTCCATTGGTTGATCTAAATCGAGAAAAAACATAATTCTGCCCATCCCAGGAACAGGTTTATTAAATTAGCCTCAGCGAGGCATAAAAATAGAAAACAAGCAACGAAGTGTCAGTTGAAAACTTAATAATAATTCATGTAGGCTACTGTTTGGGCGTATGCATAAATTACTTATGTAGACTACTGATTAATTAAAACGCTATGTTAGATTGGAAAGCACTTGATTAAAAAGTAAATAAATTTTCAGAAAATAATTTTGATCAATTTCGAAAGGTTGGTCTGGCCTTTAGTTACTGATCTGAACTACCTTCAATGGTTGAGCAGACGATAGAAAGTAGTTCAATTTTGGCCTAAGAAATCAAGCTAGATTTAAAATGGCAAAGCGATTTAAAAATTAACTATTTTTTTTAGGTTCTGTTTTAGGGGTTTTCATGGGTCACATTAACTTTACTTTATATGTATTGCTCACATTTTATCCATGCTAATAGATAATTTTCTAATATTGTCCTAACATTATAAGCTGAATAAAGTCTACGTTCTCCTCAAAGAATAAAATATATGCCTTTAGGGTGCCATTTCTTCCATGAACTTGTAATCTTTCTTCTGTCGGCTCTGTATGCTTTCTTGCATCATCTGGGTCTTTTTTTTCGTCTTATGTGTGAGTTGTCATCTGTCAGTTGTGTAACTTATCCCATCTAAACTGCCTCTTTCGGCTCATTAGCGCATCACTGTTAAACAATTGGTCTGGCGATCCTTTCCTCGAACCTGTCGCTCATCATCTTATCAATTTGGTAAACCATTCCTCAATCAGTTTGTTTCGGGCATTCTCCATCGACCTGCCTGTTTCAGTAACCTTGTTGTACATCCTTCCTAAACAGAGCATTTCGTTCATCATGTAACTTGACCATCCATCAACTGTACAGGGATTCATACACGTCCAATTTACTTACCGATATTCGGTTCGTAAAATTGAGTTTTAAACTGAATTTGGTGTTGAAAAACTCAATATTTTCAGTTTAAAATTTCCTTTTGAAAACTAAAATTTCCAAACTCAATTTGGGCGTGAAAAACTGAATACTGTTTGATTGATATCCACTGTTTATGATGAAAAAATCTAAGTTCAAGGGAAAAGTTTATTTCGAAACCGCCGTCAAACGACCATGGCCGTCATTCTCTTGTTGTTGTTGTTTCGTTTTCAGTGTCTCCACAACATGGCTTCTTTTGCACTTTGGAAGTCTTTTTAATTACCTAAACATTTCTAAAATAAGCTGATTTTGTTGAACTGAGGAGTTTTGGGGAGTATTACCCACAATATTTGTAATAATTCGCGACATGTTATATTTATTCAGCTGCTTTTGGTCGTATAGAAAATAAAAGGGGAGACAACTAATGGCGATAATAAGTTAGTTACCTCCCCTGAATCATAGTTCTCAAATAGTTCAATTCATTTAAATCATTGTGTATTTTTTTATTGTTGCACATGAAGAAGAGATTTAGGTTTGACATTACATATATATTATAATCATTAGTTTTTTGTCAAACCTGTTTTTTTTCTTGGAATTCATACATTCATGAAAAAAAGAAATATTAAATTGGAACTGGTTTGTAACATAGATTTTAACTCAATTTTAACCCTAAAATGGTCGGTAAATTAAAAAAAAACTGAATTTCGCCTTCTAAAAAACTGAATTTTTCAATTTCGGTTCGTAAATTTTGAACTTCTATGAATCCCTGCTGTAGAGTACATGTTTCCTTTCATTGGGATGTCTTCCTTCTACCGAAATATAATCTCCATTGGTTGATCTAAAACGAGAAAAAACATAATTCTGTCCTTCCCAGGAACAGGTTTATTAAATTAGCCTCAGCGAGGCATAAAAATAGAAAACAAGCAACGAACTGTCAGTTGAAAACTTAATAATTCATGTAGGCTACTGTTTGGGCGTATGCATAAATTACTTATGTAGACTACTGATTAATTAAAACGCTATGTTAGATTGGAAAGCACTTGATTAAAAAGTAAATAAATTTTCAGAAAATAATTTTGATCAGTTTTCAAAGGTTGGTCAGGCCTTTAGTTACTGATCTGAACTACCTTCTATGGTTGAGCAGACGATAGAAAGTAATTCAATTTTGGCCTAAGAAATCAAGCTCGATTTTAAAATGGCAAAGGGATTTAAAAAATAACTATTTTTTTAAGTTCTGTTTTAGGGGTTTTCATGGGTCACATTAACTTTACTTTTATATGTATTGCTCACATTTTATCCATGCTAATAGATAATTTTCTAATATCGTCCTAACATTATAAGTTGAATAAAGTCTACGTTGTCCTCAAAGAATAAAATATATGCCTTTAGGGTGCCATTTCTTCCATGAACTTGTAATCTTTCTTCTGTCGGCTCTGTATGCTTTCTTGCATCATCTGGGTCTTTTTTTTTTCGTCTTATGTGTGAGTTGTCATCTGTCAGTTGTGTAACTTATCCCATCTAAACTGCCTCTTTCGGTTCATTAGCGCATCACTGTTAAACAATTGGTCTGTCGATCCTTTCCTCGAACCTGTCGCTCATCATCTTATCAATTTGGTAAACCATTCCTCCATCAGTTTGTTTCGGGTATTCTCCATCGACTTGCCGGTTTCAGTAACCTTGTTGTACATCCTTCTTAAACAGAGCCTTTCGTTCATCATGTAACTTGACCATCCATCAACTGTAGAGTACATGTTTCCTTTCATTGGGATGTCTTCCTTCTACCAAAATATAATCTCCATTGGTTGATCTAAAACGAGAAAAAACATAATTCTGTCCTTCCCAGGAACAGGTTTATTAAATTAGCCTCAGCGAGGCATAAAAATTGAAAACAAACAAAGAAGTATCAGTTGAAAACTGTCCATCATCTTATCAATTCGGTAAACCATTCTTTCATCAGTTTGTTTCGGGTATTTTTCATCGACCTGCCTGTTTCAGTAACCTTGTTGTACATCCTTCCTAAACAGAGCATTTCGTTCATCATGTATTTTGACCATCCATCAACTGTAGAGTACATGTTTCCTTTCATTGTGATGTCTTCCTTCTACCAAAATAAAATCTCCATGTTTTGATCTAAAACGAGAAAAAACATAATTCTGCCCATCCCACTGCCAGGAACAGGTTTATTAAATTAGCCTCAGCGAGGCATAAAAATAGAAAACAAGCAACGAAGTGTCAGTTGAAAACTTAATAATAATTCATGTAGGCTACTGTTTGGGCGTATGCATAAATTACTTATGTAGACTACTGATTAATTAAAACGCTATGTTAGATTGGAAAGCACTTGATTAAAAAGTAAATAAATTTTCAGAAAATAATTTTGATCAATTTCGAAAGGTTGGTCAGGCCTTTAGTTACTGATCTGAACTACCTTAAATGGTTGAGCAGACGATAGAAAGTAGTTCAATTTTGGCCTAAGAAATCAAGCTAGATTTAAAATGGCAAAGCGATTTAAAAATTAACTATTTTTTTATGTTCTGTTTTAGGGGTTTTCATGGGTCACATTAACTTTACTTTATATGTATTGCTCACATTTTATCCATGCTAATAGATAATTTTCTAATATCGTCCTAACATTATAAGCTGAATAAAGTCTAAGTTCTCCTCAAAGAATAAAATATATGCCTTTAGGGTGCCATTTCTTCCATGTACTTGTAATCTTTCTTCTGTCGGCTCTGTATACTTTCTCGCATCATCTGGGTCTTTTTTTTTCGTCTTATGTGTGAGTTGTCATCTGTCAGTTGTGTAACTTATCCCATCTAAACTGCCTCTTTCGGTTCATTAGCGCATCACTGTTAAACAATTGGTCTGGTGATCCTTTCCTCGAACCTGTCGCTCATCATCTTATCAATTTGGTAAACCATTCCTCCATCAGTTTGTTTCGGGTATTCTCCATCGACTTGCTGGTTTCAGTAACCTTGTTGTACACCCTTCCTAAACAGAGCCTTTCGTTCATCATGTAACTTGACCATCCATCAACTGTAGAGTACATGTTTCCTTTTATTGTGATGTCTTCCTTCTACCAAAATATAATCTCCATTGGTTGATCTAAAACTAGTAAAAACATAATTATGTCCTTCCCAGGAACAGGTTCAGTAAAATGTAGACTACTGATTAATGAAAACGCTATGTTAGATTGGAAAGCACTTGATTAAAAAGTAAACAAATTTTAAGAAAATAATTTTGATCAGTTTCCAAAGGTTAGCCCTTAAGTTACTGATCTGAACTACCTTCTATGGTTGAGCAGACGATAGAAAGTAGTTCAATTTTGGCCAAAGAAATCAAGCTCGATTTAAATTGGCAAAAGGACTTAAAAATTAAAAAGTTTTTTATGTACTGTTTTAGGGATATTCATGGGTCACATTAACTTTACTTTTATATGTATTACTCATATTTTATCCATGCTAATAGATAATTTTGTAATATCGTCCTAACATTATAAGTTGAATAAAGTCTACGTTCTCCTCAAAGAATAAAATATATGCCTTTAGGGTGCCATTTCTTCCATGTACTTGTAATCTTTCTTCTGTCGGCTCTGTATACTTTCTTGCATCATCTGGGTCTTTTTTTTCGTCTGATGTGTGAGTTGTCATCTGTCAGTTGTGTAACTTATCCCATCTAAAGCGCATCACTGTTAAACAATTGGTCTGGCGATCCTTTCTTCGAACCTGTCGCTCATCATCTTATCAATTTGGTAAACCATTCCTCCATCAGTTTGTTTCGGGTATTCTCCATAGACTTGCTGGTTTCAGTAACCTTGTTGTACACCCTTCCTAAACAGAGCCTTTCGTTCATCATGTAACTTGACCATCCATCAACTGTAGAGTACATGTTTCCTTTCATTGTGATGTCTTCCTTCTACCAAAATATAATCTCCATTGGTTGATCTAAAACTAGAAAAAACATAATTCTGTCCTTCCCAGGAACAGGTTTAGTAAAATGTAGACTACTGATTAATGAAAACGCTATGTTAGATTGGAAAGCACTTGATTAAAAAGTAAACAAATTTTAAGAAAATAATTTTGATCAGTTTCCAAAGGTTAGCCCTTAAGTTACTGATCTGAACTACCTTCTATGGTTGAGCAGACGATAGAAAGTAGTTCAATTTTGGCCAAAGAAATCAAGCTCGATTTAAATTGGCAAAAGGACTTAAAAATTAAAAAGTTTTTTATGTACTGTTTTAGGGATATTCATGGGTCACATTAACTTTACTTTTATATGTATTACTCATATTTTATCCATGCTAATAGATAATTTTGTAATATCGTCCTAACATTATAAGTGGAATAAAGTCTACGTTCTCCTTAAAGAATAAAATATATGCCTTAAGGGTGCTATTTCTTCCAACAACTTGTAATCTTTCTACTGTTGGCTCTGTATACTTTTTTCCATCATCTGGGTCTTTTTTTCCGTCTATTGTGTGAGTTGTCATCTGTCAGCTGTGTAACTTATCCCATCTAAACTGCCTCTTACTTTCATTAGCCCATCACTGTTAAACAATTGGTCGGGGGAACCTTCCGTCAACCTGTCGCTCGTCATCTTATCAATTTGGTAAACCATTCCTCGATTAGTTTGTTTCGGGTATTCTCCATCAACCTGCCTGTTTCAGTAACCTTGTTGTACATCCTTCCTAAACAGAGCCTTTCGTTCACCATGTAACTTGACCATCCATCAACTGTAGAGTACATGTTTCCTTTCATTGGGATGTCTTCCTTCTACCAAAATATAATCTCCATTGGTTGATCTAAAACGAGAAAAAACATAATTCTGTCCTTTCCAGGAACAGGTTTAGTAAATTAGCCTCAGAGAGGCATAAAATTGGAAAACAAACAACGAAATATTAGTTAAAAACTGTCCCTCATAACCTTATCAATTCGGTAAACCATTCTTTCATCAGTTTGTTTTGGGTATTTTTCATCGACTTGCCTGTTTCAGTAACCTTGTTGTACATCCTTCCTAAACAGAGCATTTCGTTCATCATGTATTTTGACCATCCATCAACTGTAGGAGTACATGTTTCCTTTCATTGTGATGTCTTCCTTCTACCAAAATAAAATCTCCATTGGTTGATCTAAAACGAGAAAAAACATAATTCTGCCCATTCCACTGCCAGGAACAGGTTTATTAAATTAGCCTCAGCGAGGCATAAAAATTGAAAACAAACAACGAAGTATCAGTTGAAAACTGTCCCTCATCATCTTATCAATTCGGTAAACCATTCTTTCATCAGTTTGTTTCGGGTATTTTTCATCGACCTGCCTGTTTCAGCAACCTTGTTGTACATCCTTTCTTAACAGAGCCTTTCGTTCATCATGTAACTTGACCATCCATCAACTGTAGAGTACATGTTTGCTTTTATTGTGATGTCTTCTTTCTACCAAAATAAAACCTCCATTGGTTGATCTAAAACGAGAAAAAACATAATTCTGCCCATCCCAGGAACAGGTTTATTAAATTAGCCTCAGCGAGGCATAAAAATAGAAAACAAGCAACGAACTGTCAATTGAAAACTTAATAATAATTCATGTAGGCTACTGTTTGGGCATATGCATAAATTACTTATGTAGACTACTGATTAATTAAAACGCTATGTTAGATTGGAAAGCACTTGATTAAAAAGTAAATAAATTTTCAGAAAATAATTTTGATCAGTTTCCAAAGGTTGGTCAGGCCTTTAGTTACTGATCTGAACTACCTTCTATGGTTGAGCAGACGATAGAAAGTAGTTCAATTTTGGCCTAAGAAATCAAGCTAGATTTAAAATGGCAAAGCGATTTAAAAATTAACTATTTTTTTATGTTCTGTTTTAGGGGTTTTCATGGGTCACATTAACTTTACTTTATATGTATTGCTCACATTTTATCCATGCTAATAGATAATTTTCTAATATCGTCCTAACATTATAAGCTGAATAAAGTCTACGTTCTCCTCAAAGAATAAAATATATGCCTTTAGGGTGCCATTTCTTCCATGTACTTGTAATCTTTCTTCTGTCGGCTCTGTATACTTTCTCGCATCATCTGGGTCTTTTTTTTTCGTCTTATGTGTGAGTTGTCATCTGTCAGTTGTGTAACTTATCCCATCTAAACTGCCTCTTTCGGTTCATTAGCGCATCACTGTTAAACAATTGGTCTGGTGATCCTTTCCTCGAACCTGTCGCTCATCATCTTATCAATTTGGTAAACCATTCCTCCATCAGTTTGTTTCGGGTATTCTCCATCGACTTGCTGGTTTCAGTAACCTTGTTGTACACCCTTCCTAAACAGAGCCTTTCGTTCATCATGTAACTTGACCATCCATCAACTGTAGAGTACATGTTTCCTTTTATTGTGATGTCTTCCTTCTACCAAAATATAATCTCCATTGGTTGATCTAAAACTAGTAAAAACATAATTATGTCCTTCCCAGGAACAGGTTCAGTAAAATGTAGACTACTGATTAATGAAAACGCTATGTTAGATTGGAAAGCACTTGATTAAAAAGTAAACAAATTTTAAGAAAATAATTTTGATCAGTTTCCAAAGGTTAGCCCTTAAGTTACTGATCTGAACTACCTTCTATGGTTGAGCAGACGATAGAAAGTAGTTCAATTTTGGCCAAAGAAATCAAGCTCGATTTAAATTGGCAAAAGGACTTAAAAATTAAAAAGTTTTTTATGTACTGTTTTAGGGATATTCATGGGTCACATTAACTTTACTTTTATATGTATTACTCATATTTTATCCATGCTAATAGATAATTTTGTAATATCGTCCTAACATTATAAGTTGAATAAAGTCTACGTTCTCCTCAAAGAATAAAATATATGCCTTTAGGGTGCCATTTCTTCCATGTACTTGTAATCTTTCTTCTGTCGGCTCTGTATACTTTCTTGCATCATCTGGGTCTTTTTTTTCGTCTGATGTGTGAGTTGTCATCTGTCAGTTGTGTAACTTATCCCATCTAAAGCGCATCACTGTTAAACAATTGGTCTGGCGATCCTTTCTTCGAACCTGTCGCTCATCATCTTATCAATTTGGTAAACCATTCCTCCATCAGTTTGTTTCGGGTATTCTCCATAGACTTGCTGGTTTCAGTAACCTTGTTGTACACCCTTCCTAAACAGAGCCTTTCGTTCATCATGTAACTTGACCATCCATCAACTGTAGAGTACATGTTTGCTTTTATTGTGATGTCTTCTTTCTACCAAAATAAAACCTCCATTGGTTGATCTAAAACGAGAAAAAACATAATTCTGCCCATCCCAGGAACAGGTTTATTAAATTAGCCTCAGCGAGGCATAAAAATAGAAAACAAGCAACGAAGTGTCAATTGAAAACTTAATAATAATTCATGTAGGCTACTGTTTGGGCATATGCATAAATTACTTATGTAGACTACTGATTAATTAAAACGCTATGTTAGATTGGAAAGCACTTGATTAAAAAGTAAATAAATTTTCAGAAAATAATTTTGATCAGTTTCCAAAGGTTGGTCAGGCCTTTAGTTACTGATCTGAACTACCTTCTATGGTTGAGCAGACGATAGAAAGTAGTTCAATTTTGGCCTAAGAAATCAAGCTAGATTTAAAATGGCAAAGCGATTTAAAAATTAACTATTTTTTTATGTTCTGTTTTAGGGGTTTTCATGGGTCACATTAACTTTACTTTATATGTATTGCTCACATTTTATCCATGCTAATAGATAATTTTCTAATATCGTCCTAACATTATAAGCTGAATAAAGTCTACGTTCTCCTCAAAGAATAAAATATATGCCTTTAGGGTGCCATTTCTTCCATGTACTTGTAATCTTTCTTCTGTCGGCTCTGTATACTTTCTCGCATCATCTGGGTCTTTTTTTTTCGTCTTATGTGTGAGTTGTCATCTGTCAGTTGTGTAACTTATCCCATCTAAACTGCCTCTTTCGGTTCATTAGCGCATCACTGTTAAACAATTGGTCTGGTGATCCTTTCCTCGAACCTGTCGCTCATCATCTTATCAATTTGGTAAACCATTCCTCCATCAGTTTGTTTCGGGTATTCTCCATCGACTTGCTGGTTTCAGTAACCTTGTTGTACACCCTTCCTAAACAGAGCCTTTCGTTCATCATGTAACTTGACCATCCATCAACTGTAGAGTACATGTTTCCTTTTATTGTGATGTCTTCCTTCTACCAAAATATAATCTCCATTGGTTGATCTAAAACTAGTAAAAACATAATTATGTCCTTCCCAGGAACAGGTTCAGTAAAATGTAGACTACTGATTAATGAAAACGCTATGTTAGATTGGAAAGCACTTGATTAAAAAGTAAACAAATTTTAAGAAAATAATTTTGATCAGTTTCCAAAGGTTAGCCCTTAAGTTACTGATCTGAACTACCTTCTATGGTTGAGCAGACGATAGAAAGTAGTTCAATTTTGGCCAAAGAAATCAAGCTCGATTTAAATTGGCAAAAGGACTTAAAAATTAAAAAGTTTTTTATGTACTGTTTTAGGGATATTCATGGGTCACATTAACTTTACTTTTATATGTATTACTCATATTTTATCCATGCTAATAGATAATTTTGTAATATCGTCCTAACATTATAAGTTGAATAAAGTCTACGTTCTCCTCAAAGAATAAAATATATGCCTTTAGGGTGCCATTTCTTCCATGTACTTGTAATCTTTCTTCTGTCGGCTCTGTATACTTTCTTGCATCATCTGGGTCTTTTTTTTCGTCTGATGTGTGAGTTGTCATCTGTCAGTTGTGTAACTTATCCCATCTAAAGCGCATCACTGTTAAACAATTGGTCTGGCGATCCTTTCTTCGAACCTGTCGCTCATCATCTTATCAATTTGGTAAACCATTCCTCCATCAGTTTGTTTCGGGTATTCTCCATAGACTTGCTGGTTTCAGTAACCTTGTTGTACACCCTTCCTAAACAGAGCCTTTCGTTCATCATGTAACTTGACCATCCATCAACTGTAGAGTACATGTTTCCTTTCATTGTGATGTCTTCCTTCTACCAAAATATAATCTCCATTGGTTGATCTAAAACTAGAAAAAACATAATTCTGTCCTTCCCAGGAACAGGTTTAGTAAAATGTAGACTACTGATTAATGAAAACGCTATGTTAGATTGGAAAGCACTTGATTAAAAAGTAAACAAATTTTAAGAAAATAATTTTGATCAGTTTCCAAAGGTTAGCCCTTAAGTTACTGATCTGAACTACCTTCTATGGTTGAGCAGACGATAGAAAGTAGTTCAATTTTGGCCAAAGAAATCAAGCTCGATTTAAATTGGCAAAAGGACTTAAAAATTAAAAAGTTTTTTATGTACTGTTTTAGGGATATTCATGGGTCACATTAACTTTACTTTTATATGTATTACTCATATTTTATCCATGCTAATAGATAATTTTGTAATATCGTCCTAACATTATAAGTGGAATAAAGTCTACGTTCTCCTTAAAGAATAAAATATATGCCTTAAGGGTGCTATTTCTTCCAACAACTTGTAATCTTTCTACTGTTGGCTCTGTATACTTTTTTCCATCATCTGGGTCTTTTTTTCCGTCTATTGTGTGAGTTGTCATCTGTCAGCTGTGTAACTTATCCCATCTAAACTGCCTCTTACTTTCATTAGCCCATCACTGTTAAACAATTGGTCGGGGGAACCTTCCGTCAACCTGTCGCTCGTCATCTTATCAATTTGGTAAACCATTCCTCGATTAGTTTGTTTCGGGTATTCTCCATCAACCTGCCTGTTTCAGTAACCTTGTTGTACATCCTTCCTAAACAGAGCCTTTCGTTCACCATGTAACTTGACCATCCATCAACTGTAGAGTACATGTTTCCTTTCATTGGGATGTCTTCCTTCTACCAAAATATAATCTCCATTGGTTGATCTAAAACGAGAAAAAACATAATTCTGTCCTTTCCAGGAACAGGTTTAGTAAATTAGCCTCAGAGAGGCATAAAATTGGAAAACAAACAACGAAATATTAGTTAAAAACTGTCCCTCATAACCTTATCAATTCGGTAAACCATTCTTTCATCAGTTTGTTTTGGGTATTTTTCATCGACTTGCCTGTTTCAGTAACCTTGTTGTACATCCTTCCTAAACAGAGCATTTCGTTCATCATGTATTTTGACCATCCATCAACTGTAGGAGTACATGTTTCCTTTCATTGTGATGTCTTCCTTCTACCAAAATAAAATCTCCATTGGTTGATCTAAAACGAGAAAAAACATAATTCTGCCCATTCCACTGCCAGGAACAGGTTTATTAAATTAGCCTCAGCGAGGCATAAAAATTGAAAACAAACAACGAAGTATCAGTTGAAAACTGTCCCTCATCATCTTATCAATTCGGTAAACCATTCTTTCATCAGTTTGTTTCGGGTATTTTTCATCGACCTGCCTGTTTCAGCAACCTTGTTGTACATCCTTTCTTAACAGAGCCTTTCGTTCATCATGTAACTTGACCATCCATCAACTGTAGAGTACATGTTTGCTTTTATTGTGATGTCTTCTTTCTACCAAAATAAAACCTCCATTGGTTGATCTAAAACGAGAAAAAACATAATTCTGCCCATCCCAGGAACAGGTTTATTAAATTAGCCTCAGCGAGGCATAAAAATAGAAAACAAGCAACGAAGTGTCAATTGAAAACTTAATAATAATTCATGTAGGCTACTGTTTGGGCATATGCATAAATTACTTATGTAGACTACTGATTAATTAAAACGCTATGTTAGATTGGAAAGCACTTGATTAAAAAGTAAATAAATTTTCAGAAAATAATTTTGATCAGTTTCCAAAGGTTGGTCAGGCCTTTAGTTACTGATCTGAACTACCTTCTATGGTTGAGCCGAGGATATAAAGTAGTTCCATTTTGGCCTAAGAAATCAAGCTCGATTTAAATGTGCAAAAGGATTAAAAAATTAACAAGTTTTTTTATGTTCTGTTTTAGGCGTATTCGTGGGTCACATTAACTTTACTTTTATATGTTTTGCTCACTTTTTATCCATGCTAATAGATAATTTTGTAATATCGTCCTAACATTATAAGTTAAATAAAGTCTACTTTGTCCTCAAAGAATAAAATATATGCCTTTAGGGTGCCATTTCTTCCATGAACTTTTAATCTTTCTACTGTCTATTCTGTATACTTTCTCGCATCATCTGGGTCTTTTTTTCCTGTCTATTGTGTGAGTTGTCATCTGTCAGTTGTGTAACTTATCCCATCTAAACTGCCTCTTTCTTTCATTAGCCCATCACTGTTAAACAATTGGTCTGGGGATCCTTCAGTCGAACCTGTCGCTCATCTTATCAATTTGGTAAACCATTCCTCCATCAGTTTGTTTCGAGTATTCTCCATCGACCTGCCGGTTTCAGTAACCTTGTTGTACATCTTTCCTAAACAAAGCCTTTCGTTTATCATGTAACTTGACCATCCATCAACTGTAGATTACACGTTTCCTTTTATTGGGATGTCTTCCTTCTACCAAAATATAATCTCCATTGGTTGATCTAAAACCAGAAAAAAAATAATTCTGTCCTTCCCAGGAACAGGTTTAGTAAATTAGCCTCAGCGAGGCATTAAAATGAAAAACAAACAACAAAGTATCAGTTGAAAACTTAATAAAAATTCATGTAGGCTACGGTTTTGGCATATGCATAAATTACTTATGTAGACTACTGATTAATTAAAACGCTATGTTAGATTGGAAAGCACTTGATTAAAAAGTAAATAAATTTTCAGAAAATAATTTTTACCAGTTTCCAAAGGTTGGTCAGGCCTTTAGTTACTGATCTGAACTACCTTCTATGGTTGAGCCGACGATAGAAAGTAATTCAATTTTGGCCTAAGAAATCAAGCTCGATTTAATTGTGCAAAAGGATTAAAAAATTAACTATTTTTTTATGTTCTGTTTTAGGGGTTTCCATGGGTCACATTAACTTTACTTTTATATGTATTGCTCACATTTTATCCATGCTAATAGATAATTTTGTAATATCGTCCTAACATTATCAGTTGAATAAAGTCTACGTTGTCCTCAAAAAATAAAATATATGCCTTTAGGGTGCCATTTCTTCCATGTACTTGTAATCTTTCTTCTGTCGGCTCTGTATACTTTCTCACATCATCTGGGTCTTTTTTTCGTCTATTGTGTGGGTTGTCATCTGTCAGGTGTGTAACTTATCCCATCTTAACTGCCTCTTTCGGTTCATTAGCGCATCACTGTTAAACAATTGGTCTGGCGATCCTTTCCTCGAACCTGTCGCTCTTTTCCTCGAACCTGTCGCTCATCATCTTATCAATTTGGTAAACCATTCCTCCATCAGTTTGTTTCGGGTATTCTCCATCGACCTGCCGGTTTCAGTAACCTTGTTGTACATCTTTCCTAGACAAAGCCTTTTGTTCATTATGTAACATGACCATCCATCAACTGTAGAGTACACGTTTCCTTTTATTGGGATGTCTTCCTTCTACCAAAATATAATCTCCATTTGTTGATCTAAAACCAGAAGAAAAAAAATTCTGTCCTTCCCAGGAACAGGTTTAGTAAATTAGCCTCACAGAGGCATAAAATTGGAAAACAAACAATGAAATATTAGTTGAAAACTGTCGTTCATCATCTTATCTATTTGGTAAACCATTCCTCCATCAGATTGTTTCGGGTATTCTCCATCGACCTGCCTGCTTCAGTAACCTTGTTTGTACATCCTTCCTAAACAGAGCCTTTCGTTCGTCATGTAACTTGACCATCCATCAACTGTAGAATACATGTTTGCTTTCATTGGGATGTCTTCCTACCAAAATATAATCTCCATTGGTTGATCTAAAACGAGAAAAAACATAATTCTGTCCATCCCAGGAACAGGTTTATTAAATTAGCCTCAGCGAGGCATTAAAATGAAAAACAAACAACGAAGTATCAGTTGAAAACTTAATAAAAATTCATGTAAGCTACGGTTTTGGCATATGCATAAATTACTTATGTAGACTACTGATTAATTAAAACGCTATGTTAGATTGGAAAGCACTTGATTAAAAAGTAAATAAATTTTCAGAAAATAATTTTGATCAGTTTCCAAAGGTTAGTCAGGCCTTTAGTTACTGATCTGAACTACCTTCTATGGTTGAGCCGATGATAGAAAGTAGTTCAATTTTGGCCTAAGAAATCAAGCTCGATTTAAAATGGCGATAGGATTAAAAAATTGACAAGTTTTTTTATGTTCTGTTTTAGGCGTATTCATGGGTCACATTAACTTTACTTTTATATGTATTGCTCACATTTTATCCATGCTAATAGATAATTTTGTAATACCGTCCTAACATTATAAGTTGAATAAAGTCTACGTTGTCCTCAAAGAATAAAATATATGCCTTTAGGGTGCCATTTCTTCCATGAACTTGTAATCTTTCTTCTGTCGGCTCTGTATAGTTTCCTGTCTAAAAAACAATCTGTATGTCCCAGCAACTAGAACAGAATATTTTAAAAACAGTTTAAGTTACTCCGCCCAAGTTCTCTGGAATAAACTACCAGAAAATCTAAGAAATTGTAAAGACCTGAAATCATTCAAAAAAGAAATAAACAAATGTGTATTTTTAACTTTATAGATTGCTATACACTTGCAACTTTGTATATATTATTATACCATCATAATGTGCTTTTTCTTCTCATTTAAATAGTATATCATCATCCTTATGTGCTTTTATACTTTCTCCGTTTATTGTGATCTATATGTATATAATTACTTTTTTTTTTCTTGCTCAGAAACTTTTCAGATCTTCAAGATAGTATTTTTTCTATTGATAGTTTTATTTGCTACCTATGTTATATGTTCTTTTCTTTATTCTAATTATGTTATGTTTTTCTTAAATTTCATCATTACATTTTAATAGTTTAGAATATAGAGGGCCTCAAGGGAGAACAGTGTATCAACACTGATTGTGTAACCCTCAGAAAATAAAGTATTATTATATTATAGTTTCTCGCATCATCTAGGTCTTTTTTTCCGTCTATTGTGTGAGTTGTCATCTGTTAGTTGTGTTACTTATTCCATCTAAACTGCCTCTTTCTTTCATTAGCCCATCAGTGTTAAACAATTGGTCTGGCAATCCTTCGGTCGAACCTGTCGCTCATCATCTTATCAATTTGGTAAACCATTCCTCCATCAGTTTGTTTCGGGTATTGTCCATCGAACTGCCTGTTTCAGTAACCTTGTTGTACATCTTTCCTAAACAAAGCCTTTCGTTTATCATGTAACTTGACCATCCATCAACTGTAGATTACACGTTTCCTTTTATTGGGATGTCTTCCTTCTACCAAAATATAATCTCCATTGGTTGATCTAAAACCAGAAAAAAAATAATTCTGTCCTTCCCAGGAACAGGTTTAGTAAATTAGCCTCAGAGAGGCATAAAATTGGAAAACAAACAATGAAATATTAGTTGAAAACTGTCGTTCATCATCTTATCTATTTGGTAAACCATTCCTCCATCAGATTGTTTCGGGTATTCTCCATCGACCTGCCTGTTTCAGTAACCTTGTTGTACATCCTTCCTAAACAGAGCCTTTCGTTCATCATGTAACTTGACCATCCATCAACTTTAGAATACATGTTTGCTTTCATGGGGTTGTCTTCTTACCAAAATATAATCTCCATTGGTTGATCTAAAACGAGAAAAAACATAATTCTGCTCATCCCAGGAACAGGTTTATTAAATGAGCCTCAGCGAGGCATTAAAACGAAAAACAAACAACAAAGTATCAGTTGAAAACTTAATACTAATTCATGTAGGCTATGGTTTTGGCATATGCATGAATTA
The DNA here is from genome assembly GCA_963971465.1 of Lepidochitona cinerea. Lineage (NCBI taxonomy): Eukaryota > Metazoa > Mollusca > Polyplacophora > Chitonida > Tonicellidae > Lepidochitona > Lepidochitona cinerea. The sequence goes on from OZ020552.1 coordinate 45,030,639, forward strand.
CTTATGTAGACTACTGATTAATTAAAACGCTATGTTAGATTGAAAGCACTTGATTAAAAAGTAAATAAATTTTCAGAAAATAATTTTGATCAGTTTCCAAAGGTTAGTCAGGCCTTTAGTTACTGATCTGAACTACCTTCTATGGTTTAGCAGACGATAGAAAGTAATTCAATTTTGGCCTAAGAAATCAAGCTCGATTTAAAATGGCAAAGGAATTTAAAAATTAACTATTTTTTATATGTTCTGTTTAGGCGTATTCATGGGTCACATTAACTTTACTTTTATATGTATTGCTCACATTTTATCCATGCTAATAGATAATTTTGTAATACCGTCCTAACATTATAAGTTGAATAAAGTCTACGTTGTCCTCAAAGAATAAAATATATGCCTTTAGGGTGCCATTTCTTCCATGAACTTGTAATCTTTCTTCTGTCGGCTCTGTATAGTTTCTCGCATCATCTAGGTCTTTTTTTCCGTCTATTGTGTGAGTTGTCATGTGTTAGTTGTGTAACTTATCCCATCTAAACTGTCTCTTTTGGTTCATTAGTGCTTCACTGTTAAACAATTGGTCTGGCGATCCTTTCCTCGAACCTGTCGCTCCTTTCCTCGAACCTGTCGCTCATCATCTTATCAATTTGGTAAACCATTCCTCCATCAGTTTGTTTCGGGTATTCTCCATCGACCTGCCTGTTTCAGTAACCTTGTTGTACATCCTTCCTAAACAGAGCCTTTCGTTCATCATGTAACTTGACCATCCATCAACTGTAGAATACATGTTTGCTTTCATTGGGATGTCTTCCTACCAAAATATAATCTCCATTGGTTGATCTAAAACCAGAAAAAAAATAATTCTGTCCTTCCCAGGAACAGGTTTAGTAAATTAGCCTCAGAGAGGCAAAAATTGGAAAACAAACAATGAAATATTAGTTGAAAACTGTCGTTCATCATCTTATCTATTTGGTAAACCATTCCTCCATCAGATTGTTTCGAGTATTCTCCATCGACCTGCCTGTTTCAGTAACCTTGTTGTACATCCTTCCTAAACAGAGCCTTTCGTTCATCATGTAACTTGACCATCCATCAACTGTAGAACACATGTTTGCTTTCATTGGGATGTCTTCCTACCAAAATATAATCTCCATTGGTTGATCTAAAACGAGAAAAAACATAATTCTGTCCATCCCAGGAACAGGCATATGCATAAATTACTTATGTAGACTACTGATTAATTAAAACGCTATGTTAGATTGGAAAGCACTTGATTAAAAAGTAAATAAATTTTCAGAAAATAATTTTGATCAGTTTCCAAAGGTTAGTCAGGCCTTTAGTTACTGATCTGAACTACCTTCTATGGTTGAGCCGATGATAGGAAGTAGTTCAATTTTGGCCTAAGAAATCAAGCTCGATTTAAAATGGCGAAAGGATTAAAAAATTGACAAGTTTTTTTATGTTCTGTTTTAGGCGTATTCATGGGTCACATTAACTTTACTTTTATATGTATTGCTCACATTTTATCCATGCTAATAGATAATTTTGTAATACCGTCCTAACATTATAAGTTGAATAAAGTCTACGTTGTCCTCAAAGAATAAAATATATGCCTTTAGGGTGCCATTTCTTCCATGAACTTGTAATCTTTCTTCTGTCGGCTCTGTATAGTTTCTCGCATCATCTAGGTCTTTTTTTTCGTCTATTGTGTGAGTTGTCATGTGTTAGTTGTGTAACTTATCCCATCTAAACTGCCTCTTTCTTTCATTAGCCCATCAGTGTTAAACAATTGGTCTGGTGATCCTTTCCTCGAACCTGTCGCTCCTTTCCTCGAACCTGTTGCTCATCATCTTATCAATTTGGTAAACCATTCCTCCATCAGTTTGTTTCGGGTATTGTCCATCGACCTGCCGGTTTCAGTAACCTTGTTGTACATCTTTCCTAAACAAAGCCTTTCGTTTATCATGTAACTTGACCATCCATCAACTGTAGAGTACAGGTTTCCTTTTATTGGGATGTCTTCCTTCTACCAAAATATAATCTCCATTGGTTGATCTAAAACCAAAAAAAAAATAATTCTGTCCTTCCCAGGAACAGGTTTAGTAAATTAGCCTCAGAGAGGCATAAAATTGGAAAACAAACAATGAAATATTAGTTGAAAACTGTCGTTCATCATCTTATCTATTCGGTAAACCATTCCTCCATCAGATTGTTTCGGGTATTCTCCATCGACCTGCCTGTTTCAGTAACCTTGTTGTACATCCTTCCTAAACAGAGCCTTTCGTTCATCATGTAACTTGACCATCCATCAACTTTAGAATACATGTTTGCTTTCATTGGGATGTCTTCCTACCAAAATATAATCTCCATTGGTTGATCTAAAACGAGAAAAAACATAATTCTGCCCATCCCAGGAACAGGTTTATTAAATGATCCTCAGCGAGGCATTAACATGAAAAACAAACAACAAAGTATGAGTTGAAAACTTAATACTAATTCATGTAGGCTATGGTTTGGGCATATGCATGAATTACTTATGTAGACTACTGATTAATTAAAACGCTATGTTAGATTGAAAGCACTTCATTAAAAAGTAAATAAATTTTCAGAAAATAATTTTGATCAGTTTCCAAAGGTTAGTCAGGCCTTTAGTTACTGATCGGAACTACCTTCTATGGTTGAGCAGACGATAGAAAGTAATTCAATTTTGGCCTAAGAAATCAAGCTCGATTTAAAATGGCAAAGGGATTTAAAAATTAACTATTTTTTTTATGTTCTGTTTTAGGGGTTTTCATGGGTCACATTAACTTTACTTTTATATGTATTGCTCACATTTTATCCATGCTAATAGATAATTTTGTAATATCGTCCTAACATTATAAGTTGAATAAAGTCTACGTTGTCCTCAAAAATAAAATATATGCCTTTAGGGTGCCATTTCTTCCATGTATTTGTAATCTTTCTTCTGTCGGCTCTGTATACTTTCTCACATCATCTGGGTCTTTTTTCCGTCTACTGTGTGGGTTGTCATCTGTCAGTTGTGTAACTTATCCCATCTTAACTGCCTCTTTTGGTTCATTAGCTCATCACTGTTAAACAATTGGTCTGGTGATCCTTTCCTCGAACCTGTCGCTCCTTTCCTCGAACCTGTCGCTCATCATCTTATCAATTTGGTAAACCATTCCTCCATCAGTTTGTTTCGGGTATTCTCCATCGACCTGCCTGTTTCAGTAACCTTGTTGTACATCCTTCCTAAACAGAGCCTTTCGTTCATCATGTAACTTGACCATCCATCAACTGTAGAATACATGTTTGCTTTCATTGGGATGTCTTCCTACCAAAATATAATCTCCATTGGTTGATCTAAAACGAGAAAAAAAATAATTCTGTCCTTCCCAGGAACAGGTTTAGTAAATTAGCCTCAGAGAGGCATAAAATTGGAAAACAAACAATGAAATATTAGTTGAAAACTGTCGTTCATCATCTTATCTATTTGGTAAACCATTCCTCCATCAGATTGTTTCGGGTATTCTCCATCGACCTGCCTGTTTCAGTAACCTTGTTGTACATCCTTCCTAAACAGAGCCTTTCGTTCATCATGTAACTTGACCATCCATCAACTGTAGAATACATGTTTGCTTTCATTGGGATGTCTTCCTACCAAAATATAATCTCATTTGGTTGATCTAAAACGAGAAAAAACATAATTCTGTCCATCCCAGGAACAGGTTTATTAAATGAGCCTCAGCGAGGCATTAAAATGAAAAACAAACAACAAAGTATCAGTTGAAAACTTAATGTAGGCTACGGTTTTGGCATATGCATGAATTACTTATGTAGACTACTGATTAATTAAAACGCTATGTTAGATTGAAAGCACTTGATTAAAAAGTAAATAAATTTTCAGAAAGTAATTTTGATCAGTTTCCAAAGGTTAGTCAGTCCTTTAGTTACTGATCTGAACTACCTTCTATGGTTGAGCAGATGATAGAAAGTAATTCAATTTTGGCCTAAGAAATCAAGCTCGATTTAAAATGGCAAATGGATTTAAAAATTAACTATTTTTTTTATGTTCTGTTTTAGGGGTTTTCATGGGTCACATTAACTTTACTTTTATATTTATTGCTCACATTTTATCCATGCTAATAGATAATTTTGTAATATCGTCCTAACATTATACATGTAAGTTGAATAAAGTCTACGTTGTCCTCAAAGAATAAAATATATGCCTTTAGGGTGCCATTTCTTCCATGAACTTGTAATCTTTCTTCTGTCGGCTCTGTATACTTTCTCACATCATCTGGGTCTTTTTTCCGTCTATTGTGTGGGTTGTCATCTGTCAGTTGTGTAACTTATCTCATCTTAACTGCCTCTTTCGGTTCATTAGCGCATCACTGTTAAACAATTGGTCTGGCAATCCTTTCCTCGAACCTGTCGCTCCTTTTCTCGAACCTGTCGCTCATCATCTTATCAATTTGGTAAACCATTCCTCCATCAGTTTGTTTCGGGTATTCTCCATCGACCTGCCTGTTTCAGTAACCTTGTTGTACATCCTTCCTAAACAGAGCCTTTCGTTCATCATGTAACTTGACCATCCATCAACTTTAGAATACATGTTTGCTTTCATTGGGATGTCTTCCTACCAAAATATAATCTCCATTGGTTGATCTAAAACGAGAAAAAACATAATTCTGCCCATCGCAGGAACAGGTTTATTAAATGATCCTCAGCGAGGCATTAACATGAAAAACAAACAACAAAGTATGAGTTGAAAACTTAATACTAATTCATGTAGGCTATGGTTTGGGCATATGCATGAATTACTTATGTAGACTACTGATTAATTAAAACGCTATGTTAGATTGAAAGCACTTGATTAAAAAGTAAATAAATTTTCAGAAAATAATTTTGATCAGTTTCCAAAGGTTAGTCAGGCCTTTAGTTACTGATCTGAACTACCTTCTATGGTTGAGCAGACGATAGAAAGTAATTCAATTTTGGCCTCAGAAATCAAGCTCGATTTAAAATGTTTCAGTAACCTTGTTGTACATCCTTCCTAAACAGAGCATTTCGTTCATCATGTATTTTGACCATCCATCAACTGTAGAGTACATGTTTCCTTTCATTATGATGTCTTCCTTCTACCAAAATAAAATCTCCATTGGTGGATCTAAAACGAGAAAAAACATAATTCTGCCCATCCCAAGAACAGGTTTATTAAATTAGCCTCAGCGAGGCATAAAAATAGAAAACAAGCAACAAAGTGTCAGTTGAAAACTTAATAATAATTCATGTAGGCTACTGTTTGGGCGTATGCATAAATTACTTATGTAGACTACTGATTAATTAAAACGCTATGTTAGATTGGAAAGCACTTGATTAAAAAGTAAATAAATTTACTTACTGATCTGAACTACCTTCTATGGTTGAGCAGACGATAGAAAGTAGTTCAATTTTGGCCTAAGAAATCAAGCTAGATTTAAAATGGCAAAGGGATTTAAAAATTAACTATTTTTTTTATGTTCTGTTTTAGGGGTTTTCATGGGTCACATTAACTTTACTTTTATATGTATTGCTCACATTTTATCCATGCTAATAGATAATTTTGTAATATCGTCCTAACATTATAAGTTGAATAAAGTCTACATTGTCCTCAAAGAATAAAATATATGCCTTTAGGGTGCCATTTCTTCCATGGACTTGTAATCTTTCTTCTGTCGGCTCTGTATACTTTCTCACATCATCTGGGTCTTTTTTTTCGTCTATTGTGTGAGTTGTCATCTGTTAGTTGTGTAACTTATCCCATCTAAACTGCCTCTTTCTTTCATTAGCCCATCAGTGTTAAACAATTGGTCTGGCGATCCTTCGGTCGAACCGGTCGCTCATCATCTTATCAATTTGGTAAACCATTCCTCCATCAGTTTGTTTCGGGTATTGTCCATCGACCTGCCGGTTTCAGTAACCTTGTTGTACATCTTTCCTAAACAAAGCCTTTCGTTTATCATGTAACTTGACCATCCATCAACTGTAGAGTACACGTTTCCTTTTATTGGGATGTCTTCCTTCTACCAAAATATAATCTCCATTGGTTGATCTAAAACCAGAAAAAAAAATTCACTCCTTCCCAGGAACAGGTTTAGTAAATTAGCCTCACAGAGGCATAAAATTGGAAAACAAACAATGAAATATTAGTTGAAAACTGTCGTTCATCATCTTATCTATTCGGTAAACCATTCCTCCATCAGATTGTTTCGGGTATTCTCCATCGACCTGCCTGTTTCAGTAACCTTGTTGTACATCCTTCCTAAACAGAGCCTTTCGTTCATCATGTAACTTGACCATCCATCAACTGTAGAATACATGTTTGCTTTCATTGGGATGTCTTCCTACCAAAATATAATCTCCATTGGTTGATCTAAAACGAGAAAAACATAATGCTGCCCATCCCAGGAACAGGTTTATTAAATGAGCCTCAGCGAGGCATTAAAATGAAAAACAAACAACGAAGTATCAGTTGAAAACTTAATGTAGGCTACGGTTTTGGCATATGCATGAATTACTTATGTAGACTACTGATTAATTAAAACGCTATGTTAGATTGAAAGCACTTGATTAAAAAGTAAATAAATTTTCAGAAAATAATTTTGATCAGTTTCCAAAGGTTAGTCAGGCCTTTAGTTACTGATCTGAACTACCTTCTATGGTTGAGCAGACGATAGAAAGTAATTCAATTTTGGCCTAAGAAATCAAGCTCGATTTAAAATGGCAAAGGGATTTAAAAATTAACTATTTTTTTTATGTTCTGTTTTAGGGGTTTTCATGGGTCACATTAACTTTACTTTTATATGTATTGCTCACATTTTATCCATGCTTATAGATAATTTTGTAATATCGTCCTAACATTATAAGTTGAATAAAGTCTACGTTGTCCTCAAAGAATAAAATATATGCCTTTAGGGTGCCATTTCTTCCATGAACTTGTAATCTTTCTTCTGTCGGCTCTGTATACTTTCTCACATCATCTGGGTCTTTTTTCCGTTTATTGTGTGAGTTGTCATCTGTTAGTTGTGTAACTTATCCCATCTAAACTGCCTCTTTCTTTCATTAGCCCATCAGTGTTAAACAATTGGTCTGGCAATCCTTCGGTCGAACCTGTCGCTCATCATCTTATCAATTTGGTAAACCATTCCTCCATCAGTTTGTTTCGGGTATTGTCCATCGACCTGCCTGTTTCAGTAACCTTGTTGTACACCTTTCCTAAAGAAAGCCTTTCGTTTATCATGTAACTTGACCATCCATCAACTGTAGATTACACGTTTCCTTTTATTGGGATGTCTTCCTTCTACCAAAATATAATCTCCATTGGTTGATCTAAAACGAGAAAAAAAATAATTCTGTCCTTCCCAGGAACAGGTTTAGTAAATTAGCCTCACAGAGGCATAAAATTGGAAAACAAACAATGAAATATTAGTTGAAAACTGTCGTTCATCATCTTATCTATTCGGTAAACCATTCCTCCATCAGATTGTTTCGGGTATTCTCCATCGACCTGCCTGTTTCAGTAACCTTGTTGTACATCCTTCCTAAACAGAGCCTTTCGTTCATCATGTAACTTGACCATACATCAACTTTAGAATACATGTTTGCTTTCATTGGGATGTCTTCCTACCAAAATATAATCTCCATTGGTTGATCTAAAACGAGAAAAAACATAATTCTGCCCCTCCCAGGAACAGGTTTATTAAATGAGCCTCAGCGAGGCATTAACATGAAAAACAAACAACAAAGTATGAGTTGAAAGCTTAATACTAATTCATGTAGGCTATGGTTTTGGCATATGCATGAATTACTTATGTAGACTACTGATTAATTAAAACGCTATGTTAGATTGAAAGCACTTGATTAAAAAGTAAATGAATATTCAGAAAATAATTTTGATCAGTTTCCAAAGGTTAGTCAGGCCTTTAGTTACTGATCTGAACTACCTTCTATGGTTTAGCAGACGATAGAAAGTAATTCAATTTTGGCCTAAGAAATCAAGCTCGATTTAAAATGGCAAAGGAATTTAAAAATTAACTATTTTTTATATGTTCTGTTTTAGGCGTATTCATGGGTCACATTATCTTTACTTTTATATGTATTGCTCACATTTTATCCATGCTAATAGATAATTTTGTAATACCGTCCTAACATTATAAGTTGAATAAAGTCTATGTTGTCCTCAAAGAATAAAATATATGCCTTTAGGGTGCCATTTCTTCCATGAACTTGTAATCTTTCTTCTGTCGGCTCTGTATAGTTTCTCGCATCATCTAGGTCTTTTTTTCCGTCTATTGTGTGAGTTGTCATCTGTTAGTTGTGTAACTTATTCCATCTAAACTGCCTCTTTCTTTCATTAGCCCATCAGTGTTAAACAATTGGTCTGGCAATCCTTCGGTCGAACCTGTCGCTCATCTTCTTATCAATTTGGTAAACCATTCCTCCATCAGTTTGTTTCGGGTATTGGCCATCGACCTGCCTGTTTCAGTAACCTTGTTGTACATGTTTCCTAAACAAAGCCTTTCGTTTATCATGTAACTTGACCATCCATCAACTGTAGATTACACGTTTCCTTTTATTGGGATGTCTTCCTTCTACCAAAATATAATCTTCATTGGTTGATCTAAAACCAGAAAAAAAATAATTCTGTCCTTCCCAGGAAAAGGTTTAGTAAATTAGCCTCAGAGAGGCATAAAATTGGAAAACAAAAAATGAAATATTAGTTGAAAACTGTCGTTCATCATCTAATCTATTTGGTACATCATTCCTCCATCAGATTGTTTCGGGTATTCTCCATTGACCTGCCTGTTTCAGTAACCTTGTTGTACATCCTTCCTAAACAGAGCCTTTCGTTCATCATGTAACTTGACCATCCATCAACTGTAGAATACATGTTTGCTTTCATTGGGATGTCTTCCTACCAAAATATAATCTCCATTGGTTGATCTAAAACGAGAAAAAACATAATTCTGCCCATCCCAGGAACAGGTTTATTAAATGAGCCTCAGCGAGGCATTAAAATGAAAAACAAACAATGAAATATTAGTTGAAAACTGTCGTTCATCATCTTATCTATTTGGTAAACCATTCTTCCATCAGATTGTTTCGGGTATTCTCCATCGACCTGCCTGTTTCAGTAACCTTGTTGTACATCCTCCCTAAACAGAGCCTTTCGTACATCATGTAACTTGACCATCCATCAACTGTAGAATACATGTTTGCTTTCATTGGGATGTCTTCCTACCAAAATATAATCTCCATTGGTTGATCTAAAACGAGAAAAAACATAATTCTGTCCATCCCAGGAACAGGTTTATTAAATGAGCCTCATCGAGGCATTAAAATGAAAAACAAACAACGAAGTATCAGTTGAAAACTTAATAAAAATTCATGTAGGCTACGGTTTTGGCATATGCATAAATTACTTATGTAGACTACTGATTAATTAAAACGCTATGTTAGATTGGAAAGCACTTGATTAAAAAGTAAATAAATTTTCAGAAAATAATTTTGATCAGTTTCCAAAGGTTAGTCAGGCCTTTAGTTACTGATCTGAACTACCTTCTATGGTTGAGCAGACGATAGAAAGTAATTCAATTTTGGCCTAAGAAATCAAGCTCGATTTAAAATGGCAAAGGGATTTAAAAATTAACTATTTTTTTTATGTTCTGTTTTAGGGGTTTTCATGGGTCTTATTAACTTTACTTTTATATGTATTGCTCACATTTTATCCATGCTAATAGATAATTTTGTAATATCGTCCTAACATTATAAGTTGAATAAAGTCTACGTTGTCCTCAAAGAATAAAATATATGCCTTTAGGGTGCCATTTCTTCCATGAACTTGTAATCTTTCTTCTGTCGGCTCTGTATACTTTCTCACATCATCTGGGTCTTTTTTTCCGTCTATTGTGTGACTTGTCATCTGTTAGTTGTGTAACTTATTCCATCTAAACTGCCTCTTTCTTTCATTAGCCCATCAGTGTTAAACAATTGGTCTGGCAATCCTTCGGTCGAACCTGTCGCTCATCTTCTTATCAATTTGGTAAACCATTCCTCCATCAGTTTGTTTGGGTATTGGCCATCCACCTGCAGGTTTCAGTAACCTTGTTGTACATCTTTCCTAAACAAAGCCTTTCGTTTATCATGTAACTTGACCATCCATCAACTGTAGAGTACACGTTTCCTTTTATTGGGATGTCTTCCTTCTACCAAAATATAATCTCCATTGGTTGATCTAAAACCAGAAAAAAAATAATTCTGTCCTTCCCAGGAACAGGTTTAGTAAATTAGCCTCAGAGAGGCATAAAATTGGAAAACAAACAATGAAATATTAGTTGAAAACTGTCGTTCATCATCTTATCTATTTGGTAAACCATTCCTCCATCAGATTGTTTCGGGTATTCTCCATCGACCTGCCTGTTTCAGTAACCTTGTTGTACATCCTTCCTAAACAGAGCCTTTCGTTCATCATGTAACTTGACCATCCATCAACTTTAGAATACATGTTTGCTTTCATTGGGATGTCTTCCTACCAAAATATAATCTCCATTGGTTGATCTAAAACGAGAAAAAACATAATTCTGCCCATCCCAGGAACAGGTTTATTAAATGAGCCTCAGCGAGGCATTAACATGAAAAACAAACAACAAAGTATCAGTTGAAAACTTAATACTAATTCATGTAGGCTATGGTTTTGGCATATGCATGAATTACTTATGTAGACTACTGATTAATTAAAACGCTATGTTAGATTGAAAGCACTTGATTAAAAAGTAAATAAATTTTCAGAAAATAATTTTGATCAGTTTCCAAAGGTTAGTCAGGCCTTTAGTTACTGATCTGAACTACCTTCTATGGTTGAGCAGACGATAGAAAGTAATTCAATTTTGGCCTAAGAAATCAAGCTCGATTTAAAATGGCAAAGGGATTTAAAAACTGTTTTTTTTATGGTCTGTTTTAGGGGTTTTCATGGGTCACATTAACTTTACTTTTATATGTATTGCTCACATTTTATCCATGCTAATAGATAATTTTGTAATACCGTCCTAACATTATAAGTTGAATAAAGTCTATGTTGTCCTCAAAGAATAAAATATATGCCTTTAGGGTGCCATTTCTTCCATGAACTTGTAATCTTTCTTCTGTTGGCTCTGTATAGTTTCTCGCATTTTCTAGGTCTTTTTTCCGTCTATTGTGTGAGTTGTCATCTGTTAGTTGTGTAAATTATTCCATCTAAACTGCCTCTTTCTTTCATTAGCCCATCAGTGTTAAACAATTGGTCTGGCAATCCTTCGGTCGAACCTGTCGCTCATCATCTTATCAATTTGGTAAACCATTCCTCCATCAGTTTGTTTCGGGTATTGTCCATCGACCTGCCTGTTTCAGTAACCTTGTTGTACACCTTTCCTAAAGAAAGCCTTTCGTTTATCATGTAACTTGACCATCCATCAACTGTAGATTACACGTTTCCTTTTATTGGGATGTCTTCCTTCTACCAAAATATAATCTCCATTGGTTGATCTAAAACGAGAAAAAAAATAATTCTGTCCTTCCCAGGAACAGGTTTAGTAAATTAGCCTCACAGAGGCATAAAATTGGAAAACAAACAATGAAATATTAGTTGAAAACTGTCGTTCATCATCTTATCTATTCGGTAAACCATTCCTCCATCAGATTGTTTCGGGTATTCTCCATCGACCTGCCTGTTTCAGTAACCTTGTTGTACATCCTTCCTAAACAGAGCCTTTCGTTCATCATGTAACTTGACCATACATCAACTTTAGAATACATGTTTGCTTTCATTGGGATGTCTTCCTACCAAAATATAATCTCCATTGGTTGATCTAAAACGAGAAAAAACATAATTCTGCCCCTCCCAGGAACAGGTTTATTAAATGAGCCTCAGCGAGGCATTAACATGAAAAACAAACAACAAAGTATGAGTTGAAAGCTTAATACTAATTCATGTAGGCTATGGTTTTGGCATATGCATGAATTACTTATGTAGACTACTGATTAATTAAAACGCTATGTTAGATTGAAAGCACTTGATTAAAAAGTAAATGAATATTCAGAAAATAATTTTGATCAGTTTCCAAAGGTTAGTCAGGCCTTTAGTTACTGATCTGAACTACCTTCTATGGTTTAGCAGACGATAGAAAGTAATTCAATTTTGGCCTAAGAAATCAAGCTCGATTTAAAATGGCAAAGGAATTTAAAAATTAACTATTTTTTATATGTTCTGTTTTAGGCGTATTCATGGGTCACATTATCTTTACTTTTATATGTATTGCTCACATTTTATCCATGCTAATAGATAATTTTGTAATACCGTCCTAACATTATAAGTTGAATAAAGTCTATGTTGTCCTCAAAGAATAAAATATATGCCTTTAGGGTGCCATTTCTTCCATGAACTTGTAATCTTTCTTCTGTCGGCTCTGTATAGTTTCTCGCATCATCTAGGTCTTTTTTTCCGTCTATTGTGTGAGTTGTCATCTGTTAGTTGTGTAACTTATTCCATCTAAACTGCCTCTTTCTTTCATTAGCCCATCAGTGTTAAACAATTGGTCTGGCAATCCTTCGGTCGAACCTGTCGCTCATCTTCTTATCAATTTGGTAAACCATTCCTCCATCAGTTTGTTTCGGGTATTGGCCATCAACCTGCCTGTTTCAGTAACCTTGTTGTACATGTTTCCTAAACAAAGCCTTTCGTTTATCATGTAACTTGACCATCCATCAACTGTAGATTACACGTTTCCTTTTATTGGGATGTCTTCCTTCTACCAAAATATAATCTCCATTGGTTGATCTAAAACCAGAAAAAAAATAATTCTGTCCTTCCCAGGAAAAGGTTTAGTAAATTAGCCTCAGAGAGGCATAAAATTGGAAAACAAAAAATGAAATATTAGTTGAAAACTGTCGTTCATCATCTTATCTATTTGGTACACCATTCCTCCATCAGATTGTTTCGGGTATTCTCCATTGACCTGCCTGTTTCAGTAACCTTGTTGTACATCCTTCCTAAACAGAGCCTTTCGTTCATCATGTAACTTGACCATCCATCAACTGTAGAATACATGTTTGCTTTCATTGGGATGTCTTCCTACCAAAATATAATCTCCATTGGTTGATCTAAAACGAGAAAAAACATAATTCTGCCCATCCCAGGAACAGGTTTATTAAATGAGCCTCAGCGAGGCATTAAAATGAAAAACAAACAATGAAATATTAGTTGAAAACTGTCGTTCATCATCTTATCTATTTGGTAAACCATTCTTCCATCAGATTGTTTCGGGTATTCTCCATCGACCTGCCTGTTTCAGTAACCTTGTTGTACATCCTCCCTAAACAGAGCCTTTCGTACATCATGTAACTTGACCATCCATCAACTGTAGAATACATGTTTGCTTTCATTGGGATGTCTTCCTACCAAAATATAATCTCCATTGGTTGATCTAAAACGAGAAAAAACATAATTCTGTCCATCCCAGGAACAGGTTTATTAAATGAGCCTCATCGAGGCATTAAAATGAAAAACAAACAACGAAGTATCAGTTGAAAACTTAATAAAAATTCATGTAGGCTACGGTTTTGGCATATGCATAAATTACTTATGTAGACTACTGATTAATTAAAACGCTATGTTAGATTGGAAAGCACTTGATTAAAAAGTAAATAAATTTTCAGAAAATAATTTTGATCAGTTTCCAAAGGTTAGTCAGGCCTTTAGTTACTGATCTGAACTACCTTCTATGGTTGAGCAGACGATAGAAAGTAATTCAATTTTGGCCTAAGAAATCAAGCTCGATTTAAAATGGCAAAGGGATTTAAAAATTAACTATTTTTTTTATGTTCTGTTTTAGGGGTTTTCATGGGTCTTATTAACTTTACTTTTATATGTATTGCTCACATTTTATCCATGCTAATAGATAATTTTGTAATATCGTCCTAACATTATAAGTTGAATAAAGTCTACGTTGTCCTCAAAGAATAAAATATATGCCTTTAGGGTGCCATTTCTTCCATGAACTTGTAATCTTTCTTCTGTCGGCTCTGTATACTTTCTCACATCATCTGGGTCTTTTTTTCCGTCTATTGTGTGACTTGTCATCTGTTAGTTGTGTAACTTATCCCATCTAAACTGCCTCTTTCTTTCATTAGCCCATCAGTGTTAAACAATTGGTCTGGCGATCCTTCGGTCGAACCTGTCGCTCATCTTATCAATTTGGTAAACCATTCCTCCATCAGTTTGTTTCGGGTATTGTCCATCGACCTGCAGGTTTCAGTAACCTTGTTGTACATCTTTCCTAAACAAAGCCTTTCGTTTATCATGTAACTTGATCATCCATCAACTGTAGAGTACACGTTTCCTTTTATTGGGATGTCTTCCTTCTACCAAAATATAATCTCCATTGGTTGATCTAAAACCAGAAAAAAAATAATTCTGTCCTTCCCAGGAACAGGTTTAGTAAATTAGCCTCAGAGAGGCATAAAATTGGAAAACAAACAATGAAATATTAGTTGAAAACTGTCGTTCATCATCTTATCTATTTGGTAAACCATTCCTCCATCAGATTGTTTCGGGTATTCTCCATCGACCTGCCTGTTTCAGTAACCTTGTTGTACATCCTTCCTAAACAGAGCCTTTCGTTCATCATGTAACTTGACCATCCATCAACTTTAGAATACATGTTTGCTTTCATTGGGATGTCTTCCTACCAAAATATAATCTCCATTGGTTGATCTAAAACGAGAAAAAACATAATTCTGCCCATCCCAGGAACAGGTTTATTAAATGAGCCTCAGCGAGGCATTAACATGAAAAACAAACAACAAAGTATCAGTTGAAAACTTAATACTAATTCATGTAGGCTATGGTTTTGGCATATGCATGAATTACTTATGTAGACTACTGATTAATTAAAACGCTATGTTAGATTGAAAGCACTTGATTAAAAAGTAAATAAATTTTCAGAAAATAATTTTGATCAGTTTCCAAAGGTTAGTCAGGCCTTTAGTTACTGATCTGAACTACCTTCTATGGTTGAGCAGACGATAGAAAGTAATTCTATTTTGGCCTAAGAAATCAAGCTCGATTTAAAATGGCAAAGGGATTTAAAAATTAACTATTTTTTATATGTTCTGTTTTAGGCGTATTCATGGGTCACATTAACTTTACTTTTATATGTATTGCTCACATTTTATCCATGCTAATAGATAATTTTGTAATACCGTCCTAACATTATAAGTTGAATAAAGTCTATGTTGTCCTCAAAGAATAAAATATATGCCTTTAGGGTGCCATTTCTTCCATGAACTTGTAATCTTTCTTCTGTCGGCTCTGTATAGTTTCTCGCATCATCTAGGTCTTTTTTTCCGTCTATTGTGTGAGTTGTCATCTGTTAGTTGTGTAACTTATTCCATCTAAACTGCCTCTTTCTTTCATTAGCCCATCAGTGTTAAACAATTGGTCTGGCAATCCTTCGGTCGAACCTGTCGCTCATCATCTTATCAATTTGGTAAACCATTCCTCCATCAGTTTGTTTCGGGTATTGTGCATCGACCTGCCTGTTTCAGTAACCTTGTTGTACACCTTTCCTAAAGAAAGCCTTTCGTTTATCATGTAACTTGACCATCCATCAACTGTAGATTACACGTTTCCTTTTATTGGGATGTCTTCCTTCTACCAAAATATAATCTCCATTGGTTGATCTAAAACCAGAAAAAAAATAATTCTGTCCTTCCCAGGAACAGGTTTAGTAAATTAGCCTCAGAGAGGCATAAAATTGGAAAACAAAAAATGAAATATTAGTTGAAAACTGTCGTTCATCATCTTATCAATTTGGTAAACCATTCCTCCATCAGATTGTTTCGGGTATTCTCCATTGACCTGCCTGTTTCAGTAACCTTGTAGTACATCCTTCCTAAACAGAGCCTTTCGTTCATCATGTAACTTGACCATCCATCAACTGTAGAATACATGTTTGCTTTCATTGGGATGTCTTCCTACCAAAATATAATCTCCATTGGTTGATCTAAAACGAGAAAAAACATAATTCTGCCCATCCCAGGAACAGGTTTATTAAATGAGCCTCAGCGAGGCATTAAAATGAAAAACAAACAACGAAGTATCAGTTGAAAACTTAATACTAATACAGGTAGGCTATGGTTTTGGCATATGCATGAATTACTTATGTAGACTACTGATTAATTAAAACGCTATGTTAGATTGAAAGCACTTGATTAAAAAGTAAATGAATATTCAGAAAATAATTTTGATCAGTTTCCAAAGGTAAGTCAGGCCTTTAGTTACTGATCTGAACTACCTTCTATGGTTTAGCAGACGATAGAAAGTAATTCAATTTTGGCCTAAGAAATCAAGCTCGATTTAAAATGGCAAAGGAATTTAAAAATTAACTATTTTTTATATGTTCTGTTTTAGACGTATTCATGGGTCACATTATCTTTACTTTTATATGTATTGCTCACATTTTATCCATGCTAATAGATAATTTTGTAATACCGTCCTAACATTATAAGTTGAATAAAGTCTATGTTGTCCTCAAAGAATAAAATATATGCCTTTAGGGTGCCATTTCTTCCATGAACTTGTAATCTTTCTTCTGTCGGCTCTGTATAGTTTCTCGCATCATCTAGGTCTTTTTTTCCGTCTATTGTGGGAGTTGTCATCTGTTAGTTGTGTAACTTATTCCATCTAAACTGCCTCTTTCTTTCATTAGCCCATCAGTGTTAAACAATTGGTCTGGCAATCCTTCGGTCGAACCTGTCGCTCATCATCTTATCAATTTGGTAAACCATTCCTCCATCAGTTTGTTTCGGGTATTGTGCATCGACCTGCCTGTTTCAGTAACCTTGTTGTACATGTTTCCTAAACAAAGCCTTTCGTTTATCATGTAACTTGACCATCCATCAACTGTAGATTACACGTTTCCTTTTATTGGGATGTCTTCCTTCTACCAAAATATAATCTCCATTGATTGATCTAAAACCAGAAAAAAAATAATTCTGTCCTTCCCAGGAAAAGGTTTAGTAAATTAGCCTCAGAGAGGCATAAAATTGGAAAACAAAAAATGAAATATTAGTTGAAAACTGTCGTTCATCATCTTATCTATTTGGTAAACCATTCCTCCATCAGATTGTTTCGGGTATTCTCCATTGACCTGCCTGTTTCAGTAACCTTGTTGTACATCCTTCCTAAACAGAGCCTTTCGTTCATCATGTAACTTGACCATCCATCAACTGTAGAATACATGTTTGCTTTCATTGGGATGTCTTCCTACCAAAATATAATCTCCATTGGTTGATCTAAAACGAGAAAAAACATAATTCTGCCCATCCCAGGAACAGGTTTATTAAATGAGCCTCAGCGAGGCATTAAAATGAAAAACAAACAATGAAATATTAGTTGAAAACTGTCGTTCATCATCTTATCTATTTGGTAAACCATTCTTCCATCAGATTGTTTCGGGTATTCTCCATCGACCTGCCTGTTTCAGTAACCTTGTTGTACATCCTCCCTAAACAGAGCCTTTCGTACATCATGTAACTAGACCATCCATCAACTGTAGAATACATGTTTGCTTTCATTGGGATGTCTTCCTACCAAAATATAATCTCCATTGGTTGAACTAAAACGAGAAAAAACATAATTCTGTCCATCCCAGGAACAGGTTTATTAAATGAGCCTCAGCGAGGCATTAAAATGAAAAACAAACAACGAAGTATCAGTTGAAAACTTAATAAAAATTCATGTAGGCTACGGTTTTGGCATATGCATAAATTACTTATGTAGACTACTGATTAATTAAAACGCTATGTTAGATTGGAAAGCACTTGATTAAAAAGTAAATAAATTTTCAGAAAATAATTTTGATCAGTTTCCAAAGGTTAGTCAGGCCTTTAGTTACTGATCTGAACTACCTTCTATGGTTGAGCAGACGATAGAAAGTAATTCAATTTTGGCCTAAGAAATCAAGCTCGATTTAAAATGGCAAAGGGATTTAAAAATTAACTATTTTTTTTATGTTCTGTTTTAGGGGTTTTCATGGGTCTTATTAACTTTACTTTTATATGTATTGCTCACATTTTATCCATGCTAATAGATAATTTTGTAATATCGTCCTAACATTATAAGTTGAATAAAGTCTACGTTGTCCTCAAAGAATAAAATATATGCCTTTAGGGTGCCATTTCTTCCATGAACTTGTAATCTTTCTTCTGTCGGCTCTGTATACTTTCTCACATCATCTGGGTCTTTTTTTCCGTCTATTGTGTGACTTGTCATCTGTTAGTTGTGTAACTTATCCCATCTAAACTGCCTCTTTCTTTCATTAGCCCATCAGTGTTAAACAATTGGTCTGGCGATCCTTCGGTCGAACCTGTCGCTCATCTTATCAATTTGGTAAACCATTCCTCCATCAGTTTGTTTCGGGTATTGTCCATCGACCTGCAGGTTTCAGTAACCTTGTTGTACATCTTTCCTAAACAAAGCCTTTCGTTTATCATGTAACTTGACCATCCATCAACTGTAGAGTACACGTTTCCTTTTATTGGGATGTCTTCCTTCTACCAAAATATAATCTCCATTGGTTGATCTAAAACCAGAAAAAAAATAATTCTGTCCTTCCCAGGAACAGGTTTATTAAATTAGCCTCAGAGAGGCATAAAATTGGAAAACAAACAATGAAATATTAGTTGAAAACTGTCGTTCATCATCTTATCTATTTGGTAAACCATTCCTCCATCAGATTGTTTCGGGTATTCTCCATCGACCTGCCTGTTTCAGTAACCTTGTTGTACATCCTTCCTAAACAGAGCCTTTCGTTCATCATGTATCTTGACCATCCATCAACTTTAGAATACATGTTTGCTTTCATTGGGTTGTCTTCCTACCAAAATATAATCTCAATTGGTTGATCTAAAACGAGAAAAAACATAATTCTGCCCATCCCAGGAACAGGTTTATTAAATGAGCCTCAGCGAGGCATTAAAATGAAAAACAAACAACGAAGTATCAGTTGAAAACTTAATACTAATTCATGTAGGCTATGGTTTTGGCATATGCATGAATTACTTATATAGACTACTGATTAATTAAAACGCTATGTTAGATTGAAAGCACTTGATTAAAAAGTAAATAAATTTTCAGAAAATAATTTTGATCAGTTTCCAAAGGTTAGTCAGGCCTTTAGTTACTGATCTGAACTACCTTCTATGGTTTAGCAGACGATAGAAAGTAATTCAATTTTGGCCTAAGAAATCAAGCTCGATTTAAAATGGCAAAGGGATTTAAAAATTAACTATTTTTTTTATGTTCTGTTTTAGGCGTATTCATGGGTCACATTAACTTTACTTTTATATGTATTGCTCACATTTTATCCATGCTAATAGATAATTTTGTAATACCGTCCTAACATTATAAGTTGAATAAAGTCTATGTTGTCCTCAAAGAATAAAATATATGCCTTTAGGGTGCCATTTCTTCCATGAACTTGTAATCTTTCTTCTGTCGGCTCTGTATAGTTTCTCGCATCATCTAGGTCTTTTTTTCCGTCTATTGTGTGAGTTGTCATCTGTTAGTTGTGTAACTTATTCCATCTAAACTGCCTCTTTCTTTCATTAGCCCATCAGTGTTAAACAATTGGTCTGGCAATCCTTCGGTCGAACCTGTCGCTCATCATCTTATCAATTTGGTAAACCATTCCTCCATCAGTTTGTTTCGGGTATTGTGCATCGACCTGCCTGTTTCAGTAACCTTGTTGTACACCTTTCCTAAAGAAAGCCTTTCGTTTATCATGTAACTTGACCATCCATCAACTGTAGATTACACGTTTCCTTTTATTGGGATGTCTTCCTTCTACCAAAATATAATCTCCATTGGTTGATCTAAAACCAGAAAAAAAATAATTCTGTCCTTCCCAGGAACAGGTTTAGTAAATTAGCCTCAGAGAGGCATAAAATTGGAAAACAAAAAATGAAATATTAGTTGAAAACTGTCGTTCATCATCTTATCAATTTGGTAAACCATTCCTCCATCAGATTGTTTCGGGTATTCTCCATTGACCTGCCTGTTTCAGTAACCTTGTAGTACATCCTTCCTAAACAGAGCCTTTCGTTCATCATGTAACTTGACCATCCATCAACTGTAGAATACATGTTTGCTTTCATTGGGATGTCTTCCTACCAAAATATAATCTCCATTGGTTGATCTAAAACGAGAAAAAACATAATTCTGCCCATCCCAGGAACAGGTTTATTAAATGAGCCTCAGCGAGGCATTAAAATGAAAAACAAACAACGAAGTATCAGTTGAAAACTTAATACTAATACAGGTAGGCTATGGTTTTGGCATATGCATGAATTACTTATGTAGACTACTGATTAATTAAAACGCTATGTTAGATTGAAAGCACTTGATTAAAAAGTAAATGAATATTCAGAAAATAATTTTGATCAGTTTCCAAAGGTAAGTCAGGCCTTTAGTTACTGATCTGAACTACCTTCTATGGTTTAGCAGACGATAGAAAGTAATTCAATTTTGGCCTAAGAAATCAAGCTCGATTTAAAATGGCAAAGGAATTTAAAAATTAACTATTTTTTATATGTTCTGTTTTAGACGTATTCATGGGTCACATTATCTTTACTTTTATATGTATTGCTCACATTTTATCCATGCTAATAGATAATTTTGTAATACCGTCCTAACATTATAAGTTGAATAAAGTCTATGTTGTCCTCAAAGAATAAAATATATGCCTTTAGGGTGCCATTTCTTCCATGAACTTGTAATCTTTCTTCTGTCGGCTCTGTATAGTTTCTCGCATCATCTAGGTCTTTTTTTCCGTCTATTGTGGGAGTTGTCATCTGTTAGTTGTGTAACTTATTCCATCTAAACTGCCTCTTTCTTTCATTAGCCCATCAGTGTTAAACAATTGGTCTGGCAATCCTTCGGTCGAACCTGTCGCTCATCATCTTATCAATTTGGTAAACCATTCCTCCATCAGTTTGTTTCGGGTATTGTGCATCGACCTGCCTGTTTCAGTAACCTTGTTGTACATGTTTCCTAAACAAAGCCTTTCGTTTATCATGTAACTTGACCATCCATCAACTGTAGATTACACGTTTCCTTTTATTGGGATGTCTTCCTTCTACCAAAATATAATCTCCATTGATTGATCTAAAACCAGAAAAAAAATAATTCTGTCCTTCCCAGGAAAAGGTTTAGTAAATTAGCCTCAGAGAGGCATAAAATTGGAAAACAAAAAATGAAATATTAGTTGAAAACTGTCGTTCATCATCTTATCTATTTGGTAAACCATTCCTCCATCAGATTGTTTCGGGTATTCTCCATTGACCTGCCTGTTTCAGTAACCTTGTTGTACATCCTTCCTAAACAGAGCCTTTCGTTCATCATGTAACTTGACCATCCATCAACTGTAGAATGCATGTTTGCTTTCATTGGGATGTCTTCCTACCAAAATATAATCTCCATTGGTTGATCTAAAACGAGAAAAAACATAATTCTGCCCATCCCAGGAACAGGTTTATTAAATGAGCCTCAGCGAGGCATTAAAATGAAAAACAAACAATGAAATATTAGTTGAAAACTGTCGTTCATCATCTTATCTATTTGGTAAACCATTCTTCCATCAGATTGTTTCGGGTATTCTCCATCGACCTGCCTGTTTCAGTAACCTTGTTGTACATCCTCCCTAAACAGAGCCTTTCGTACATCATGTAACTAGACCATCCATCAACTGTAGAATACATGTTTGCTTTCATTGGGATGTCTTCCTACCAAAATATAATCTCCATTGGTTGAACTAAAACGAGAAAAAACATAATTCTGTCCATCCCAGGAACAGGTTTATTAAATGAGCCTCAGCGAGGCATTAAAATGAAAAACAAACAACGAAGTATCAGTTGAAAACTTAATAAAAATTCATGTAGGCTACGGTTTTGGCATATGCATAAATTACTTATGTAGACTACTGATTAATTAAAACGCTATGTTAGATTGGAAAGCACTTGATTAAAAAGTAAATAAATTTTCAGAAAATAATTTTGATCAGTTTCCAAAGGTTAGTCAGGCCTTTAGTTACTGATCTGAACTACCTTCTATGGTTGAGCAGACGATAGAAAGTAATTCAATTTTGGCCTAAGAAATCAAGCTCGATTTAAAATGGCAAAGGGATTTAAAAATTAACTATTTTTTTTATGTTCTGTTTTAGGGGTTTTCATGGGTCTTATTAACTTTACTTTTATATGTATTGCTCACATTTTATCCATGCTAATAGATAATTTTGTAATATCGTCCTAACATTATAAGTTGAATAAAGTCTACGTTGTCCTCAAAGAATAAAATATATGCCTTTAGGGTGCCATTTCTTCCATGAACTTGTAATCTTTCTTCTGTCGGCTCTGTATACTTTCTCACATCATCTGGGTCTTTTTTTCCGTCTATTGTGTGACTTGTCATCTGTTAGTTGTGTAACTTATCCCATCTAAACTGCCTCTTTCTTTCATTAGCCCATCAGTGTTAAACAATTGGTCTGGCGATCCTTCGGTCGAACCTGTCGCTCATCTTATCAATTTGGTAAACCATTCCTCCATCAGTTTGTTTCGGGTATTGTCCATCGACCTGCAGGTTTCAGTAACCTTGTTGTACATCTTTCCTAAACAAAGCCTTTCGTTTATCATGTAACTTGACCATCCATCAACTGTAGAGTACACGTTTCCTTTTATTGGGATGTCTTCCTTCTACCAAAATATAATCTCCATTGGTTGATCTAAAACCAGAAAAAAAATAATTCTGTCCTTCCCAGGAACAGGTTTATTAAATTAGCCTCAGAGAGGCATAAAATTGGAAAACAAACAATGAAATATTAGTTGAAAACTGTCGTTCATCATCTTATCTATTTGGTAAACCATTCCTCCATCAGATTGTTTCGGGTATTCTCCATCGACCTGCCTGTTTCAGTAACCTTGTTGTACATCCTTCCTAAACAGAGCCTTTCGTTCATCATGTATCTTGACCATCCATCAACTTTAGAATACATGTTTGCTTTCATTGGGTTGTCTTCCTACCAAAATATAATCTCAATTGGTTGATCTAAAACGAGAAAAAACATAATTCTGCCCATCCCAGGAACAGGTTTATTAAATGAGCCTCAGCGAGGCATTAAAATGAAAAACAAACAACGAAGTATCAGTTGAAAACTTAATACTAATTCATGTAGGCTATGGTTTTGGCATATGCATGAATTACTTATATAGACTACTGATTAATTAAAACGCTATGTTAGATTGAAAGCACTTGATTAAAAAGTAAATAAATTTTCAGAAAATAATTTTGATCAGTTTCCAAAGGTTAGTCAGGCCTTTAGTTACTGATCTGAACTACCTTCTATGGTTTAGCAGACGATAGAAAGTAATTCAATTTTGGCCTAAGAAATCAAGCTCGATTTAAAATGGCAAAGGGATTTAAAAATTAACTATTTTTTTTATGTTCTGTTTTAGGCGTATTCATGGGTCACATTAACTTTACTTTTATATGTATTGCTCACATTTTATCCATGCTAATAGATAATTTTGTAATACCGTCCTAACATTATAAGTTGAATAAAGTCTATGTTGTCCTCAAAGAATAAAATATATGCCTTTAGGGTGCCATTTCTTCCATGAACTTGTAATCTTTCTTCTGTCGGCTCTGTATAGTTTCTCGCATCATCTAGGTCTTTTTTTCCGTCTATTGTGTGAGTTGTCATCTGTTAGTTGTGTAACTTATTCCATCTAAACTGCCTCTTTCTTTCATTAGCCCATCAGTGTTAAACAATTGGTCTGGCAATCCTTCGGTCGAACCTGTCGCTCATCATCTTATCAATTTGGTAAACCATTCCTCCATCAGTTTGTTTCGGGTATTGTGCATCGACCTGCCTGTTTCAGTAACCTTGTTGTACATCCTTCCTAAACAGAGCCTTTCGTTCATCATGTATCTTGACCATCCATCAACTTTAGAATACATGTTTGCTTTCATTGGGTTGTCTTCCTACCAAAATATAATCTCAATTGGTTGATCTAAAACGAGAAAAAACATAATTCTGCCCATCCCAGGAACAGGTTTATTAAATGAGCCTCAGCGAGGCATTAAAATGAAAAACAAACAACGAAGTATCAGTTGAAAACTTAATACTAATTCATGTAGGCTATGGTTTTGGCATATGCATGAATTACTTATATAGACTACTGATTAATTAAAACGCTATGTTAGATTGAAAGCACTTGATTAAAAAGTAAATAAATTTTCAGAAAATAATTTTGATCAGTTTCCAAAGGTTAGTCAGGCCTTTAGTTACTGATCTGAACTACCTTCTATGGTTTAGCAGACGATAGAAAGTAATTCAATTTTGGCCTAAGAAATCAAGCTCGATTTAAAATGGCAAAGGGATTTAAAAATTAACTATTTTTTTTATGTTCTGTTTTAGGCGTATTCATGGGTCACATTAACTTTACTTTTATATGTATTGCTCACATTTTATCCATGCTAATAGATAATTTTGTAATACCGTCCTAACATTATAAGTTGAATAAAGTCTATGTTGTCCTCAAAGAATAAAATATATGCCTTTAGGGTGCCATTTCTTCCATGAACTTGTAATCTTTCTTCTGTCGGCTCTGTATAGTTTCTCGCATCATCTAGGTCTTTTTTTCCCTCTATTGTGTGAGTTGTCATCTGTTAGTTGTGTAACTTATTCCATCTAAACTGCCTCTTTCTTTCATTAGCCCATCAGTGTTAAACAATTGGTCTGGCAATCCTTCGGTCGAACCTGTCGCTCATCATCTTATCAATTTGGTAAACCATTCCTCCATCAGTTTGTTTCGGGTATTGTGCATCGACCTGCAGGTTTCAGTAACCTTGTTGTACACCTTTCCTAAAGAAAGCCTTTCGTTTATCATGTAACTTGACCATCCATCAACTGTAGATTACACGTTTCCTTTTATTGGGATGTCTTCCTTCTACCAAAATATAATCTCCATTGGTTGATCTAAAACCAGAAAAAAAATAATTCTGTCCTTCCCAGGAACAGGTTTAGTAAATTAGCCTCAGAGAGGCATAAAATTGGAAAACAAAAAATGAAATATTAGTTGAAAACTGTCGTTCATCATCTTATCAATTTGGTAAACCATTCCTCCATCAGATTGTTTCGGGTATTCTCCATTGACCTGCCTGTTTCAGTAACCTTGTTGTACATCCTTCCTAAACAGAGCCTTTCGTTCATCATGTAACTTGACCATCCATCAACTGTAGAATACATGTTTGCTTTCATTGGGATGTCTTCCTACCAAAATATAATCTCCATTGGTTGATCTAAAACGAGAAAAAACATAATTCTGCCCATCCCAGGAACAGGTTTATTAAATGAGCCTCAGCGAGGCATTAAAATGAAAAACAAACAACGAAGTTTCAGTTGAAAACTTAATACTAATACAGGTAGGCTATGGTTTTGGCATATGCATGAATTACTTATGTAGACTACTGATTAATTAAAACGCTATGTTAGATTGAAAGCACTTGATTAAAAAGTAAATGAATATTCAGAAAATAATTTTGATCAGTTTCCAAAGGTTAGTCAGGCCTTTAGTTACTGATCTGAACTACCTTCTATGGTTTAGCAGACGATAGAAAGTAATTCAATTTTGGCCTAAGAAATCAAGCTCGATTTAAAATGGCAAAGGAATTTAAAAATTAACTATTTTTTATATGTTCTGTTTTAGGCGTATTCATGGGTCACATTATCTTTACTTTTATATGTATTGCTCACATTTTATCCATGCTAATAGATAATTTTGTAATACCGTCCTAACATTATAAGTTGAATAAAGTCTATGTTGTCCTCAAAGAATAAAATATATGCCTTTAGGGTGCCATTTCTTCCATGAACTTGTAATCTTTCTTCTGTCGGCTCTGTATAGTTTCTCGCATCATCTAGGTCTTATTTTCCGTCTATTGTGGGAGTTGTCATCTGTTAGTTGTGTAACTTATTCCATCTAAACTGCCTCTTTCTTTCATTAGCCCATCAGTGTTAAACAATTGGTCTGGCAATCCTTCGGTCGAACCTGTCGCTCATCTTCTTATCAATTTGGTAAACCATTCCTCCATCAGTTTGTTTCGGGTATTGTCCATCGACCTGCCTGTTTCAGTAACCTTGTTGTACATGTTTCCTAAACAAAGCCTTTCGTTTATCATGTAACTTGACCATCCATCAACTGTAGATTACACGTTTCCTTTTATTGGGATGTCTTCCTTCTACCAAAATATAATCTCCATTGGTTGATCTAAAACCAGAAAAATAATAATTCTGTCCTTCCCAGGAAAAGGTTTAGTAAATTAGCCTCAGAGAGGCATAAAATTGGAAAACAAAAAATGAAATATTAGTTGAAAACTGTCGTTCATCATCTTATTTATTTGGTAAACCATTCTTCCATCAGATTGTTTCGGGTATTCTCCATCGACCTGCCTGTTTCAGTAACCTTGTTGTACATCCTCCCTAAACAGAGCCTTTCGTTTATCATGTAACTTGACCATCCATCAACTGTAGAATACATGTTTGCTTTCATTGGGATGTCTTCCTACCAAAATATAATCTCCATTGGTTGATCTAAAACGAGAAAAAACATAATTCTGCCCATCCCAGGAACAGGTTTATTAAATGAGCCTCAGCGAGGCATTAAAATGAAAAACAAACAATGAAATATTAGTTGAAAACTGTCGTTCATCATCTTATCTATTTGGTAAACCATTCTTCCATCAGATTGTTTCGGGTATTCTCCATCGACCTGCCTGTTTCAGTAACCTTGTTGTACATCCTCCCTAAACAGAGCCTTTCGTACATCATGTAACTTGACCATCCATCAACTGTAGAATACATGTTTGCTTTCATTGGGATGTCTTCCTACCAAAATATAATCTCCATTGGTTGATCTAAAACGAGAAAAAACATAATTCTGTCCATCCCAGGAACAGGTTTATTAAATGAGCCTCAGCGAGGCATTAAAATGAAAAACAAACAACGAAGTATCAGTTGAAAACTTAATACTAATTCATGTAGGCTATGGTTTTGGCATATGCATGAATTACTTATATAGACTACTGATTAATTAAAACGCTATGTTAGATTGAAAGCACTTGATTAAAAAGTAAATAAATTTTCAGAAAATAATTTTGATCAGTTTCCAAAGGTTAGTCAGGCCTTTAGTTACTGATCTGAACTACCTTCTATGGTTTAGCAGACGATAGAAAGTAATTCAATTTTGGCCTAAGAAATCAAGCTCGATTTAAAATGGCAAAGGGATTTAAAAATTAACTATTTTTTTTATGTTCTGTTTTAGGCGTATTCATGGGTCACATTAACTTTACTTTTATATGTATTGCTCACATTTTATCCATGCTAATAGATAATTTTGTAATACCGTCCTAACATTATAAGTTGAATAAAGTCTATGTTGTCCTCAAAGAATAAAATATATGCCTTTAGGGTGCCATTTCTTCCATGAACTTGTAATCTTTCTTCTGTCGGCTCTGTATAGTTTCTCGCATCATCTAGGTCTTTTTTTCCCTCTATTGTGTGAGTTGTCATCTGTTAGTTGTGTAACTTATTCCATCTAAACTGCCTCTTTCTTTCATTAGCCCATCAGTGTTAAACAATTGGTCTGGCAATCCTTCGGTCGAACCTGTCGCTCATCATCTTATCAATTTGGTAAACCATTCCTCCATCAGTTTGTTTCGGGTATTGTGCATCGACCTGCAGGTTTCAGTAACCTTGTTGTACACCTTTCCTAAAGAAAGCCTTTCGTTTATCATGTAACTTGACCATCCATCAACTGTAGATTACACGTTTCCTTTTATTGGGATGTCTTCCTTCTACCAAAATATAATCTCCATTGGTTGATCTAAAACCAGAAAAAAAATAATTCTGTCCTTCCCAGGAACAGGTTTAGTAAATTAGCCTCAGAGAGGCATAAAATTGGAAAACAAAAAATGAAATATTAGTTGAAAACTGTCGTTCATCATCTTATCAATTTGGTAAACCATTCCTCCATCAGATTGTTTCGGGTATTCTCCATTGACCTGCCTGTTTCAGTAACCTTGTTGTACATCCTTCCTAAACAGAGCCTTTCGTTCATCATGTAACTTGACCATCCATCAACTGTAGAATACATGTTTGCTTTCATTGGGATGTCTTCCTACCAAAATATAATCTCCATTGGTTGATCTAAAACGAGAAAAAACATAATTCTGCCCATCCCAGGAACAGGTTTATTAAATGAGCCTCAGCGAGGCATTAAAATGAAAAACAAACAACGAAGTTTCAGTTGAAAACTTAATACTAATACAGGTAGGCTATGGTTTTGGCATATGCATGAATTACTTATGTAGACTACTGATTAATTAAAACGCTATGTTAGATTGAAAGCACTTGATTAAAAAGTAAATGAATATTCAGAAAATAATTTTGATCAGTTTCCAAAGGTTAGTCAGGCCTTTAGTTACTGATCTGAACTACCTTCTATGGTTTAGCAGACGATAGAAAGTAATTCAATTTTGGCCTAAGAAATCAAGCTCGATTTAAAATGGCAAAGGAATTTAAAAATTAACTATTTTTTATATGTTCTGTTTTAGGCGTATTCATGGGTCACATTATCTTTACTTTTATATGTATTGCTCACATTTTATCCATGCTAATAGATAATTTTGTAATACCGTCCTAACATTATAAGTTGAATAAAGTCTATGTTGTCCTCAAAGAATAAAATATATGCCTTTAGGGTGCCATTTCTTCCATGAACTTGTAATCTTTCTTCTGTCGGCTCTGTATAGTTTCTCGCATCATCTAGGTCTTATTTTCCGTCTATTGTGGGAGTTGTCATCTGTTAGTTGTGTAACTTATTCCATCTAAACTGCCTCTTTCTTTCATTAGCCCATCAGTGTTAAACAATTGGTCTGGCAATCCTTCGGTCGAACCTGTCGCTCATCTTCTTATCAATTTGGTAAACCATTCCTCCATCAGTTTGTTTCGGGTATTGTCCATCGACCTGCCTGTTTCAGTAACCTTGTTGTACATGTTTCCTAAACAAAGCCTTTCGTTTATCATGTAACTTGACCATCCATCAACTGTAGATTACACGTTTCCTTTTATTGGGATGTCTTCCTTCTACCAAAATATAATCTCCATTGGTTGATCTAAAACCAGAAAAAAAATAATTCTGTCCTTCCCAGGAAAAGGTTTAGTAAATTAGCCTCAGAGAGGCATAAAATTGGAAAACAAAAAATGAAATATTTGTTGAAAACTGTCGTTCATCATCTTATTTATTTGGTAAACCATTCTTCCATCAGATTGTTTCGGGTATTCTCCATCGACCTGCCTGTTTCAGTAACCTTGTTGTACATCCTCCCTAAACAGAGCCTTTCGTTTATCATGTAACTTGACCATCCATCAACTGTAGAATACATGTTTGCTTTCATTGGGATGTCTTCCTACCAAAATATAATCTCCATTGGTTGATCTAAAACGAGAAAAAACATAATTCTGCCCATCCCAGGAACAGGTTTATTAAATGAGCCTCAGCGAGGCATTAAAATGAAAAACAAACAATGAAATATTAGTTGAAAACTGTCGTTCATCATCTTATCTATTTGGTAAACCATTCTTCCATCAGATTGTTTCGGGTATTCTCCATCGACCTGCCTGTTTCAGTAACCTTGTTGTACATCCTCCCTAAACAGAGCCTTTCGTACATCATGTAACTTGACCATCCATCAACTGTAGAATACATGTTTGCTTTCATTGGGATGTCTTCTTACCAAAATATAATCTCCATTGGTTGATCTAAAACGAGAAAAAACATAATTCTGTCCATCCCAGGAACAGGTTTATTAAATGAGCCTCAGCGAGGCATTAAAATGAAAAACAAACAACGAAGTATCAGTTGAAAACTTAATAAAAATTCATGTAGGCTACGGTTTTGGCATATGCATAAATTACTTATGTAGACTACTGATTAATTAAAACGCTATGTTAGATTGGAAAGCACTTGATTAAAAAGTAAATAAATTTTCAGAAAATAATTTTGATCAGTTTCCAAAGGTTAGTCAGGCCTTTAGTTACTGATCTGAACTACCTTCTATGGTTGAGCAGACGATAGAAAGTAATTCAATTTTGGCCTAAGAAATCAAGCTCGATTTAAAATGGCAAAGGGATTTAAAAATTAACTATTTTTTTTATGTTCTGTTTTAGGGGTTTTCATGGGTCTTATTAACTTTACTTTTATATGTATTGCTCACATTTTATCCATGCTAATAGATAATTTTGTAATATCGTCCTAACATTATAAGTTGAATAAAGTCTACGTTGTCCTCAAAGAATAAAATATATGCCTTTAGGGTGCCATTTCTTCCATGAACTTGTAATCTTTCTTCTGTCGGCTCTGTATACTTTCTCACATCATCTGGGTCTTTTTTTCCGTCTATTGTGTGACTTGTCATCTGTTAGTTGTGTAACTTATCCCATCTAAACTGCCTCTTTCTTTCATTAGCCCATCAGTGTTAAACAATTGGTCTGGCGATCCTTCGGTCGAACCTGTCGCTCATCTTATCAATTTGGTAAACCATTCCTCCATCAGTTTGTTTCGGGTATTGTCCATCGACCTGCAGGTTTCAGTAACCTTGTTGTACATCTTTCCTAAACAAAGCCTTTCGTTTATCATGTAACTTGACCATCCATCAACTGTAGAGTACACGTTTCCTTTTATTGGGATGTCTTCCTTCTACCAAAATATAATCTCCATTGGTTGATCTAAAACCAGAAAAAAAATAATTCTGTCCTTCCCAGGAACAGGTTTAGTAAATTAGCCTCAGAGAGGCATAAAATTGGAAAACAAACAATGAAATATTAGTTGAAAACTGTCGTTCATCATCTTATCTATTTGGTAAACCATTCCTCCATCAGATTGTTTCGGGTATTCTCCATCGACCTGCCTGTTTCAGTAACCTTGTTGTACATCCTTCCTAAACAGAGCCTTTCGTTCATCATGTAACTTGACCATCCATCAACTTTAGAATACATGTTTGCTTTCATTGGGATGTCTTCCTACCAAAATATAATCTCCATTGGTTGATATTAAACGAGAAAAAACATAATTCTGCCCATCCCAGGAACAGGTTTATTAAATGAGCCTCAGCGAGGCATTAAAATGAAAAACAAACAACAAAGTATCAGTTGAAAACTTAATACTAATTCATGTAGGCTATGGTTTTGGCATATGCATGAATTACTTATATAGACTACTGATTAATTAAAACGCTATGTTAGATTGAAAGCACTTGATTAAAAAGTAAATAAATTTTCAGAAAATAATTTTGATCAGTTTCCAAAGGTTAGTCAGGCCTTTAGTTACTGATCTGAACTACCTTCTATGGTTTAGCAGACGATAGAAAGTAATTCAATTTTGGCCTAAGAAATCAAGCTCGATTTAAAATGGCAAAGGAATTTAAAAATTAACTTTTTTTTTATGTTCTGTTTTAGGCGTATTCATGGGTCACATTAACTTTACTTTTATATGTATTGCTCACATTTTATCCATGCTAATAGATAATTTTGTAATACCGTCCTAACATTATAAGTTGAATAAAGTCTATGTTGTCCTCAAAGAATAAAATATATGCCTTTAGGGTGCCATTTCTTCCATGAACTTGTAATCTTTCTTCTGTCGGCTCTGTATAGTTTCTCGCATCATCTAGGTCTTTTTTTCCCTCTATTGTGTGAGTTGTCATCTGTTAGTTGTGTAACTTATTCCATCTAAACTGCCTCTTTCTTTCATTAGCCCATCAGTGTTAAACAATTGGTCTGGCAATCCTTCGGTCGAACCTGTCGCTCATCATCTTATCAATTTGGTAAACCATTCCTCCATCAGTTTGTTTCGGGTATTGTGCATCGACCTGCCTGTTTCAGTAACCTTGTTGTACACCTTTCCTAAAGAAAGCCTTTCGTTTATCATGTAACTTGACCATCCATCAACTGTAGATTACACGTTTCCTTTTATTGGGATGTCTTCCTTCTACCAAAATATAATCTCCATTGGTTGATCTAAAACCAGAAAAAAAATAATTCTGTCCTTCCCAGGAACAGGTTTAGTAAATTAGCCTCAGAGAGGCATAAAATTGGAAAACAAAAAATGAAATATTAGTTGAAAACTGTCGTTCATCATCTTATCAATTTGGTAAACCATTCCTCCATCAGATTGTTTCGGGTATTCTCCATTGACCTGCCTGTTTCAGTAACCTTGTTGTACATCCTTCCTAAACAGAGCCTTTCGTTCATCATGTAACTTGACCATCCATCAACTGTAGAATACATGTTTGCTTTCATTGGGATGTCTTCCTACCAAAATATAATCTCCATTGGTTGATCTAAAACGAGAAAAAACATAATTCTGCCCATCCCAGGAACAGGTTTATTAAATGAGCCTCAGCGAGGCATTAAAATGAAAAACAAACAACGAAGTATCAGTTGAAAACTTAATACTAATACAGGTAGGCTATGGTTTTGGCATATGCATGAATTACTTATGTAGACTACTGATTAATTAAAACGCTATGTTAGATTGAAAGCACTTGATTAAAAAGTAAATGAATATTCAGAAAATAATTTTGATCAGTTTCCAAAGGTTAGTCAGGCCTTTAGTTACTGATCTGAACTACCTTCTATGGTTTAGCAGACGATAGAAAGTAATTCAATTTTGGCCTAAGAAATCAAGCTCGATTTAAAATGGCAAAGGAATTTAAAAATTAACTATTTTTTATGTTCTGTTTTAGGCGTATTCATGGGTCACATTATCTTTACTTTTATATGTATTGCTCACATTTTATCCATGCTAATAGATAATTTTGTAATACCGTCCTAACATTATAAGTTGAATAAAGTCTATGTTGTCCTCAAAGAATAAAATATATGCCTTTAGGGTGCCATTTCTTCCATGAACTTGTAATCTTTCTTCTGTCGGCTCTGTATAGTTTCTCGCATCATCTAGGTCTTTTTTTCCGTCTATTGTGTGAGTTGTCATCTGTTAGTTGTGTAACTTATTCCATCTAAACTGCCTCTTTCTTTCATTAGCCCATCAGTGTTAAACAATTGGTCTGGCAATCCTTCGGTCGAACCTGTCGCTCATCTTCTTATCAATTTGGTAAATCATTCCTCCATCAGTTTGTTTCGGGTATTGTCCATCGACCTGCCTGTTTCAGTAACCTTGTTGTACATGTTTCCTAAACAAAGCCTTTCGTTTATCATGTAACTTGACCATCCATCAACTGTAGATTACACGTTTCCTTTTATTGGGATGTCTTCCTTCTACCAAAATATAATCTCCATTGGTTGATCTAAAACCAGAAAAAAAATAATTCTGTCCTTCCCAGGAAAAGGTTTAGTAAATTAGCCTCAGAGAGGCATAAAATTGGAAAACAAAAAATGAAATATTAGTTGAAAACTGTCGTTCATCATCTTATCTATTTGGTAAACCATTCCTCCATCAGATTGTTTCGGGTATTCTCCATTGACCTGCCTGTTTCAGTAACCTTGTTGTACATCCTTCCTAAACAGAGCCTTTCGTTCATCATGTAACTTGACCATCCATCAACTGTAGAATACATGTTTGCTTTCATTGGGATGTCTTCCTACCAAAATATAATCTCCATTGGTTGATCTAAAACGAGAAAAAACATAATTCTGCCCATCCCAGGAACAGGTTTATTAAATGAGCCTCAGCGAGGCATTAAAATGAAAAACAAACAATGAAATATTAGTTGAAAACTGTCGTTCATCATCTTATCTATTTGGTAAACCATTCTTCCATCAGATTGTTTCGGGTATTCTCCATCGACCTGCCTGTTTCAGTAACCTTGTTGTACATCCTCCCTAAACAGAGCCTTTCGTACATCATGTAACTTGACCATCCATCAACTGTAGAATACATGTTTGCTTTCATTGGGATGTCTTCCTACCAAAATATAATCTCCATTGGTTGATCTAAAACGAGAAAAAACATAATTCTGTCCATCCCAGGAACAGGTTTATTAAATGAGCCTCAGCGAGGCATTAAAATGAAAAACAAACAACGAAGTATCAGTTGAAAACTTAATAAAAATTCATGTAGGCTACGGTTTTGGCATATGCATAAATTACTTATGTAGACTACTGATTAATTAAAACGCTATGTTAGATTGGAAAGCACTTGATTAAAAAGTAAATAAATTTTCAGAAAATAATTTTGATCAGTTTCCAAAGGTTAGTCAGGCCTTTAGTTACTGATCTGAACTACCTTCTATGGTTGAGCAGACGATAGAAAGTAATTCAATTTTGGCCTAAGAAATCAAGCTCGATTTAAAATGGCAAAGGGATTTAAAAATTAACTATTTTTTTTATGTTCTGTTTTAGGGGTTTTCATGGGTCTTATTAACTTTACTTTTATATGTATTGCTCACATTTTATCCATGCTAATAGATAATTTTGTAATATCGTCCTAACATTATAAGTTGAATAAAGTCTACGTTGTCCTCAAAGAATAAAATATATGCCTTTAGGGTGCCATTTCTTCCATGAACTTGTAATCTTTCTTCTGTCGGCTCTGTATACTTTCTCACATCATCTGGGTCTTTTTTTCCGTCTATTGTGTGACTTGTCATCTGTTAGTTGTGTAACTTATCCCATCTAAACTGCCTCTTTCTTTCATTAGCCCATCAGTGTTAAACAATTGGTCTGGCGATCCTTCGGTCGAACCTGTCGCTCATCTTATCAATTTGGTAAACCATTCCTCCATCAGTTTGTTTCGGGTATTGTCCATCGACCTGCAGGTTTCAGTAACCTTGTTGTACATCTTTCCTAAACAAAGCCTTTCGTTTATCATGTAACTTGACCATCCATCAACTGTAGAGTACACGTTTCCTTTTATTGGGATGTCTTCCTTCTACCAAAATATAATCTCCATTGGTTGATCTAAAACCAGAAAAAAAATAATTCTGTCCTTCCCAGGAACAGGTTTAGTAAATTAGCCTCAGAGAGGCATAAAATTGGAAAACAAACAATGAAATATTAGTTGAAAACTGTCGTTCATCATCTTATCTATTTGGTAAACCATTCCTCCATCAGATTGTTTCGGGTATTCTCCATCGACCTGCCTGTTTCAGTAACCTTGTTGTACATCCTTCCTAAACAGAGCCTTTCGTTCATCATGTAACTTGACCATCCATCAACTTTAGAATACATGTTTGCTTTCATTGGGATGTCTTCCTACCAAAATATAATCTCCATTGGTTGATATTAAACGAGAAAAAACATAATTCTGCCCATCCCAGGAACAGGTTTATTAAATGAGCCTCAGCGAGGCATTAAAATGAAAAACAAACAACAAAGTATCAGTTGAAAACTTAATACTAATTCATGTAGGCTATGGTTTTGGCATATGCATGAATTACTTATATAGACTACTGATTAATTAAAACGCTATGTTAGATTGAAAGCACTTGATTAAAAAGTAAATAAATTTTCAGAAAATAATTTTGATCAGTTTCCAAAGGTTAGTCAGGCCTTTAGTTACTGATCTGAACTACCTTCTATGGTTTAGCAGACGATAGAAAGTAATTCAATTTTGGCCTAAGAAATCAAGCTCGATTTAAAATGGCAAAGGAATTTAAAAATTAACTTTTTTTTTATGTTCTGTTTTAGGCGTATTCATGGGTCACATTAACTTTACTTTTATATGTATTGCTCACATTTTATCCATGCTAATAGATAATTTTGTAATACCGTCCTAACATTATAAGTTGAATAAAGTCTATGTTGTCCTCAAAGAATAAAATATATGCCTTTAGGGTGCCATTTCTTCCATGAACTTGTAATCTTTCTTCTGTCGGCTCTGTATAGTTTCTCGCATCATCTAGGTCTTTTTTTCCCTCTATTGTGTGAGTTGTCATCTGTTAGTTGTGTAACTTATTCCATCTAAACTGCCTCTTTCTTTCATTAGCCCATCAGTGTTAAACAATTGGTCTGGCAATCCTTCGGTCGAACCTGTCACTCATCATCTTATCAATTTGGTAAACCATTCCTCCATCAGTTTGTTTCGGGTATTGTGCATCGACCTGCCTGTTTCAGTAACCTTGTTGTACACCTTTCCTAAAGAAAGCCTTTCGTTTATCATGTAACTTGACCATCCATCAACTGTAGATTACACGTTTCCTTTTATTGGGATGTCTTCCTTCTACCAAAATATAATCTCCATTGGTTGATCTAAAACCAGAAAAAAAATAATTCTGTCCTTCCCAGGAACAGGTTTAGTAAATTAGCCTCAGAGAGGCATAAAATTGGAAAACAAAAAATGAAATATTAGTTGAAAACTGTCGTTCATCATCTTATCAATTTGGTAAACCATTCCTCCATCAGATTGTTTCGGGTATTCTCCATTGACCTGCCTGTTTCAGTAACCTTGTTGTACATCCTTCCTAAACAGAGCCTTTCGTTCATCATGTAACTTGACCATCCATCAACTGTAGAATACATGTTTGCTTTCATTGGGATGTCTTCCTACCAAAATATAATCTCCATTGGTTGATCTAAAACGAGAAAAAACATAATTCTGCCCATCCCAGGAACAGGTTTATTAAATGAGCCTCAGCGAGGCATTAAAATGAAAAACAAACAACGAAGTATCAGTTGAAAACTTAATACTAATACAGGTAGGCTATGGTTTTGGCATATGCATGAATTACTTATGTAGACTACTGATTAATTAAAACGCTATGTTAGATTGAAAGCACTTGATTAAAAAGTAAATGAATATTCAGAAAATAATTTTGATCAGTTTCCAAAGGTTAGTCAGGCCTTTAGTTACTGATCTGAACTACCTTCTATGGTTTAGCAGACGATAGAAAGTAATTCAATTTTGGCCTAAGAAATCAAGCTCGATTTAAAATGGCAAAGGAATTTAAAAATTAACTATTTTTTATGTTCTGTTTTAGGCGTATTCATGGGTCACATTATCTTTACTTTTATATGTATTGCTCACATTTTATCCATGCTAATAGATAATTTTGTAATACCGTCCTAACATTATAAGTTGAATAAAGTCTATGTTGTCCTCAAAGAATAAAATATATGCCTTTAGGGTGCCATTTCTTCCATGAACTTGTAATCTTTCTTCTGTCGGCTCTGTATAGTTTCTCGCATCATCTAGGTCTTTTTTTCCGTCTATTGTGTGAGTTGTCATCTGTTAGTTGTGTAACTTATTCCATCTAAACTGCCTCTTTCTTTCATTAGCCCATCAGTGTTAAACAATTGGTCTGGCAATCCTTCGGTCGAACCTGTCGCTCATCTTCTTATCAATTTGGTAAATCAT
The DNA here is from genome assembly GCA_963971465.1 of Lepidochitona cinerea. Classification (NCBI taxonomy): domain Eukaryota; kingdom Metazoa; phylum Mollusca; class Polyplacophora; order Chitonida; family Tonicellidae; genus Lepidochitona; species Lepidochitona cinerea. The sequence continues at coordinate 45,068,133 of OZ020552.1, forward strand.
TCCTCCATCAGTTTGTTTCGGGTATTGTCCATCGACCTGCCTGTTTCAGTAACCTTGTTGTACATGTTTCCTAAACAAAGCCTTTCGTTTATCATGTAACTTGACCATCCATCAACTGTAGATTACACGTTTCCTTTTATTGGGATGTCTTCCTTCTACCAAAATATAATCTCCATTGGTTGATCTAAAACCAGAAAAAAAATAATTCTGTCCTTCCCAGGAAAAGGTTTAGTAAATTAGCCTCAGAGAGGCATAAAATTGGAAAACAAAAAATGAAATATTAGTTGAAAACTGTCGTTCATCATCTTATCTATTTGGTAAACCATTCCTCCATCAGATTGTTTCGGGTATTCTCCATTGACCTGCCTGTTTCAGTAACCTTGTTGTACATCCTTCCTAAACAGAGCCTTTCGTTCATCATGTAACTTGACCATCCATCAACTGTAGAATACATGTTTGCTTTCATTGGGATGTCTTCCTACCAAAATATAATCTCCATTGGTTGATCTAAAACGAGAAAAAACATAATTCTGCCCATCCCAGGAACAGGTTTATTAAATGAGCCTCAGCGAGGCATTAAAATGAAAAACAAACAATGAAATATTAGTTGAAAACTGTCGTTCATCATCTTATCTATTTGGTAAACCATTCTTCCATCAGATTGTTTCGGGTATTCTCCATCGACCTGCCTGTTTCAGTAACCTTGTTGTACATCCTCCCTAAACAGAGCCTTTCGTACATCATGTAACTTGACCATCCATCAACTGTAGAATACATGTTTGCTTTCATTGGGATGTCTTCCTACCAAAATATAATCTCCATTGGTTGATCTAAAACGAGAAAAAACATAATTCTGTCCATCCCAGGAACAGGTTTATTAAATGAGCCTCAGCGAGGCATTAAAATGAAAAACAAACAACGAAGTATCAGTTGAAAACTTAATAAAAATTCATGTAGGCTACGGTTTTGGCATATGCATAAATTACTTATGTAGACTACTGATTAATTAAAACGCTATGTTAGATTGGAAAGCACTTGATTAAAAAGTAAATAAATTTTCAGAAAATAATTTTGATCAGTTTCCAAAGGTTAGTCAGGCCTTTAGTTACTGATCTGAACTACCTTCTATGGTTGAGCAGACGATAGAAAGTAATTCAATTTTGGCCTAAGAAATCAAGCTCGATTTAAAATGGCAAAGGGATTTAAAAATTAACTATTTTTTTTATGTTCTGTTTTAGGGGTTTTCATGGGTCTTATTAACTTTACTTTTATATGTATTGCTCACATTTTATCCATGCTAATAGATAATTTTGTAATATCGTCCTAACATTATAAGTTGAATAAAGTCTACGTTGTCCTCAAAGAATAAAATATATGCCTTTAGGGTGCCATTTCTTCCATGAACTTGTAATCTTTCTTCTGTCGGCTCTGTATACTTTCTCACATCATCTGGGTCTTTTTTTCCGTCTATTGTGTGACTTGTCATCTGTTAGTTGTGTAACTTATCCCATCTAAACTGCCTCTTTCTTTCATTAGCCCATCAGTGTTAAACAATTGGTCTGGCGATCCTTCGGTCGAACCTGTCGCTCATCTTATCAATTTGGTAAACCATTCCTCCATCAGTTTGTTTCGGGTATTGTCCATCGACCTGCAGGTTTCAGTAACCTTGTTGTACATCTTTCCTAAACAAAGCCTTTCGTTTATCATGTAACTTGACCATCCATCAACTGTAGAGTACACGTTTCCTTTTATTGGGATGTCTTCCTTCTACCAAAATATAATCTCCATTGGTTGATCTAAAACCAGAAAAAAAATAATTCTGTCCTTCCCAGGAACAGGTTTAGTAAATTAGCCTCAGAGAGGCATAAAATTGGAAAACAAACAATGAAATATTAGTTGAAAACTGTCGTTCATCATCTTATCTATTTGGTAAACCATTCCTCCATCAGATTGTTTCGGGTATTCTCCATCGACCTGCCTGTTTCAGTAACCTTGTTGTACATCCTTCCTAAACAGAGCCTTTCGTTCATCATGTAACTTGACCATCCATCAACTTTAGAATACATGTTTGCTTTCATTGGGATGTCTTCCTACCAAAATATAATCTCCATTGGTTGATATTAAACGAGAAAAAACATAATTCTGCCCATCCCAGGAACAGGTTTATTAAATGAGCCTCAGCGAGGCATTAAAATGAAAAACAAACAACAAAGTATCAGTTGAAAACTTAATACTAATTCATGTAGGCTATGGTTTTGGCATATGCATGAATTACTTATATAGACTACTGATTAATTAAAACGCTATGTTAGATTGAAAGCACTTGATTAAAAAGTAAATAAATTTTCAGAAAATAATTTTGATCAGTTTCCAAAGGTTAGTCAGGCCTTTAGTTACTGATCTGAACTACCTTCTATGGTTTAGCAGACGATAGAAAGTAATTCAATTTTGGCCTAAGAAATCAAGCTCGATTTAAAATGGCAAAGGAATTTAAAAATTAACTTTTTTTTTATGTTCTGTTTTAGGCGTATTCATGGGTCACATTAACTTTACTTTTATATGTATTGCTCACATTTTATCCATGCTAATAGATAATTTTGTAATACCGTCCTAACATTATAAGTTGAATAAAGTCTATGTTGTCCTCAAAGAATAAAATATATGCCTTTAGGGTGCCATTTCTTCCATGAACTTGTAATCTTTCTTCTGTCGGCTCTGTATAGTTTCTCGCATCATCTAGGTCTTTTTTTCCCTCTATTGTGTGAGTTGTCATCTGTTAGTTGTGTAACTTATTCCATCTAAACTGCCTCTTTCTTTCATTAGCCCATCAGTGTTAAACAATTGGTCTGGCAATCCTTCGGTCGAACCTGTCGCTCATCATCTTATCAATTTGGTAAACCATTCCTCCATCAGTTTGTTTCGGGTATTGTGCATCGACCTGCCTGTTTCAGTAACCTTGTTGTACACCTTTCCTAAAGAAAGCCTTTCGTTTATCATGTAACTTGACCATCCATCAACTGTAGATTACACGTTTCCTTTTATTGGGATGTCTTCCTTCTACCAAAATATAATCTCCATTGGTTGATCTAAAACCAGAAAAAAAATAATTCTGTCCTTCCCAGGAACAGGTTTAGTAAATTAGCCTCAGAGAGGCATAAAATTGGAAAACAAAAAATGAAATATTAGTTGAAAACTGTCGTTCATCATCTTATCAATTTGGTAAACCATTCCTCCATCAGATTGTTTCGGGTATTCTCCATTGACCTGCCTGTTTCAGTAACCTTGTTGTACATCCTTCCTAAACAGAGCCTTTCGTTCATCATGTAACTTGACCATCCATCAACTGTAGAATACATGTTTGCTTTCATTGGGATGTCTTCCTACCAAAATATAATCTCCATTGGTTGATCTAAAACGAGAAAAAACATAATTCTGCCCATCCCAGGAACAGGTTTATTAAATGAGCCTCAGCGAGGCATTAAAATGAAAAACAAACAACGAAGTATCAGTTGAAAACTTAATACTAATACAGGTAGGCTATGGTTTTGGCATATGCATGAATTACTTATGTAGACTACTGATTAATTAAAACGCTATGTTAGATTGAAAGCACTTGATTAAAAAGTAAATGAATATTCAGAAAATAATTTTGATCAGTTTCCAAAGGTTAGTCAGGCCTTTAGTTACTGATCTGAACTACCTTCTATGGTTTAGCAGACGATAGAAAGTAATTCAATTTTGGCCTAAGAAATCAAGCTCGATTTAAAATGGCAAAGGAATTTAAAAATTAACTATTTTTTATGTTCTGTTTTAGGCGTATTCATGGGTCACATTATCTTTACTTTTATATGTATTGCTCACATTTTATCCATGCTAATAGATAATTTTGTAATACCGTCCTAACATTATAAGTTGAATAAAGTCTATGTTGTCCTCAAAGAATAAAATATATGCCTTTAGGGTGCCATTTCTTCCATGAACTTGTAATCTTTCTTCTGTCGGCTCTGTATAGTTTCTCGCATCATCTAGGTCTTTTTTTCCGTCTATTGTGTGAGTTGTCATCTGTTAGTTGTGTAACTTATTCCATCTAAACTGCCTCTTTCTTTCATTAGCCCATCAGTGTTAAACAATTGGTCTGGCAATCCTTCGGTCGAACCTGTCGCTCATCTTCTTATCAATTTGGTAAATCATTCCTCCATCAGTTTGTTTCGGGTATTGTCCATCGACCTGCCTGTTTCAGTAACCTTGTTGTACATGTTTCCTAAACAAAGCCTTTCGTTTATCATGTAACTTGACCATCCATCAACTGTAGATTACACGTTTCCTTTTATTGGGATGTCTTCCTTCTACCAAAATATAATCTCCATTGGTTGATCTAAAACCAGAAAAAAAATAATTCTGTCCTTCCCAGGAAAAGGTTTAGTAAATTAGCCTCAGAGAGGCATAAAATTGGAAAACAAAAAATGAAATATTAGTTGAAAACTGTCGTTCATCATCTTATCTATTTGGTAAACCATTCCTCCATCAGATTGTTTCGGGTATTCTCCATTGACCTGCCTGTTTCAGTAACCTTGTTGTACATCCTTCCTAAACAGAGCCTTTCGTTCATCATGTAACTTGACCATCCATCAACTGTAGAATACATGTTTGCTTTCATTGGGATGTCTTCCTACCAAAATATAATCTCCATTGGTTGATCTAAAACGAGAAAAAACATAATTCTGCCCATCCCAGGAACAGGTTTATTAAATGAGCCTCAGCGAGGCATTAAAATGAAAAACAAACAACGAAGTATCAGTTGAAAACTTAATACTAATACAGGTAGGCTATGGTTTTGGCATATGCATGAATTACTTATGTAGACTACTGATTAATTAAAACGCTATGTTAGATTGAAAGCACTTGATTAAAAAGTAAATGAATATTCAGAAAATAATTTTGATCAGTTTCCAAAGGTTAGTCAGGCCTTTAGTTACTGATCTGAACTACCTTCTATGGTTTAGCAGACGATAGAAAGTAATTCAATTTTGGCCTAAGAAATCAAGCTCGATTTAAAATGGCAAAGGAATTTAAAAATTAACTATTTTTTATGTTCTGTTTTAGGCGTATTCATGGGTCACATTATCTTTACTTTTATATGTATTGCTCACATTTTATCCATGCTAATAGATAATTTTGTAATACCGTCCTAACATTATAAGTTGAATAAAGTCTATGTTGTCCTCAAAGAATAAAATATATGCCTTTAGGGTGCCATTTCTTCCATGAACTTGTAATCTTTCTTCTGTCGGCTCTGTATAGTTTCTCGCATCATCTAGGTCTTTTTTTCCGTCTATTGTGTGAGTTGTCATCTGTTAGTTGTGTAACTTATTCCATCTAAACTGCCTCTTTCTTTCATTAGCCCATCAGTGTTAAACAATTGGTCTGGCAATCCTTCGGTCGAACCTGTCGCTCATCTTCTTATCAATTTGGTAAATCATTCCTCCATCAGTTTGTTTCGGGTATTGTCCATCGACCTGCCTGTTTCAGTAACCTTGTTGTACATGTTTCCTAAACAAAGCCTTTCGTTTATCATGTAACTTGACCATCCATCAACTGTAGATTACACGTTTCCTTTTATTGGGATGTCTTCCTTCTACCAAAATATAATCTCCATTGGTTGATCTAAAACCAGAAAAAAAATAATTCTGTCCTTCCCAGGAAAAGGTTTAGTAAATTAGCCTCAGAGAGGCATAAAATTGGAAAACAAAAAATGAAATATTAGTTGAAAACTGTCGTTCATCATCTTATCTATTTGGTAAACCATTCCTCCATCAGATTGTTTCGGGTATTCTCCATTGACCTGCCTGTTTCAGTAACCTTGTTGTACATCCTTCCTAAACAGAGCCTTTCGTTCATCATGTAACTTGACCATCCATCAACTGTAGAATACATGTTTGCTTTCATTGGGATGTCTTCCTACCAAAATATAATCTCCATTGGTTGATCTAAAACGAGAAAAAACATAATTCTGCCCATCCCAGGAACAGGTTTATTAAATGAGCCTCAGCGAGGCATTAAAATGAAAAACAAACAATGAAATATTAGTTGAAAACTGTCGTTCATCATCTTATCTATTTGGTAAACCATTCTTCCATCAGATTGTTTCGGGTATTCTCCATCGACCTGCCTGTTTCAGTAACCTTGTTGTACATCCTCCCTAAACAGAGCCTTTCGTACATCATGTAACTTGACCATCCATCAACTGTAGAATACATGTTTGCTTTCATTGGGATGTCTTCCTACCAAAATATAATCTCCATTGGTTGATCTAAAACGAGAAAAAACATAATTCTGTCCATCCCAGGAACAGGTTTATTAAATGAGCCTCAGCGAGGCATTAAAATGAAAAACAAACAACGAAGTATCAGTTGAAAACTTAATAAAAATTCATGTAGGCTACGGTTTTGGCATATGCATAAATTACTTATGTAGACTACTGATTAATTAAAACGCTATGTTAGATTGGAAAGCACTTGATTAAAAAGTAAATAAATTTTCAGAAAATAATTTTGATCAGTTTCCAAAGGTTAGTCAGGCCTTTAGTTACTGATCTGAACTACCTTCTATGGTTGAGCAGACGATAGAAAGTAATTCAATTTTGGCCTAAGAAATCAAGCTCGATTTAAAATGGCAAAGGGATTTAAAAATTAACTATTTTTTTTATGTTCTGTTTTAGGGGTTTTCATGGGTCTTATTAACTTTACTTTTATATGTATTGCTCACATTTTATCCATGCTAATAGATAATTTTGTAATATCGTCCTAACATTATAAGTTGAATAAAGTCTACGTTGTCCTCAAAGAATAAAATATATGCCTTTAGGGTGCCATTTCTTCCATGAACTTGTAATCTTTCTTCTGTCGGCTCTGTATACTTTCTCACATCATCTGGGTCTTTTTTTCCGTCTATTGTGTGACTTGTCATCTGTTAGTTGTGTAACTTATCCCATCTAAACTGCCTCTTTCTTTCATTAGCCCATCAGTGTTAAACAATTGGTCTGGCGATCCTTCGGTCGAACCTGTCGCTCATCTTATCAATTTGGTAAACCATTCCTCCATCAGTTTGTTTCGGGTATTGTCCATCGACCTGCAGGTTTCAGTAACCTTGTTGTACATCTTTCCTAAACAAAGCCTTTCGTTTATCATGTAACTTGACCATCCATCAACTGTAGAGTACACGTTTCCTTTTATTGGGATGTCTTCCTTCTACCAAAATATAATCTCCATTGGTTGATCTAAAACCAGAAAAAAAATAATTCTGTCCTTCCCAGGAACAGGTTTAGTAAATTAGCCTCAGAGAGGCATAAAATTGGAAAACAAACAATGAAATATTAGTTGAAAACTGTCGTTCATCATCTTATCTATTTGGTAAACCATTCCTCCATCAGATTGTTTCGGGTATTCTCCATCGACCTGCCTGTTTCAGTAACCTTGTTGTACATCCTTCCTAAACAGAGCCTTTCGTTCATCATGTAACTTGACCATCCATCAACTTTAGAATACATGTTTGCTTTCATTGGGATGTCTTCCTACCAAAATATAATCTCCATTGGTTGATATTAAACGAGAAAAAACATAATTCTGCCCATCCCAGGAACAGGTTTATTAAATGAGCCTCAGCGAGGCATTAAAATGAAAAACAAACAACAAAGTATCAGTTGAAAACTTAATACTAATTCATGTAGGCTATGGTTTTGGCATATGCATGAATTACTTATATAGACTACTGATTAATTAAAACGCTATGTTAGATTGAAAGCACTTGATTAAAAAGTAAATAAATTTTCAGAAAATAATTTTGATCAGTTTCCAAAGGTTAGTCAGGCCTTTAGTTACTGATCTGAACTACCTTCTATGGTTTAGCAGACGATAGAAAGTAATTCAATTTTGGCCTAAGAAATCAAGCTCGATTTAAAATGGCAAAGGAATTTAAAAATTAACTTTTTTTTTATGTTCTGTTTTAGGCGTATTCATGGGTCACATTAACTTTACTTTTATATGTATTGCTCACATTTTATCCATGCTAATAGATAATTTTGTAATACCGTCCTAACATTATAAGTTGAATAAAGTCTATGTTGTCCTCAAAGAATAAAATATATGCCTTTAGGGTGCCATTTCTTCCATGAACTTGTAATCTTTCTTCTGTCGGCTCTGTATAGTTTCTCGCATCATCTAGGTCTTTTTTTCCCTCTATTGTGTGAGTTGTCATCTGTTAGTTGTGTAACTTATTCCATCTAAACTGCCTCTTTCTTTCATTAGCCCATCAGTGTTAAACAATTGGTCTGGCAATCCTTCGGTCGAACCTGTCGCTCATCATCTTATCAATTTGGTAAACCATTCCTCCATCAGTTTGTTTCGGGTATTGTGCATCGACCTGCCTGTTTCAGTAACCTTGTTGTACACCTTTCCTAAAGAAAGCCTTTCGTTTATCATGTAACTTGACCATCCATCAACTGTAGATTACACGTTTCCTTTTATTGGGATGTCTTCCTTCTACCAAAATATAATCTCCATTGGTTGATCTAAAACCAGAAAAAAAATAATTCTGTCCTTCCCAGGAACAGGTTTAGTAAATTAGCCTCAGAGAGGCATAAAATTGGAAAACAAAAAATGAAATATTAGTTGAAAACTGTCGTTCATCATCTTATCAATTTGGTAAACCATTCCTCCATCAGATTGTTTCGGGTATTCTCCATTGACCTGCCTGTTTCAGTAACCTTGTTGTACATCCTTCCTAAACAGAGCCTTTCGTTCATCATGTAACTTGACCATCCATCAACTGTAGAATACATGTTTGCTTTCATTGGGATGTCTTCCTACCAAAATATAATCTCCATTGGTTGATCTAAAACGAGAAAAAACATAATTCTGCCCATCCCAGGAACAGGTTTATTAAATGAGCCTCAGCGAGGCATTAAAATGAAAAACAAACAACGAAGTATCAGTTGAAAACTTAATACTAATACAGGTAGGCTATGGTTTTGGCATATGCATGAATTACTTATGTAGACTACTGATTAATTAAAACGCTATGTTAGATTGAAAGCACTTGATTAAAAAGTAAATGAATATTCAGAAAATAATTTTGATCAGTTTCCAAAGGTTAGTCAGGCCTTTAGTTACTGATCTGAACTACCTTCTATGGTTTAGCAGACGATAGAAAGTAATTCAATTTTGGCCTAAGAAATCAAGCTCGATTTAAAATGGCAAAGGAATTTAAAAATTAACTATTTTTTATGTTCTGTTTTAGGCGTATTCATGGGTCACATTATCTTTACTTTTATATGTATTGCTCACATTTTATCCATGCTAATAGATAATTTTGTAATACCGTCCTAACATTATAAGTTGAATAAAGTCTATGTTGTCCTCAAAGAATAAAATATATGCCTTTAGGGTGCCATTTCTTCCATGAACTTGTAATCTTTCTTCTGTCGGCTCTGTATAGTTTCTCGCATCATCTAGGTCTTTTTTTCCGTCTATTGTGTGAGTTGTCATCTGTTAGTTGTGTAACTTATTCCATCTAAACTGCCTCTTTCTTTCATTAGCCCATCAGTGTTAAACAATTGGTCTGGCAATCCTTCGGTCGAACCTGTCGCTCATCTTCTTATCAATTTGGTAAATCATTCCTCCATCAGTTTGTTTCGGGTATTGTCCATCGACCTGCCTGTTTCAGTAACCTTGTTGTACATGTTTCCTAAACAAAGCCTTTCGTTTATCATGTAACTTGACCATCCATCAACTGTAGATTACACGTTTCCTTTTATTGGGATGTCTTCCTTCTACCAAAATATAATCTCCATTGGTTGATCTAAAACCAGAAAAAAAATAATTCTGTCCTTCCCAGGAAAAGGTTTAGTAAATTAGCCTCAGAGAGGCATAAAATTGGAAAACAAAAAATGAAATATTAGTTGAAAACTGTCGTTCATCATCTTATCTATTTGGTAAACCATTCCTCCATCAGATTGTTTCGGGTATTCTCCATTGACCTGCCTGTTTCAGTAACCTTGTTGTACATCCTTCCTAAACAGAGCCTTTCGTTCATCATGTAACTTGACCATCCATCAACTGTAGAATACATGTTTGCTTTCATTGGGATGTCTTCCTACCAAAATATAATCTCCATTGGTTGATCTAAAACGAGAAAAAACATAATTCTGCCCATCCCAGGAACAGGTTTATTAAATGAGCCTCAGCGAGGCATTAAAATGAAAAACAAACAATGAAATATTAGTTGAAAACTGTCGTTCATCATCTTATCTATTTGGTAAACCATTCTTCCATCAGATTGTTTCGGGTATTCTCCATCGACCTGCCTGTTTCAGTAACCTTGTTGTACATCCTCCCTAAACAGAGCCTTTCGTACATCATGTAACTTGACCATCCATCAACTGTAGAATACATGTTTGCTTTCATTGGGATGTCTTCCTACCAAAATATAATCTCCATTGGTTGATCTAAAACGAGAAAAAACATAATTCTGTCCATCCCAGGAACAGGTTTATTAAATGAGCCTCAGCGAGGCATTAAAATGAAAAACAAACAACGAAGTATCAGTTGAAAACTTAATAAAAATTCATGTAGGCTACGGTTTTGGCATATGCATAAATTACTTATGTAGACTACTGATTAATTAAAACGCTATGTTAGATTGGAAAGCACTTGATTAAAAAGTAAATAAATTTTCAGAAAATAATTTTGATCAGTTTCCAAAGGTTAGTCAGGCCTTTAGTTACTGATCTGAACTACCTTCTATGGTTGAGCAGACGATAGAAAGTAATTCAATTTTGGCCTAAGAAATCAAGCTCGATTTAAAATGGCAAAGGGATTTAAAAATTAACTATTTTTTTTATGTTCTGTTTTAGGGGTTTTCATGGGTCTTATTAACTTTACTTTTATATGTATTGCTCACATTTTATCCATGCTAATAGATAATTTTGTAATATCGTCCTAACATTATAAGTTGAATAAAGTCTACGTTGTCCTCAAAGAATAAAATATATGCCTTTAGGGTGCCATTTCTTCCATGAACTTGTAATCTTTCTTCTGTCGGCTCTGTATACTTTCTCACATCATCTGGGTCTTTTTTTCCGTCTATTGTGTGACTTGTCATCTGTTAGTTGTGTAACTTATCCCATCTAAACTGCCTCTTTCTTTCATTAGCCCATCAGTGTTAAACAATTGGTCTGGCGATCCTTCGGTCGAACCTGTCGCTCATCTTATCAGTTTGGTAAACCATTCCTCCATCAGTTTGTTTCGGGTATTGTCCATCGACCTGCAGGTTTCAGTAACCTTGTTGTACATCTTTCCTAAACAAAGCCTTTCGTTTATCATGTAACTTGACCATCCATCAACTGTAGAGTACACGTTTCCTTTTATTGGGATGTCTTCCTTCTACCAAAATATAATCTCCATTGGTTGATCTAAAACCAGAAAAAAAATAATTCTGTCCTTCCCAGGAACAGGTTTAGTAAATTAGCCTCAGAGAGGCATAAAATTGGAAAACAAACAATGAAATATTAGTTGAAAACTGTCGTTCATCATCTTATCTATTTGGTAAACCATTCCTCCATCAGATTGTTTCGGGTATTCTCCATCGACCTGCCTGTTTCAGTAACCTTGTTGTACATCCTTCCTAAACAGAGCCTTTCGTTCATCATGTAACTTGACCATCCATCAACTTTAGAATACATGTTTGCTTTCATTGGGATGTCTTCCTACCAAAATATAATCTCCATTGGTTGATCTAAAACGAGAAAAAACATAATTCTGCCCATCCCAGGAACAGGTTTATTAAATGAGCCTCAGCGAGGCATTAAAATGAAAAACAAACAACAAAGTATCAGTTGAAAACTTAATACTAATTCATGTAGGCTATGGTTTTGGCATATGCATGAATTACTTATATAGACTACTGATTAATTAAAACGCTATGTTAGATTGAAAGCACTTGATTAAAAAGTAAATAAATTTTCAGAAAATAATTTTGATCAGTTTCCAAAGGTTAGTCAGGCCTTTAGTTACTGATCTGAACTACCTTCTATGGTTTAGCAGACGATAGAAAGTAATTCAATTTTGGCCTAAGAAATCAAGCTCGATTTAAAATGGCAAAGGAATTTAAAAATTAACTATTTTTTTTATGTTCTGTTTTAGGCGTATTCATGGGTCACATTAACTTTACTTTTATATGTATTGCTCACATTTTATCCATGCTAATAGATAATTTTGTAATACCGTCCTAACATTATAAGTTGAATAAAGTCTATGTTGTCCTCAAAGAATAAAATATATGCCTTTAGGGTGCCATTTCTTCCATGAACTTGTAATCTTTCTTCTGTCGGCTCTGTATAGTTTCTCGCATCATCTAGGTCTTTTTTTCCCTCTATTGTGTGAGTTGTCATCTGTTAGTTGTGTAACTTATTCCATCTAAACTGCCTCTTTCTTTCATTAGCCCATCAGTGTTAAACAATTGGTCTGGCAATCCTTCGGTCGAACCTGTCGCTCATCATCTTATCAATTTGGTAAACCATTCCTCCATCAGTTTGTTTCGGGTATTGTGCATCGACCTGCCTGTTTCAGTAACCTTGTTGTACACCTTTCCTAAAGAAAGCCTTTCGTTTATCATGTAACTTGACCATCCATCAACTGTAGATTACACGTTTCCTTTTATTGGGATGTCTTCCTTCTACCAAAATATAATCTCCATTGGTTGATCTAAAACCAGAAAAAAAATAATTCTGTCCTTCCCAGGAACAGGTTTAGTAAATTAGCCTCAGAGAGGCATAAAATTGGAAAACAAAAAATGAAATATTAGTTGAAAACTGTCGTTCATCATCTTATCAATTTGGTAAACCATTCCTCCATCAGATTGTTTCGGGTATTCTCCATTGACCTGCCTGTTTCAGTAACCTTGTTGTACATCCTTCCTAAACAGAGCCTTTCGTTCATCATGTAACTTGACCATCCATCAACTGTAGAATACATGTTTGCTTTCATTGGGATGTCTTCCTACCAAAATATAATCTCCATTGGTTGATCTAAAACGAGAAAAAACATAATTCTGCCCATCCCAGGAACAGGTTTATTAAATGAGCCTCAGCGAGGCATTAAAATGAAAAACAAACAACGAAGTATCAGTTGAAAACTTAATACTAATACAGGTAGGCTATGGTTTTGGCATATGCATGAATTACTTATGTAGACTACTGATTAATTAAAACGCTATGTTAGATTGAAAGCACTTGATTAAAAAGTAAATAAATATTCAGAAAATAATTTTGATCAGTTTCCAAAGGTTAGTCAGGCCTTTAGTTACTGATCTGAACTACCTTCTATGGTTTAGCAGACGATAGAAAGTAATTCAATTTTGGCCTAAGAAATCAAGCTCGATTTAAAATGGCAAAGGAATTTAAAAATTAACTATTTTTTATATGTTCTGTTTTAGGCGTATTCATGGGTCACATTATCTTTACTTTTATATGTATTGCTCACATTTTATCCATGCTAATAGATAATTTTGTAATACCGTCCTAACATTATAAGTTGAATAAAGTCTATGTTGTCCTCAAAGAATAAAATATATGCCTTTAGGGTGCCATTTCTTCCATGAACTTGTAATCTTTCTTCTGTCGGCTCTGTATAGTTTCTCGCATCATCTAGGTCTTTTTTTCCGTCTATTGTGTGAGTTGTCATCTGTTAGTTGTGTAACTTATTCCATCTAAACTGCCTCTTTCTTTCATTAGCCCATCAGTGTTAAACAATTGGTCTGGCAATCCTTCGGTCGAACCTGTCGCTCATCATCTTATCAATTTGGTAAACCATTCCTCCATCAGTTTGTTTCGGGTATTGTGCATCGACCTGCCTGTTTCAGTAACCTTGTTGTACACCTTTCCTAAAGAAAGCCTTTCGTTTATCATGTAACTTGACCATCCATCAACTGTAGATTACACGTTTCCTTTTATTGGGATGTCTTCCTTCTACCAAAATATAATCTCCATTGGTTGATCTAAAACCAGAAAAAAAATAATTCTGTCCTTCCCAGGAACAGGTTTAGTAAATTAGCCTCAAAGAGGCATAAAATTGGAAAACAAAAAATGAAATATTAGTTGAAAACTGTCGTTCATCATCTTATCAATTTGGTAAACCATTCCTCCATCAGATTGTTTCGGGTATTCTCCATTGACCTGCCTGTTTCAGTAACCTTGTTGTACATCCTTCCTAAACAGAGCCTTTCGTTCATCATGTAACTTGACCATCCATCAACTGTAGAATACATGTTTGCTTTCATTGGGATGTCTTCCTACCAAAATATAATCTCCATTGGTTGATCTAAAACGAGAAAAAACATAATTCTGCCCATCCCAGGAACAGGTTTATTAAATGAGCCTCAGCGAGGCATTAAAATGAAAAACAAACAACGAAGTATCAGTTGAAAACTTAATACTAATTCAGGTAGGCTATGGTTTTGACATATGCATGAATTATTTATGTAGACTACTGATTAATTAAAACGCTATGTTAGATTGAAAGCACTTGATTAAAAAGTAAATAAATTTTCAGAAAATAATTTTGATCAGTTTCCAAAGGTTAGTCAGGCCTTAAGTTACTGATCTGAACTACCTTCTATGGTTGAGCAGACGATAGAAAGTAATTCAATTTTGGCCTAAGAAATCAAGCTCGATTTAAAATGGCAAAGGGATTTAAAAATTAACTATTTTTTTTATGTTCTGTTTTAGGGGTTTTCATGGGTCACATTAACTTTACTTTTATATGTATTGCTCACATTTTATCCATGCTAATAGATAATTTTGTAATATCGTCCTAACATTATAAGTTGAATAAAGTGTACGTTGTCCTCAAAGAATAAAATATATGCCTTTAGGGTGCCATTTCTTCCATGAACTTGTGATCTTTCTTCTGTCGGCTCTGTATACTTTCTCACATCATGTGGGTCTTTTTTCCGTCTATTGTGTGACTTGTCATCTGTTAGTTGTGTAACTTATCCCATCTAAACTGCCTCTTTCTTTCATTAGCCCATCAGTGTTAAACAATTGGTCTGGCGATCCTTCGGTCGAACCTGTCGCTCATCATCTTATCAATTTGGTAAACCATTCCTCCATCAGTTTGTTTCGGGTATTGTCCATCGACCTGCAGGTTTCAGTAACCTTGTTGTACATCTTTCCTAAACAAAGCCTTTCGTTTATCATGTAACTTGACCATCCATCAACTGTAGATTACACGTTTCCTTTTATTGGGATGTCTTCCTTCTACCAAAATATAATCTCCATTGGTTGATCTAAAACCAGAAAAAAAATAATTCTGTCCTTCCCAGGAACAGGTTTAGTAAATTAGCCTCACAGAGGCATAAAATTGAAAAACAAACAATGAAATATTAGTTGAAAACTGTCGGTCATCATCTTATCTATTTGGTAAACCATTCCTCCATCAGATTGTTTCGGGTATTCTCCATCGACCTGCCTGTTTCAGTAACCTTGTTGTACATCCTTCCTAAACAGAGCCTTTCGTTCATCATGTATCTTGACCATCCATCAACTTTAGAATACATGTTTGCTTTCATTGGGTTGTCTTCCTACCAAAATATAATCTCCATTGGTTGATCTAAAACGAGAAAAAACATAATTCTGCCCATCCCAGGAACAGGTTTATTAAATGAGCCTCAGCGAGGCATTAACATGAAAAACAAACAACAAAGTATGAGTTGAAAACTTAATACTAATTCATGTAGGCTATGGTTTTGGCATATGCATGAATTACTTATGTAGACTACTGATTATTTAAAACGCTATGTTAGATTGAAAGCACTTGATTAAAAAGTAAATAAATTTTCAGAAAATAATTTTGATCAGTTTCCAAAGGTTAGTCAGGCCTTTAGTTACTGATCTGAACTACCTTCTATGGTTGAGCAGACGATAGAAAGTAATTCAATTTTGGCCTAAGAAATCAAGCTCGATTTAAAATGGCAAAGGGATTTAAAAAATAACTATTTTTTTAAGTTCTGTTTTAGGGGTTTTCATGGGTCACATTAACTTTACTGTTATATGTATTGCTCACATTTTATCCATGCTAATAGATAATTTTGTAATATCGTCCTAACATTATACATGTAAGTTGAATAAAGTCTACGTTGTCCTCAAAGAATAAAATATATGCCTTTAGGGTGCCATTTCTTCCATGTACTTGTAATCTTTCTTCTGTCGGCTCTGTATACTTTCTCACATCATCTGGGTCTTTTTTCCGTCTATTGTGTGGGTTGTCATCTGTCAGTTGTGTAACTTATCCCATCTTAACTGCCTCTTTCTTTCATTAGCGCATCACTGTTAAACAATTGGTCTGGCGATCCTTTCCTCAAACCTGTTGCTCATCATCTTATCAATTTGGTAAACCATTCCTCCATCAGATTGTTTCGGGTATTCTCCATCGACCTGCCTGTTTTAGTAACCTTGTTGTACATCCTTCCTAAACAGATCCTTTCGTTCATCATGTAACTTGACCATTCATCAACTGTAGAGTACATGTTTCCTTTCATTGGTATGTCTTCCTTCTACCAAAATATAATCTCCATTGGTTGATCTAAAACGAGAAAAAACATAATTCTGCCCATCCCAGGAAGAGGTTTATTAAATTGGCCTCAGAGAGGCATAACAATTGAAAATAAACAGCTTAATACTATTAGTTGAAAAGTTTATAATAATTCATGTAGGCTATGGTTTTGCATATGCATAAATTAGTTATGTAGACTACTGATTAATTAAAACGCTATGTTAGATTGAAAGCACTTGATTAAAAAGTAAATAAATTTTCAGAAAATAATTTTTATCAGTTTCCAAAAGTTGGTCAGATCTTTAGTTACTGATCTGAGCCGAAGATAGAAAGTAGTTCAATTTTGTCCTGAGAAATAATGCTTGATTAAAAATGGCAAAAGGATTAAAAATTAACATATTTTTTTCTGTTTTAGGTGTACTGAAGGGTCGTATTAACTGCTTTGAGTTAACCAGAAATGATTCCTGACACACCATCTACCCATTAGGTATATATACTCTAAAAACGGTTAGGATCAGGTCAATACTAAAATAGATTAGGACTAAAAGAGAATATTACATAATGTAATTTGGATGTTGTATAATGCAATCATGCAACCAAAACTGTCACTAATGGCTGACAACACACCATCTATCCATAAGGGAATGCTGTTAAATAATTCCAAAGATGAAAAAGTTATGGAGCGCAAGCAACCAATACATAGACTAAAACAGAATATTACATAATCTAATATGGATGCTGTATAATGAACCCAGGGATGTCTTAAATGGTTCCAGAAAAACCATCTAACCTTAACTGTTGTATCTACACTGAAAAAATTGTCACGATCAGGTTAAAACTAAAGAAGATATGGACTAAAAGAGAATATTACATAATCTATTATAGATGGCATATAATGTAACCGGATATTTATAAATGGCCGACAACAGACCATCTACACAAAAAGTATGTGCTGTAAAAGAATTGTAAAGATTGGATCAAAACTCTTCAAGATATGGAACGATAGTGAACGAAGATATAGACTAAAGAGATATTACATAATCCAATATAGATGCCATATTATGCAACCGAAGATGATATAAATGATTCATGACACACCATCTACCCATACGGTATATGTTGTGAAAGAATTGTAAAGATCGAATCAAAACTGTTCAAGTTATAGAGCAGAAGGGAACCCAGATAGCCTAAAAGAGAATATTACATAATCCATAAGGTAAAAAATAATTTGTAAATTTACAGCAAAAAGCGCTGGCAAATGGGTGACTAGCACTTTTTGATGTAAATTTACAGCATAAAGTATCCTGTATTTTTACAAATAATTATCTTGTAGAAGTACAATACTATGTTTGTTAGTTCACAGTAGTTTTGGTTGTTCTTTTAGAGCGACTTCCTGTATAATTACAGTAATGTTTTAGTCTGCATTAGTGTTTGGTTTGAGGTTGGAGCTTATTTAGAATATTCGTACGAGATTTGCCTTTTAGCCAGGCATCATATATATGGCTAGAACTAGTGGTCAGCCTACCATAGTAGTGCCCATGCAATTGGGTCATTGTTGGAATATTACATTATGCAGAATTAGTTTCCATGTGGTACTAAACAGGTACTGTTCAACGAAGGGGGTCTTCATAATCAAACGTTTTAACTAAAGTATATGATTAACAGGTATATACTTAAAGTCAGCTAAATTTAGATCTCCCCCCCCTTGATGTCACATGCAGGAACGATCTGAATGTCAGATTCAAATAAAAAATTCAATTTTCAATATAGATCCAAGATAATAATATTCTCAACAATTATAGTTAACAAAACGCTTTATACTAGTATGAACTGTAAAACTACAACACTTGGGTATTTTTTGCATATATATAAAGATATATATATGTATATCTACAGTGAATTTTGTAAAGATATACCAATTTCTATATAATAACATCATATTTAGACGTAAAACATTTACAGTGCATTTCTTTGTCATGGAATACATTTCTTTTTGGTGTAGATTTACAAAAAATTTTACTGTGTATATGTTTTGAAAGAACTGTAAAGATCCCGTTGTGGAGCTGAAGGGAATCCACGACGGACGGCGCTGGTGATACCATAATTCGACCGACTTCGTGCGTATAAAGAAACTATCCTTTAATATCCTACACAGACTACAAAATGGAGGAATATTCCTACAGTGAGCCAGAAATATAAGGCACACTCGCGCCGTAGACAATTGCAAAGAAAGTCTACACGAGCTTACTAAAAGTAAAGGACTAAAATTAATCATGGGGAACTTTACGTATGTCCAGTTATGTCTAAATTATGGTGCCAAAGCAGACATAGAATTGAACCCCAAACAAACGCATCAACCAGAGAGGCTTTCAAATCAGTACACTATAATATTAGTTCCTTTTCCTTACATTAAAGTCTCAAAAGTTTACAGCTGACAACCAGCAGGCTTTTTTGTGTCCCTCAAACCAAATCCGGGGTATTTCTAAGATAAGTCCGTAGAACAATTCTATGGGTAGCTCGCTTACACTCTTCATATCATTGTTTTTTATCATGTGTATAGTACACCCTCCATCGGAAAGACAATACTTCCACGGGGCATTCCGCCAATTGCGCTCCTTGGATGTTCATACTCTCATCAGCTGGACTACTTCGACAGCCCTTCAGTCCATTGTTTTCATGGCAGATCTTCTTCCATCAAACAGTAAATATTTCACTCTCCCTTCCGTCAAAAGATTATCTCGACTGGGTAATCTAAAACAATAGCAAAACTATATAAATTCAAGGAGCAGGCTTGGTAA
Source organism: Lepidochitona cinerea (assembly GCA_963971465.1). Taxonomy (NCBI): domain Eukaryota; kingdom Metazoa; phylum Mollusca; class Polyplacophora; order Chitonida; family Tonicellidae; genus Lepidochitona; species Lepidochitona cinerea. The sequence continues at coordinate 45,087,535 of OZ020552.1, forward strand.
CCTAACTTTAGAGGTACAAAGATTGATTGTTTGGTGTTTTACGCCGACCTCAAGATTATTTCACCTATATGGCGTCATTGCCAGTTTTATTGTGGGAGGAAACCGGGCTCTATGCCGGTAAGGATAAAGAATAGCAGGTAATCGAAAAAGGTCAGTTGGCAAACAATAGGCTAACCCTAAGTTCCACGGGGGGTCGCAATGTTGAAGAGATAGGCCATCGCCGAGCGACCCACGTGATACCTGCTATTCTTTACTCTACGCGAAGATTTTCCCATTTTTTTTTTTTTGACTGAGTGGGATTTGAGCCCGCGACCCATTGGTGGAAGGCTGTTCGGATTGAGCGTCCATCGCTCTACCTACTGAGCCACGGAGGCAGGTACAAAGAAAAAATAGCGAATAATCTGAGTTTTAGTATATAAGTGTCATATAGATTAAAGTTACCTAAGCCATAGTCACTGGCAACATTTTCTATCCACTTGTCAGCTCGGTCGTCTTTTCTTCCGCATCGTTTGAAGACATTGGCACCAACTCGTCTCCGTCATCCTGAAACGACAATAGTAAAACTCCACCCTTCCCAGTGAGAGACAACGGGAATGCTAACTTCATGTTAACTTCAACCGAAAAGCCAAGGGGCTGAATAAAGTCTACCGAGCTAGCGAAAATTACATTTATATTAGAAAAGTTTATGTCCTTGTTAAAAGGCTGTTGGAGATGATATATGTGACAAGAAATTGACGGTTTAATGATTTTTTTAGAAAAGCGTAAATAATTGCTCTCAACGGAATTCATATATTTTAAAAATATCTCGATTTTTAAAGTTGAGATTCTAAAAAATTAGATTAACATATTTACATAACCACCATTAGTTAATGAACACAAACAAAAAATGTTACACAAACAAACAATATAATAAATTAACTCTTGTCAATTTGTCAGTTTGGTGCAACAGTCAGCATTGGATTCCAAATGCGTTGCGTATTAATCCATCGGTGACCTATATGGTTCCATAATAACAGAAATCTTCTTTCAAACGCAGTGCTTGGGATTAAATTAAATATTCGAGCGGTAGGAGTGCATGTGTGTGTTGGAAATCCGAAAATGTATAAAAGCAAGAGGACTGTAAAAGATCAGGCTTTTAGAAGCAGACAGACGCCTGTATGTAAAACTGGATCGAGAAGAAGTCCATTAAAGCCGAGCAAAATGTGCACATAACGTGAAAAGGGCATCTGATGTATTACAGTGTTGGGGTTTGTAAAGGCATTCGCCAGACTGAATGGATCCTGCAAATGCCCCCCAAAAGACTGATAAAAGCAGGGAGTTTCAGTATCAAATCACAAAGTAGCTTGTGAATATAGAAACAGGGATCTGGAGAACAGACAAAGAATAACCACAGATGGGAAAGAAAATGGTCGCCAAACTCAACTAGACACTGAATCCAAAAAAACATAAAGACAGAAAAACACAGAATTGTTCACCACAAACACACATCAAAACTCGGTGAAATGCAATAAATAAAACCACCCAGTCTGTACACAGACACTGGTACATTAACACCACCTAACCAACAATCTAGCCAAAATGGTTGATTGATTGATTGGTGTTTTACGCCGCGCTCAAGATTATTTCCCATATATGGCGGCATTGCCAGTTTTATTGTGGGAGGAAACCGTAACTCGCAACCATCCCCCATAGGTCGTTCGAGTGAAAACCCAGTCAGAAAATTTTCCAATTTTTGGGACTGAGTGGGATTCGAACCCGCGACCCATTGGTGGAAGGCTGTTCGGATTGAGCGTCCAACGCTCTACCTACTGAGCCACGGAGGCCCCCAAAATGGTTGAAATTATGACAATAAGAACAAGATTTCGTGCCAAACGGCAAGGGTATGTTGCCAGTGCTTGTGCTAACGTGGCCTTCCAAACAGGTCGGACAAAACTTGAATCTATTCAAATCAGTTTACAAGCTACAACACTAGTTATTATGACTACACTAGTTATATAAACCCTATAGCTAGTCCTAACGTTATATATATATATATAAGGCCTACTTATTGGGGTTTTCTCTTTAAAGAATCCAAGCCTGTCCTTCCCGAATTGGTCGACAGAGAGACAAACAAGACGTCATTCCAAGACGAAATCTAAACCAATTGTGAAAAAATCGGTGGAGAAAAGCGCGCGTAAAAAGCGAGGCGACCAATTTCATTGGCTATCTCTAAGGGCAACTGTTGTACACAATCTGTGCGATTGCGCAAAGGTAAGTTAAAAACTGTTGAATGAGTGGTGTGAGATCTGAACCAAGGTATGTCGGTGGAAGGAGGGGGGGGGGGGGGGCAAATTTGTCTCCTGGCCGGGTACATTAGTTCATAGGCTAATATCTCGAGGAAAGAAGGCCGTCACTTCTGTCAACCATACGGCGTAAATATAACTATGTCTGTATTCATTTGTTTGTTTGAAATGTTTCGTTTTAATCTGTTTTAAATTCAGATTGTGTGTTGGTAGGGGGAGGGGGGTATATATAAAGATGGCTCTCTCAGAATGAGGTTGCATGGCTGTTGATATGCTCCGAGCTCCGATTTGACAGGGGTTGTATGTCTTCGACTTTCTTGAATTTCTATATAGGAGGAAACCGCGGGCCATCAGCACTACAAATTTGGCAACCATCCCACTCATAGGACATATTGGTTCAATGATTGTTTAGCATTTAAGATTATGCCCCTTATTTAGGAAGCGTTGCAAAATTTATTCAACGCTTAGATGAAACCCTCGCCTTTATGTTGGCATGAGTGGCCTCGTTGGCTCTATTGGTTAGAGGGATTGTCCCTCAGTCCGACACAGGCATTCCATCGATGGGGCGAGTGGATTTTTCGCAGTATGTGGAAAAGTTTTCAGGTACTCGCCGAAGGTTCGATGGCTTCTTCCAGGTAATAAGCCCGAATTGCTCCCCCACTAAACTTTCCACCAATGGGTCGCGGGTTTGAATCCCACTCAGTCCCAAAAAAAATATTGGAAAATTTTCTGACCGGGTTTTCACTCGACCGACCTATGTGGGATGGTTGCCAGTTACCACCGGAAGGTTTCTTCCGGGCATAGAGCCAGGTTTCCTCCCACAATAAAAGTGACAAGGCCGCCATATAGGTAAAATAAGCTGAAGCGCGTCGTAAAAAACCAAACAATCAATCAATCAAAAGTGCGGCGTAAAACATCAATCAATCAATGAATTTGTTGGTACACCTGTTACCACCCGTCCCCGTTAATGAAAGGCTGCTTTGATGGAACCTCCAACTAACAAAACATAAAAAGGAAATTCTCACACTAGTATATTGACAGAGGGTACCTGTCAACCCTTCCACAAACCCTTGAGTGGAAAACCCAGTCAGAAATGTTTTCCTTTTTCTTTTTGAACTGAGTTAACCCCATTTGACAGTTAATCGTAACCAGGCTCTGATCATTCGTATCAGTATAATCTTGGCGAATCCATATCTGAAGTGGGTTGATCAAATTGAAAAAAGCTTTCAAATGGGTGTCCATACATAAATCAATGGAGAACTGGAAAGTTCTAAAAATATTAAGATAACAACGTCGCCTTAGGCGTTAGAGGGTATACCAATAAAGACCAACTAAAAGTTCGTTCACTAAGTGGTATTCCACTGTGTTTAAGAAGAGCCTTCCGGATGATCATTGGTTACTCCTATTGATAATGAGTTTTATTTGGAAGTTCATTTTCCTTCTGTGTTGTCGCTTTGAGAATTGGTCTGCTTTAGCTGCACATGCTATACATACTCTCTAGCTGCGAGTGCGAGGCTTTCTCGGCAGCTTAGTTATTCCAGATTAGTCCATCAATCAAGTAAAACACCAATCAATCGTATTAGCTTACAAACTCCAAGGACAAATGTCGCCGTATATTGAAGAGTTGCCAGGTTTCTTCCGGACATTTTAAGTACCTTTTTCGTAAATGCAGAAGTTGGAGATTACCCATTGAATCTAGAAGTTCAAGAGACAAATCAGGATTCCCATGCACCTTCAGCAATACGGGGACATAACTCTAACAGATAAATACTTCAGATAACCTTTGTCTACTTGTTCTTTGTTTTCGTAATTCTCCGTTTTCTGACTGGGTTTTCACTCGACCTATGTGGGATGGTTGCCAGTTATCATCGGAAGGTCGTGGGTTCCTCCTAGCCCGGTTTCCTCCCACAATTAAACTGGCAACGCCGCCATATAAGTGAAATAATCTTGAACGAGTCGTAAAACACCAAACAATCAATCAACTAATGCTTATCTCCCTTTGCTTCTGCTCTAAAGTCAAGCTTGCCAATATTAATTTCACTGATTAGATTGGAGCAGCGAAAGTCAAACACCACATACGCCACATTCTAAAATGAAGTGCAAAACTACATACATCATACTTTGTTGAGGTATTCACTTTAAAAGACTTGCTCTCTATACTTTATTTATGAACACTTAAACACACGGACACAGAGAAAATCTTCTTGTCTAAAATGTCAATGGAGACAAGTTTATAATTGTGCCAAGAAGAGGTATATCATTTAGACTTTTATACCCCATTATAAATTATTGTAATACACTACACCTATGAAATTTCATTAGGTTGACGACTGACAGGAGCTTGGCCTTAGTCAGTAGAATTTTTCCGGAACACTTTGTAATATATTGACAATGCTTTATACGCATCTTAAGCTATATTATAGTGGGTTGGAGTGATCCCCCCTCAGTCCCACACAGACCTTCCATCGATATGGCCGGGTTCGAATCACGCTCAGACCAAATTAAAAAAAATTCTAAGATTTCTTAGCGGATTTTTTACTCTGTCGCCATATATAGATGAGTTGCCAGGTACTCGCCGATCGTCGGGGATTTACTCCGGGCAATGAGCCTGGTTTCCTCCCCCACTAAACCTGCCAACGCCACCATATAAGTGAAATAGTCGCGGCGTAAAAGATCAATCAATCAACTTTATATAGTCCGCCATGTTGACGTTGATGTTTCAAATCTTTGGATTTAAAAAAAAACAATCGTAAATGCTTGAAATATTTTATGTCATTTTTCCTTTCTGACATACATATCTCTAAAATACAGTCCAATATGCAAATATCGAGGTGGCGAGAATCTTGAATACCTTGATCTTGGGGGGGGGGGGAGTTGATAAATGTGGAGATGCATTGTACTCGAGCCTTCGGCAAATCTCAATTCCGAAGGTGCTAGAATCTCGTATGGGTCATTCTGCATTTAGAATTTGACTCTTAATGAAGTTCACCGTTTTGTTTTCCTGTGGAACCTGTCGTGTTGTTTTGTGATCTTCAGTTGTTCTTGCTTTTTATCCCCCCCCCCCCCACCGCATATAATGCTTGTCTGATCAGCTTGTCTGCCCGTCGGTCTGTCTGTCTGTCCGTAATCATTTCTTGTCATCGCATCTCCCCCCAGGGTTTTCATCAATTTTTTTCGAAACTTGGTGGACATGTTGGATATTATGCAAGGATGTGCACCTCCCATTCTGGTTGCGCTGGTTTCATTATTTTCAGAGTTATTTCCCTTTTCCGACAGTATGCGAAGACATAGACAATTAGTGCTTGTCATCGCATCTCCTCCTAGGGTTTTCATCAATTATTTTCGAAACTTGGTGGACATGTTGGATATCATGCGAGGTTGTGCACTTCCTATTCTGGTTGCGCTGGTTTCATTATTTTCAGAGTTATTGCACTTTTTCCGACAATATACGAAGACATAGACAATTAATGCTTGTCATATCATCTCCTCCCACAGTTTTCATCATTTTTTTTCGACACTTGGTGGACATGTTGGAATTCATGCGAGGATGTGCACCTCCTATTCTGGTTGCGCTGGTTTCATTATTTTTAGAGTTATTGCCCTTTTCCGACAGTATACGAAGACATAGACAATTAGTGCTTGTCATCGCATCTCCTCCCACAGTTTTTATATTTTTTTTTCGAAACTTGGTGGACATGTTGGATATCATGCGAGGATGTGCACCTCCTATTCTGGTTACGTTGGTTTCATTATTTTCAGAGTTATTTCCCTTTTCCGACAGTATACGAAGACATAGACAATTAATGCTTGTCATCACATCTCCTCCAACATTTTTCATCAATTTTTTTAGAAACTTGGTGGACATGTTGGATGTCATGCAAGGATTGCACCTCCTATTCTGGTTGCGCTGGTTTTATTATTTTTAGAGTTACATGTATTGCCCTTTTCCGACAGTATACGAAGACATAGACAATTAGTGCTTGTCTTCGCATCTCCTCCCACAGTTTTCATCAAATTTCTTCGAAACTTGGTGGAAATGTTGGATATTATGCGAGGATGTGCACCTCCTATTTTGATTACGCTGCTTTCATTAATTTAAAGTTACTGCCCTTTTCTCACAGTATACGCAGACCTAGACAATTATTGCTTGTCATCGCATCTCCTCCCACGGTTTTCATCAAATATTTTAGAAACTTGGTGGACATGTTGGATATCATGCGAGGATTGCACCTCCTATTCTGGTTGCGCTGGTTTCATTATTTTTAGAGTTTCACGTATTGCACTTTTCCAACAGTATACGAAGACATAGACAAGTAATGCTTGTCATCGCATGTCCTCCCACAGTTTTCATCAAATGTCTTCGAAACTTGGTGGACATGTTGAATATTATGCGAGGATCTGCCCCTTCTAATTCTGGTTATGCTGGTTTAATTGACATAGTCAATAGGTGCTTGTCATCACATCTTCTCCCACGTTTGGTATCGCATTTTTGTCTAAGTGGACATTCTGGATATCATGCGTTCTACGCTGGTTTTGCTATTTTCAGAGTTACTGCCCTTTTCCGACTGTACAGGAAGACATAAACAATAGGTGCTTGTTTCTGATGACATACATGTACAGTGTTTCATGGCATTGTTACCTTCCAGAAAGCTGTGCCTGTTGTTTTTTCTTGATTCCACCTGATATGGGTTTCTAAATGCATTTCCTCCTACATATTGCATTGAATATTGTTGAAACTTGGTGAGGATGGTTGTTATCAAGTGAGGATGTGGATATCCTGTATGGAAATGAACTTATGTCTGTTCTTAGTATGTTTCCACTTACACAATCTTATTTGATTGATTGATTGTTTGGTGTTTTACGCCGCGCTCAAGATTATTTCACTTATATGGCGGCGTTGCCAGTTTTACTGTGGGAGGAAACCTGGTTCTGTGCCCGGAGGAAACCCACGACCTTCCGCTGGTAACTAGCAACCATCCCACATAGGTCGTTCGAGTGAAAACCCAGTCAGAAAAACAATCTTATGTGGGGCCGGGGGGATACGCCATTCTCTGATGACTCTTGTTCTATTTCGCACGAAGGTCAACACACCACAATATTTGAAGCCTGTAATAGTTTTAGTCTAGATGTTCCATTGTAGCGTCGCGAGTTCGAATCCTAGTCAGACCAAATAAACATTGAACCAAATTTGAATGGATTTTCACTCGATTGGCGTATGTGGAAGTTTGCAGGTAGGCCTACTCGGCTAAGATCGATGTTTTCTCCCCCCCCCCCCTCCACATCAATCAATCCAATTAGAGGATATTTTTTCGAGGCTCCATATGCTAGCCAGTGTAGCCTATGCCTGCTAACTATTCGTCTTTTTTGTCATATTAGCCTGAACATCAAAGAATTTCTTCTGCCGATTTGGATTGATTGAATGAGTGATTGCAGCTTACCTCGTACTCCAGATTACTTTACCTGACTCTTTGTGCGGAGTAGCCTAAACCTCTGCCCTTCAGCGGGTAACCATTGCACGTGGATTAACGTGTGAAAACCCACTCACATTTTTGTTTTGGGCTGAGCAAATACGAACGATTTATTTGGACTGATAGCAATATAAGATTTCAAACCCTATAACTTTTCTTAGATTAAAAACAATATATGACTCCTTGACAAATATTCCCTAGGTTATGAAATTTTGGTTGATCGATGTTTTACGCCGCACTCAATACGCTCAATTTAAATGGCCATGTTGTCGGGTTAAAGGCAGTCTGAAACTTTGGGGATTTACGTACGTGAAATACCCTCTGATAGACTGCAGGTCATTTTGAATATGGCGACCAAATAGGTAGCCGTGAAGCGTAGAATTCCCAAATCCTCTTGAGAGCCCCACAAAAGTGTCCCCGTGATAATGTTAGAGATGAAAACACTCGGTTTGTTAACTTTCAGCCTCGATCAGTTATATAACTGTAGCATTGGAGGATTCATGATATGTACCGAAACCAAAGAGAGGTCACTTCGTCCAATCAGCATTGCCGGCATATTCTTCTGGCCCTCTAGCGGAAGGGTGTTCCGACTGTAAACGATCCGACTGTAGGGCGCCCTTACAGAAAGGAGGTTCCTAATAATCGAATCGTGTCAGTTCAAATTCAACATGGCGCGGACGAAGTGACCACTCTTGTCAATCTACTCTCTTTGCCGAAACTGCGTCTGTCTACAACATGTGGTTTACCGGGCTAAATAAAATATATAAGCGAATATCTTTCATAATAATATTAGCATTTAATAAATTTATAATTATTTTTATCTTCTTTTTTCGTCTGTAGTAAAACATTTTGATATTTACTTTCGACGCCATTTTTATTCAGCCCCAAAATACGGTGATTTGCCGTATAAAAAGCGCAGACTGTCCGAGGCGTGTCAAAGCCGAACGGTAGCGAGCGAAGATAGCCGAAGGGAGTTCCGACTGGGGTTAAAGGCACACTTGCCGCGAAAATCCAGAATAATGGTTACATAAAAAACAGTGGGCGGTTTTCTGTATTTTTGAAGTTATGGGCTCTCTATTTTTATCAAAGGTTGAAAGTTTTGGCAGCATTTAGCATTTTAAATTAAAAATTAGATTTATCAAGTACCCGCAATGTAAACAAACCCTGAACATGCGCACAAGCGCCCTAATATTATGATGTACGTCAGAGGCGTGGCTTATCGTGCAGTGATCTGTCACTCCCATTCTAATAAGGGCGTAGGTATATGTAGACAAATGACCCTTCGAACAAGTGAATCTTGCATAGCCAGACGCATTGCCTGACAAAACAGAGCGATCTAAGTATGATTTTAAAAGAGGTATATGATAAATATGTTACCACTTCCGCGCGTTGTTCTGGGCGCTTGTATCAGCTCTCGAGATTAGAGGTGGAATTTCGCAGCAACCTCGACCTTCAGTCTCGGTTGCCACTCCACTCCACCCTATCACTTGAACTGATACAAGCGCTCTAAACAACACGCTGTAGTGATAACGTGTATTTCCACAAACTATGTAATGTCCCGCAGCTCTGATGATCCTTCGGTAAAATGCCGACCTCGGTGCTTTACCTTTTCGTGAAAATGGCGGATCAGAAGAACAGCGATGCGATGAGGGGGCAATGATTGGATTCCTCTCGGAAGGAGGAAGAGCTGACCTATTTAGTCTGCCACCGACACGAAGGAAACCATCATTATCGATGAAGGGGTCCAACTTGAACAATGAGGATTTACAGCGAATATAGTCTCCAGATTTTAAGAACAAACTCGGAAACTTATTCTTCGTCCTGGACGGTTTGTAGAACTAGAACTAGGTATCAACGTCTGCTGGAACATAATGCCCCAGGCTAGGATGCGAATTCTGAGAACTATCTTGCAATCTGTGTGGAAGCGTGTAAGTTATTGAATGGCTTCCCGAGGGTATGGAAGATATTTGAGAGGTTGGACTCGAATGCGAACGCACGAGCTAGCCACACCTCTCAGAATTTCTTCCATACTCGAGGGAGTCATTCAATAACGTGCTTGTATCATGGTATTAGTGATTGACGTTTACAATCAACTAGCACGTGTTTACTCTCTGATACCCAGTCCAGAGAGCCATACAACAACTTCCAAAATCGGGAAGTTATTCAACGCCTAAGCCCCGCCCACTCTCTGCCCACTGGGTATCAGATTTGTCGAGGACTGCTAATCAAAAGAAAAACGCCGCAACCATGATACAACATCAGTTGTTCCGTGAATCTGCTCTGAGATAATATCAGCTCTCTCTACAGCACGCAGTTTGAAACGAGGTATGGTGGCTTTGAGGCAACTTAAACTTTTCCAATGAGGGAGCCAACGTCTTGTCGTTAAAGTCTGCAATGTTTGCAGTGCTGCGTATTTGAGTAGAAAGTTAATTATACTATTATCGTCCTCGCTGTTATGAGGAAACTGTTTACATCCTAGTAAAACTATATGATATGTAATACTATACACTACACAATAAAGTACTTTGCTAATATAGGATAATACAGGCCCTTTAATCCAGCAATGTCTCTTTATACTTGTTTTTAGAAAAACATAACACGAATTCTCCATTTCTAAATTTAAACCAAAAATAGTCCGTTGCGATGAAAATGGAATCCATCGTTTTTTAATCAACCAACCTGTTGTCACCTGTTTTCTATCCACTGTTTGTATAATATTTGCCTGTAAATATATACTTTAATCTGTTTTTTAATATATTTTCCACATGCTCACTTTTAGCCCCCAAGTTTGTCTCCTAACACTTTTAGATATAGCCAGGGAAAGCATGGAGATTCGTTGTCATATAAGACTAGTCTCTGTCTGGAGGTTCGTTGTCATATAAGACTAGTCTCTGTCCGGAGGTTCGTTGTCATATAGGACTAGTCTCTGTCCGGAGGTTCGTTGTCATATAGGACTAGTCTCTGTCCGGAGGTTCGTTGTCATATAGGACTAGTCTCTGTCCGGAGGTTCGTTGTCATATAGGACTAGTCTCTGTCCGGAGGTTCGTTGTCATATAGGACAAGTCTCTGTCCGGAGGTTCGTTGTCATATTGGACTAGTCTCTGTCCGGAGGTTCGTTGTCATATAGGACTAGTCTCTGTCCGGAAGTTCGTTGTCATATAGGACTAGTCTCTGTCCGGAGGTTCGTTGTCATATAAGACTATAGTCTCTGTCCGGAGGTTCGTTGTCATATAGGACTAGTCTCTGTCCGGAGGTTCGTTGTCATATAGGACTAGTCTCTGTCCGGAGGTTCGTTGTCATGTAGGACTAGTCTCTGTCCGGAGGTTCGTTGTCATATAGGACTAGTCTCTGTCCGGAGGGTCGTTGTCATATAGGACTAGTCTCTGTCCGGAGGTTCGTTGTCATATAGGACTAGTCTCTGTCCGGAGGTTCGTTGTCATATAGGACTAGTCTCACTTCCATGTTCCTGTATACCCCCATACTGTATACCCAAACCCCTCCATGTTCCTGTATACTCCCATACTGTGTACCCAAACACCTCCATGTTCCTGTATACTCCCATACTGTATACCCATACACCTCCATGTTCCTGTATACTCCCATATTGTATACCCAAACACCTCCATGTTCATGTATACCCAAACACCTCCATGTCCCTGTATACTACGACCCATGATGTATACCCAAACACCTCCATGTTCCTGTATACTCCAATACTGTATACCCAAACACCTCCATGTTCCTGTATACTCCAATACTGTATACCCAAACACCTCCATGTCCCTGTATACTCCAATACTGTATACCCAAACACCTCCATGTTCCTGTATACTCCCATACTGTATACCCAAACACCTCCATGTTCCTGTATACCCAAACACCTCCATGTTCCTGTATACTACGACCCATACTGTATACCCAAACACCTCCATGCTCCTGTATACTCCCATACTGTATACCCAAACCCCTCCATGTCCCTGTATACTCTCATACTGTATATCCAAACCCCTCCATGTTCCTGTATACTCCCATACTGTATACCCAAACACCTCCATGTTCATGTATACTCCCATACTGTATACCCAAACCCCTCCATGTTCCTGTATACTCCCATACTGTATACCCCAACCCCTCCTTGTTCCTGTATCCCCCATACTGTATACCCAAACACCTCCATGTTCATGTATACTCCCATACTGTATACCCAAACACCTCCATGTTCCTGTATACCCCCATACTGTATACCCAAAACCCTCCATGTCCAAGTATACTCCCATACTGTATACCCAAACACCTCCATGTTCATGTATACTCCCATACTGTATACCCTAACCCCTCCATGTTCCTGTATACTCCCATACTGTATACCCAAACCCCTCCATGTTCCTGTATACTCCCATACTGTATACACAAACCCCTCCATGTTCCTGTATACTCCCATACTGTATACCCTAACCCCTCCATGTTCCTGTATACTCCCCTACTGTATACCCAAACCCCTCCATGTTCCTGTATACTCCCATACTGTATACCCAAACCCCTCCATGTTTCTGTATACTCCCATACTGTATACCCAAACACTTCCATGTTCCTGTATACTCCCATACTGTATACCCAAACACCTCCATGTTCCTGTATACTCCCATACTGTATACCCAAACCCCTCCATGTTTCTGTATACTACGACCCATGTTGTATACCTAAACACCTCCATGTTCCTGTATACTTCCATACTGTATACCCAAACACCTCCATGTTCCTGTATACCCAAACACCTCCATGTTCCTGTATACTCCCATACTGTATACCCAAACACCTCCATGTTCATGTATACTCCCATACTGTATAC